>CM046856.1:20884902-21440744 GCA_025617745.1 Heliocidaris erythrogramma
TAGGCAATCTTGACAAGGTGCCAAACAGATGCTGGAGAAACTGTCACTACCATGAAAGACTATGGAGAGATGAGGTAGACAGACGGCAGACACAGGGTTATCGACCCTGGAAAGAGTACTTGGAGTCGTACGGTGCATCAAGATGACGTCTTCAACTTCAAGACAGAGATAAGGAACATCATTTTACAGCTCAGCTTAGGAAAAGAAAGTAATAGTTACAAAATGTGGAGAACTGTTGAGTGACAATCTGAAATTTCAGAAATGGCCACTGAGACCTTTGACCTACATTTCCAAAAATCTAATCAGATCGTCTTCCTAGGTGATACATACTAGCACCAAGTTTGAAGTACATGCCGTAAAAAGTTGTCAGTTGCTGATTCGATTGCAACCACCATGGCGACACTCAAGGAGTCAAGAAGCAAAAGACACATGAGGAAAATAAAAGACTGATCGCCCATGCTGTACTTGTCTGAGAGAACATAGCAAGAAGATGCTCTGATCGATGGAGTAACATAGAAAATCAAACGGAGAATAAAGCCTGCAGTGAGCAGCCTGGATTGGAAGAGCATTGAGGCCAGAGGAGTGATGTGATGGATGTGAATGAATTATACACGATCCAGGACTTTTACTGCGGTGGAAACATCAGTGCAGATGTCCCCAATGTGAGAAGTGCTGTTAAGGAAGGTGAAAGCATCGTGGGAAGGAAAATCATGGCCATGTCAATGTCGTGTGCATACCAGCAGTTCAGGGAATCATTTCCTGCAATCAAAGTTAGTTTCTCATAATTTAAGAAACTACGACCAAGGAATGTCTACCCCACACACAAAATAGGTTCCGAGTGCCCATGCGAATATTGTGTTAATATCAACTGAAATGAAAGCCGTCAATAAACTGTGTGGGCGAACGGAAAGGCAGACTTGCAAAACAACAAATATGAAGCATCCATCATGACAACTGACAAGCCATCTACAATCTGTCCTTACTGATGAAACAGGGAAACAAACTCAGTGGCAGAGATGGGAGAAAAGCATGGACGGAAAAATTTGGCGAACCATGATTCAGACTTGGTAAGCGAGTCCCTTGTGTTCCTTTCTGATGACTACCATGCCGTGAACCATTTTCTCAAAACTGGCTGAAGGTTATCCATGCAGCAAGATGGTCATTCAAGAAGAAATCATCTTCAGTGATGGTTGCACATCCTAATAACACTATTACCCTATTGCAAAATGGACCATCCAAGAACCCACACAATGGAAAAAGGTCGACAAGCTTGTTACCTCACCGATATCGTCTGTCCAGGGATTCGCTCGTTTACGCTCAAAGATGTCCAACATAACGACGAAATAGATCATTTCATGCATTTTTTTTCATTCTACACTAATTCTCCACTATTTGTTGAATAAAGAATGGGTATTAATGCTCTAACTTTGATATAAGTCAAAGTCTGCCTGCGTTTTTTTGCCTCACCATGAAGTTGAAGTTAAAAATAATTTTTCTGTAAAAAAAACACTGCAAATATGAAAATTGATATTTTAAAGCATAATATAGGTATGAATGCTATATCATTAGTTTATAGGTGATGAAGTATAAAAGCTGAAAAGAAAAATAATTTGTGTTATTGCAAAGAATCTATAGTTGTGCAATCAATAGTTGGTCACCGATGTCCATCGATGATCACCTTTTAGTTCTAAAAATAGAAAACTTAATATCTAAATATAAGTGTTTTCTAAAATTTCATATTTTCTTGATCATCAACCAAAAAATGAGGAAAAAATTATTTGTACTTTTACAAAAATAAGTAGTAATGTTCTGGATATAGAGAATGTGCCATATACACACATGTACATGCAAGGATCGTACATTTACATGTTGTATGTACATTACCTTGACGATAAAATACTGCGCACATGCTTACACTGTACATCCTGATGTCATATTTGCATTGACAGTTTGGCAGATTGCATTACAAAATATTTCTATCAATAAATATTCAGCGGAAATACTACTAAGTTCAACAATGTCGATGGAACAAGTAAATGTTTGGGCCCTTGTATACTGGAATCAGGACAAAAAAAAGTTTTACTTTAGTTTCTTCAGTCAATCTTACTCTTAGCAGTAGACATGGTAAAGTAGGTAAAATATAATTACTTTTTTTTTGGATGTTATGCCGCCGGACCAGCTGACCATACAGTGATTGCCTGGTGGGGGGGGGGGGGGGGGGGGGGGGGGGGGGGGGGGGGGGGGGGGGGGGGGAACATTTTCATGACTTCTTTTTTCTAGCAGCTTTTGCATCATTCATTGATTGCTTTTCTAGATGTAAGACTAAAAACCAATGAACCTGAAGTAGATTCTAAAGTCATGAGCACCGACTGTGTTGTGAAGCAGCGCTTGACTTTCATCAGGCACGCCTTGCTCATAAATTGATTGATTACTCCTCTCCAGCTTTCGTAATCTAGGTCTAAACATGTATGTACATCCCGGGTATTTAACCCATGAATTAATTTTTGGTTAAATATAATCCAACTTGACGTGAATTCGGGCCAGGGTCAAAAGCCTGGGGCTACGAGGGATGGGATTGCTACTGCGCATATCCACTCGTTTCTGCAAATACAACTCAGAGGCAGAACATCTCGACTTGAAAAATCATTTTCCCACCGAAATCGCCAAATCGTGAAATCGAAAATACGGAATTTCAAATTCACGATTTGATAATGATTTGATAATGAAAACCCATGATATTTCAGGTCAAGTTGTTCTGCTCCATGTTGTAATGCAGACTCGATCATTGGGATATAGATGCCAGTAGTGATGCGCAGTAGTGACGCGCAGTAGCGAGCCATCAAGTTAGGCGACCTAATGTTAGATTACGAAACTGCACCTATTTCTAAAATGTTTCGATTTTCAAAATAGAATATTGTCAGAAAAAATTATAAACACAAATCAATTGTTAATAAAATTACAAATGAGTGAAACCTATAACCAACAAGAATAATTGTCAGAGTAAAAAAAAATAATAAGTAGACCCCTAATAATTTTTCACATTCAATCAACCCCTAACATTACTGATTTATTTGCATGAAGAAGAAAATACTTTTCAGTAAATTATAAACAAAAATTATCACATTGCAGTTGAGGAGTTAGGTTTGGACTGGGGTTTATTTTTTTTCTAAACCATTTGAAGGGGGGGGGGGGGGTTGCCAGAATTTCGATTTAAAGATACTGATCCCACCATATTTAAACACAAACTTATTAAACATGAGTTCTTTACAGAAGTGAGTTTTTTTTTCTTTCCTGATTCGCGGGTGATTTTTTTCTTTTACCCTGGTATGGTGTGCCCTTAAATAAACTTCCCCCCCCCAAAAAAAAAATGAAGTACAAGTTTTAAAAATACTGTTTAATAAAACTAGTAAATTTGATGGTAATGTGCGATATCTTTATTTCTTATATTTGTATGGTCATGCTATTGGCCTTCATTACATGAATCTCCTAGATGAAAAGGAAGTGGTTGGAGGTGGATCTGCACCCAAGCGACAACGTAACCAACCATGTATAAAATTACAATTGGCCATGGGTCATGATGAAGACAAAGAAAAAAAATCACTGAAATAAAACAATTGCACGATTGAAAAAAACATTTTTCATTGTCAATGGTGGTCATTTATTTGTGTTTCTCAGAATAATCAATAGGTACATTATTGCATTACAATTTTATGGAAAATTGACATTTTAGCACTTTATTAAATTGAGCTCCTCAAAAAGCACAGGCGAGTGATTTTAAGGAGCCCAATTGAGCTCCTCAAGAAAATAAGGAGTGTGATTTATGGAGCTCCACCAAATTCTAAATGTGAAGGCCTCTTATACAGTTCTTTGAAAGATGTCTGTGACATCTAGATACTCATTCAATTGGTTACTTCAGTTATATTAATGACATAAAAGTAAATAATCTTCAAATAATTACCAACTAAAGATCTGTTGGTACTCAAACACGGACCGTTGCTACAAGCCTCAAACGTAAGTGCCATATAATAATATTCTTGCATGTGTTCATGTGTACAGATGTGTGCAAATATTCTATGAGTGTGTTTTAGAATTGGTAGACTGAGCAAAAATAGATTTGCAAAGTATAAACCTTTTTTTATTAATACTAGATACCCATAATTTCATCAGAATGCTTCATACTCTGTTTGTTCAAGTCCCATTACGTTATTACATTAGTTACCCATTTTGTCCTTGTAGAATGCATCTCATCATCCTATCATCATACATACATGTATTTCAGGGATAATGAAAATAATGTTTCCTTTCTTTGTTTACTTTTTATCATTACAATAGATATCCAGGCTACAATGGGAGTACATGAAAAGGGAGTCTTGACACAACTGCAGCCAGAGTACACATCAAGAAGCACAATGACGAGTAAGCTTGAAAAAGAAAAAGAAAAAGAAAAAGAAAGAGGAAGAGAGTCCCAGCTCAAGCTCCAGCAGCCACTCGCCGCCAGAAGCACCACAATCTCCAGAGTACACTCCGAGCAGTGACAGCTCTGATGACGATCGACTACAGGTCACCTCATGAAGCTCAAAAAAAGAAGTGAGAATTTTTTTTTTTTGGTTGTTGTTATTGTTGTAAGAAAGTGTTGTTGAAAAATGAATCAATGACATGAACTTACAACTAAATTCAAGTGGTTTCAACTAAATTCATAGGCAAAGGAGCACCATGTTCTACTTGCCCGAAAATCACTATTTGAAAAATCTTGGGCGTGGGGGGAAGCCCCCAATCCCCCCCCCCCCCCCCTCCCTCCTACTATGTCTCAGTACTTAGTGATACAACTCATTACATTCTGGTCACAAAGTTCTATTTTAAAGAAAAGAATGTGTAAAAACAAAACAATTACAGATCAGGTACACTGAAAACCTAAACTCCTCATACTTTGGATGGACTAACGCTACTTTAGTCAGTAATGTTAGTCCATCCCGATGGACTAACTATTTACACATTTACCTGATTCCAAAGCTCGTCCATCGGCGACGGACTAACTTTAAACTCCTCATTCCGGACGGACTAACATGATTTCAGACAATGGACTAACTTGTGTGCAAACCTTATATCTCAGCTAATTCAGCTGGACTAACGTGACTGACTAACTTGGTAAGCTAGTTAGTCCATCAAGGTATGATGGACTAACCTGACCGACTAACTTGGGTAAGCTAGTCAGTCACGTTAGTTCATCAAGATATGATGGACTAATTTGACTGACTAACGTATATATTAGTCCATCTTTAATCCAAATACAATGTAATTTGCGTAACTGTGAGTAATGTGGAGTTTACACACATGTTTGCATGGTGTCTGCGTGTGTGTGTGCGTGTGTGTGTGTATATTTGTGCATTGTGTGTTTAGCGCTTGTAATTATATAAATATATTATAAGTGTATAATCTACACACAGTTGTTACTAATCATGCCATGTCTATTTGTGTTTGTGTATGTGTGGTTGTGTGTTTTGTTCTTTTGTTTTTTGTTTTGTTTTGTTTTGTCTAGTTTTGTAATGGAATGACATTATAATCAAATTTGAATAGACATTATTTTGAAGTCCGATGTTCATGTTACCTTTTTTGGAGTGCCCTTACAACAGGTAGGTGGATGGTGAAAAAAAAAGAAGAAATAAATGGGGGGGGGGGGGGGAGGTCTCACATAACAAGCCAGTATCAATAACCTCCGTTATAGGCCCTCAACAGGACTGCACGTGAATGAACCTACTACTAAATAGGTCCAAAACCAGTACAGATAGGGGGTGTGGGTATTGTACTATACTGCCAGCCCATGACAAATGTGAATTACTGACACTTTGGTGTTTTTGAGATGTGAAGCTTTTTATTTTTTTTGTAGGGGTATATAGGTGATGTCTTTTTAACATGCTAATTATTGAAAATAGGGACATTATAATTAATATATTTTGTTAAACATGTAACAATGAGTCCCCTACACTATATAACTCAATTTTGATAAAATGTTAGTTATGCTTTTTTGTCAAAGGGGGCAGTATAGGGGTTATGATTATTGTACTATGATTTGGGACGATTTCATTTCATAGCAGACAACTTACTGGATATATATTTACAGTATTTATTTTTTTCCAATTTATGATAAAAATATATTTTAAAAAGTATTAAAATATATAACTATAGATAATTTGTTGATGTATGAAGATAAACCGAGGCCTGTTTAACAATTTAATAAATTTAAAGATGAATCTACATACCCACAAATACAATGGAATTGCCCAAAGTTAGCTTTTTTTTTCTTCCCGCGCGCCATGCGCCAGTTGCAACACGTTGAAAACATTATATGCAGCCGCCATACTCCGTATTACACGTTGCCTCTTGCCTCGATCTTGCGTGAAGTCGACAGCATTTCTTTGTTCTTATTTGGATTGGATGTTCCAACTTTAATTTCAACTTTTACTGCTCGAAGAATAAAGAGTGAGTATAATAATCAATAATTATTTGTAATTTTATTATTGAATGTTATTTTATTTGAAACTGTTTTGTGTAAGACGAGATGAAATTGCAGTGTTGTTATATAACATTGCCACGTGCCAGCATGGCGGTCTACCTACTTGCCGACAAAATATATGGAGTTCACATTTCATAGGTGTGATCGGCAGACTTTCCATCAAATAGTTCACGTTTAATTTATATCTGTAAATTTTCTACATTAAAGCTATTTGTAATTGTTAAATTTAGTTTTCAAAAAGAAATATCTTACTAACTCGAAATTGTCATTTAAAGTCTATACAAAATTTACTTAGTGCGCTGCGAGCCCTGAGGCGTGAGTCTTGTTCAGTCTCTCAGTCTCAGCGCGCTATGGGTAATGAATGGTCCCTTAGTCTAAACATGTATGTTGAGTCTTTGAGAGTAGCTTTGTTTTTACATGTCCAAACTAGTACAAGCTTGAAATAAGTTTTATTTTGTTAAAAATAATTCAGTGTGGATGCAAATTGCAATGTACATGTACCTTTAATAGTCAAGTTATATAACTTGGCCTACTACCCAGCAGTTCTGAGATTATTAACTTACAAATGGCAATGTGGGTCTGATAATCTGATTAGTGAGTCTATTCTTCTGGACCTTATCAAATAAACTTCAGAGGGAACAAAGGAAGTTTTTAAATCTACCACCTACTTGATAACAATGTCAAGGGGTATTAATGTTGTCTCAAAGAGATGCTGGTAGAGTGTGTTTTCCTGTGTGTGTCCAGGGGGATGTGCATGGCCAGAGGTGTGTGTGTGTGTTTATGCATGTGTGTATCTAATGTGCATACTATGTGTCCGGTGCAACTACACTGCAGTGTGTGGGTGTGTGTTTGTGTGTGAGGTGCATGGCCTTGGATGTGTGTATGTGTTTGATTGTATAAATTAGCAAGTGGATGAGAACACCAGCCATAAAAAAGAAACCCCATTAGATAAATTCATGTTTTTTCTATATTTTTTAAATGTACTGGTAGACTAATCTTTTGCTATAAGCCGAGTAGACAGGAAAAGTAAACAAAATATAGCTGAAGATTATTGAAAAATAGCAAACAATAGTTTATTAAAATGGAAATGTTAATTTAAAAGTTGATGGAAAATTAATACCAATTTTTATAATAAAATGTTATTTTCATACTCTGTGTAGAATATGCCCCGGTCCAAAGAAGCTGTCAAACGGCGGTCAAAAAGGAGAAAGTGTGCTAAGAAATTGAAATTTCACCAGAAGGAACTAGACTTTTTAAAATCTGCAAAGGACAATACAAATACTGATAAAAGTACATGCACTTCAACAGAGCAAAGCATATCTGATTTCTCAGAAGACTTCAACTGTGACAGTATTAATCTTAAAACAAGCAGTTCATCCACATTCGACTTATCTTCTCAGTCTTCTAACATTTCAAGTAATAAGTCTCCACCTAAGAAAAAACCTGAGAAAAAATACCGCCAACGGAACTACAAGGACGACGAGTATTACACCCCGATCCTCTTGCCAAAAAGTTTTCACAGTGGCGGTTCCTGCATTACAAGATTCAGCTTTTACAAAGCCAACCAATTTAATTGATAGTTGGTGAGTTTTAACACCTTAAACTCTCTGACAATAATGCACAACAATGTAAACTACCATAGTAGGTCACCATAAAATACTGATTTTTGGAGAAATTCTGATCACATGTAGTGCGTGAAGGTCATAGACACCTATACTCTCGTGTGTAGGAAGTCAGAGGCCACATTCACAATGTGTAGGTCAGACTCTTCACTGTTGGTGTTTCTGTACATTTGCAGAAAAAAATTGCACAAAATAAATCATATAGACCTATATCCTTCCTATTCTGAAATCATTGAATACAGTACAAGACTGTACAGTTCTATAGTATACGTAGGTGACCATGAAATACTGATATTTGGTGTAGGAATTTTGATCACATTAAGTAACATATGGGCAGTTCTAAAGTAGCGCTGTAACACCACACCTGCATTTTTCACCATGTAACGATAAATATAAGACAAATAAATCACAATTGAAGCAAACCATTTACATGTGCCTCTGGCCAAGACTTAGTTTACTATCATAATGATTGACTGAAAAAATCAAATGTCATTGAAATTTGCGAGTTATTAATAATCATATTTTGGGTAACGCCGTGACAGCAAACAGACACAGGTTTTGGGGGCATTTACAAACTATGCAAACTTTGTGAATCCGAGCAACAATAAGAATGCCTGATACTACATGACATTTGGTTGTAACGAAAAAAATTGATCAAAAAATATTTTTTTAGATATGGTATTAAACATTTTATGAATAGTAGTGGTAGTAACCCACGTGACGTAATGCCATGCACTCTGATTTTCCCATATAGATTGTACACTGTACAGTCACAGCATAACTTTTCAATTGTAACAACTCTTTTGATATAGCAAGATTTTTTTCAGATTGTAATAGTGTCACTATGGTTCATAAATAGTCGTTTCATACTGGTTCTCCATCGTTAAGCAGATATAAACAAAAAACTGGCAATATATAAATATATTTTTTGTAAAGTCATGACAGATTCTTTAAGTGCTCAGTGAAGCAAAACCTGTCGTGGATCCGAGGGGGGTGGGGGGGGGGGGTGAAATATTCTTTTTCATATGGTTAATGTTACTGATGAATGAGAAAAATCACAACAAAGATCATTGTTATGTTACCATTTTTTGTTTCAATGCATTATTGTACAGTAATTTATACAAATTAGTATGCCTGAATACATGAGTAGTTATGCAATTTTTTTTTCATGATTCTGGAAAATTTAGACATACAGTAAGCTACAATTTGAAAAATGGGGGGTAATGTCCGTGTTTACGTAGAATCGACCATATATTTCATTAATCATTACTTTTCCCAAACAAATCCCAAATGACATTTTATTTTAAGGTGTTGACCAAATGCAATTTCACTTTTGGATCATGTACTCTAGGATAGATGCATAATATGAAATATATTACTATATTCCTTATTAATGATTTCTTTAATGATAAAGAGCTGTCTGAGGTGTGTAAAATGCATGTCCACTACAGAATTGCCTATTAACTTTCTAATATCTGTTTCATTTTTAGTAACCATAATTTACCAGACGTTCAACTGATTCTATTTCACCATCCTCATCATGATCAGGTTCGTAAACTAAATTTTAAATTAAAAAAAAGTTTGTGTGTGTGTGTGTGTGTGAATATATGCCACATGTGTACTAAAAAAAGTTAGGCTAAGTAAAAAAAAATAAATTTAGCGTCCCCTCCCGCTTCCTTTTTGGAGAAATTTCAAAATTTCTTTTTTTTTCAAACTTTTGCTTATAAGTTAAAACTTTGAAATAAAATATTACTTTTTTTAGTTCAAACTTTTTGTGTGGCTTTGTAGAGGTAAAAGAAGCATAAGAAGAGTTTTGTGAAAGTATAGTGGGTACTAACCCCTAATAATTTTTTTTAAAGCCTCCTTTTTTCACTAGATATGTTTTTGTTTTGTTGTATGTTGTTGAGTATTGGAAACACAAGAGACTTTGGGAAATTTTAAATGGCAGCCATCTTAAAAAAATAAAAAGGTCCTCATCCTTTTTTTTAATATTTGGACGCTAAACAATTTTTTTTTTTACTTGGCCTTATGGACCACTTTTTTTTCTTGCTTTTTTCCAAGCAATGAGTTGTATGTATGCAAGATATATCCAGAATATGGTGTTGCTGTTGCATCCATCATGATCCAAGCCGTGCAGATATTCTTCTGTAATTTAAAAAAAAAATGGCCCTTAGCTTTTTGAATTGGCATGTTTGTGTGTCTGACTATGTACAGTATGTGTGTATCTGTATCTGTGTATAAGGCAAAACAAATTTTGATTGGCGTAACAGACATATTGAAAATAGTGTAGGGCTGCCATTAGTGCCGTCATCGACAAGTCTTCTGTCGACAACCTTATCAATAAAAGTGCATTTTTACGGGAAGGCGACTTTTCTTAGTATATTGTGGACAAGAATCAACCCATTTAAATACAATAATTATCAACTGTATCTATCTCTGAAATGACACTCACAGCCGACACACAGCCATACCCTTTTTTTTGGGCCGAGAACGAGTGAAGTAACAAAAACTATGCTGCATTTCAGACTAAAAAAAACAATTTTAAAAGGATTTTCAGACCAAAATACATTGTCCAAATTGTTGATTTTCAGACCAAAATACATTGTCCAAATTGTTGATTTCTTGCAAAATCCAAATTGTCCAAATTGTCTGAATCAAGGGGAAAATTTGATTTGTTTTGATTCAATTCGTTTAGCAAAATTCGCACTATTGGAAGGATGACATTTTTCCAACCAGCTGTCGACAAATGTATATTTTTTTTTATTTTGGGGGTTCATTTCCCCTTTCCCCCTTTCATTAAAATGAACGTTGATGAAAGGGCTGAATTCTAAGGTCGGGTGGGTGATTTTTCATTTTTTCTCCTAAAGACAATTTTTTTTTGGCCTAATGTTCAGTAAGGTGTTGCAGTATTGTAAAAATATAATGAATACTGCGTAAGCGTACATGTGGTATATCGGTTTTAAATATATTTAAATATGCGTCGGCAATATTATTGCCAAAGTTTGGCCCTCTGAAATGGAGGCCAGTTGTAATCAGATACTCTTGATAACGACAAAAAATACATGCTAAATAATGCTAGATATGACCACACTTGACTTATTTGACAATACTTTGGAATGATAAAAACATGCAAAAATACTTCTGACTTTTTGGCGTATTAACATTTTAACATGCTAATGCTTGAGGTATTTATACTGATAAAACGGTACTAAATGGTAAATTTTGACCCGATTTTTTTTTTCTTTTTTTTTTCTTCTCGATATTGCTAAATTATTGTGAAAACTGATATACTGAATATATTTGATATACCGCAACAGCTTAGTATAATGTCTGTGACCTTATGTCATTGGGTGTGCAGGAGAGAATATTTGTGTGTTTGTTTGTGTATTTGTGTATGTCAGTGGCGGATCTAGCCTTAACACGGGCGGATCCAGGATTTTGAGACAGAGGGAGCGCCGGGCGCCGAATGCGGACAAAGGCCATGCTCGGGCCAAAGGCCCGAGCCCCGGCGGGGGTCTGGGGGCATCCCAACAAAAAATTTGGATTTCAGGGTCCTTCAGATGCGATTTCCTGGCATCTAGGGAAGGAATTTCTACACCTCGACATTACAATTTTGCCGTCAATTTTACCCCATGGGGAAAAAAGTGGGGGCCTGTGGTCAAATAGAATAGATAAATTTGGCCCGTCTTTTGTGTCTGAAATCCTGGATCTGTGCCTGGAGTATATGTGTGTGTGTGTGCGTGTGTAACTGTATTCATTGATGTTATTCTACTGCAGCCTGAATTTTAGTGCACGACTAGTGTTAGTTCATAGATGGACGTAGACCCAATAAAATATGAGTGAAATGCAAACTAGAAATTCTTGGGAACGGACGGGAAAGCAGTGCGTCAGATTGCCCGTGCTCCTTGCTGACAACAATAACAATGCTGAAATAGTCACTATTCGTGGCACGTTGAGTAATCACAACTGATGGTGCGTTAGCAGTTGGAACTTGCAAAGTTTGAGTGCCATGGGTTACGATTACTCAGCGCTGATATCTTTGGTATTGTTGTCAACGAGGAGCACGCATAATCCGATGCACTGCTTTCCCCCTACGTTCCCATGAATTTTTTATTGGGTCTACGTTAAAAATGTTAACTATTGGTCTACCTGTACGTAATATGAATTATCTTGAATAATTTTGTTAATATTTTTACTCATCCCAAATGTATCTTTTCAAAATCATTTTTGTTTTTTTATATTTTGATAATTTACAGGTCCGGACCAGGACGTGTTGTATTTATAAGCTAAAAAAATGCCCAACATGAAAATACAGTAAAAAAAAAAAAAATAAACAAATTAAATGAGATAATTTGAACTTTATATTTGGTATCTGATGAGGTATTACAATACAGGTGTAAAACATGGAGCCTTTTAAAATTAACTTTTACTAGTAAATGGATGTTCAAAAGGTTTTTTTTTTCACTTGTATATGCTATATTGTACAGATAGATGTATATTTAAACAAATTTCAACATTGTTTTTCATGAAATAAATTTTTAACTTTTTCCACTTTTAAATGATTTTATATTTCAAGTGAATATAATTATTTGACCAATCTACAATGGAAAATTTCATTTGCGTAAATTGCCAATCAAACTGTGCTGACTTTCAGAAACTTTTACAACATTATAAAAGAAAACATGGTTTTGGAAGTGACCCCCATTTCAAAATTACTTGTAGTGTCAATGGATGTGCAAGAAACTATTCAAACAGAAAATCTTATGGAAGACATATCAAAACGAAACATGAAGAATTCTATAATCGCCATGTTAGAAATATTGAATTTGATAATGAACCGATTCAATTTGATGTCGATATGCAACCTAATGAAATAGAAAATGATGACCATGATAATCAAATTGAGGCAGTAAATCAAGATTTTGATGAAGACAGAGAGGTTTCTTCATTTTTACTGAACCTAAGGGAAAACTTTCGAGTTCCACAGACAGCATGTACATTTATTGCAAATAGATTTGCTGATTTAATGCAAAAATCCAGAGAAAGCATAGCCAGTGATGTAAGCAATGTACTTCAAAGATCAGGGACTGCTATAAGACCACTAAATGAACATGGTTTGGAGATGGCATTTCAAGAATCAAAGCTTGAAAGGTCTTTCATGAATTTTACAACCCAAAAGGCAATGAATGACTATGTCAAAGAACATTATGACTTTGTAGAGCCTGTAGAATATGTCCTTGGTGGTGATGACCAAGACAAACAGCACACCATGCAATATGTTCCTATATTACAAACACTCAATGCTATGTTAAAATTTGAGGATGTACAGGGAGAAATATTTGGAGGACATTATGAACATGAGAGAGAAGAAATGAAAGACTTTTGTGATGGTTCAAATTACAAAAGTAATGTTCTGTTTTCTTCTAATCCAGAAAGCCTACAGATACAGTTGTATTATGATGAATTCACTGTTGCAAACCCCCTTGGTACCCATGTACAAAAGATGAAATTTAGTGGAATTTACTTTGTGTTAGGAAATCTTCATCCTATGTTCCGATCGCAATTGCGAATTATTCAACTTGCTATCCTTGCTCCATCAATGCATGTAAAACAATATGGTCTGAATAGTGTATTGGTCCCCTTAGTAAATGACCTTAAAACTCTTGAACAGGATGGGATAACCATCAAAAGAGATGGATTTGAAGAGAACATAAGAGGCACATTATCACTTCTTTCTGCAGATAATTTAGGTGCACATGAGATAGGTGGTTTTCAAGTGCATTTTTCAAGTGGCCGGATATGTAGAAGGTGTACTATTGACAAAAATGACTTAAAAGACCATTTTTATGGCAGATCAACAACAAAAAGAACAATAGAGGCTTACAACATTCAGTCAGAAACTGTAAGTAATAATCCAGCACTGTCTGGAGTGTATGGAATCAAGGGGAAGTCCCTCCTTAATGAATTGCAGTTTTTCCATGTTATTACAGGGTTGCCATTTGATATAGCACATGACCTCTTTGAAGGAGTAATCCCTGAAGTGATCACAGGAGTTACTAAGCATTGTATAACTAGTGGTTATTTTACTATTGACCATCTAAATGAGCGAATCAAACTCTTTCCATATGAAGGGTCAGACAAAACAAACAAGCCATGCCAACATTTCAAATGTGTAGGCAGTTTGAAAATCAAGGCAACAGCTGCGCAAGCTTGGTGTTTGTGTCGATTGTTCCCATTGATGTTTGGACACCGTGTACCTCAAGATTCTGAGGTATGGATGGTACTACTGAAATTGGCAGATGTTGTGGAATATTCCACAACAACAATTGTGACAAGTGAGATAATTGCAATGCTCACTCATTTAATAGCAGATTTCTTGGAAGCTTACTATTCATGTTTTCCTGATATCACAATGAAGCCTAAATTTCACTATTTGACTCATTATCCTGAGCTATTGGCAGAATATGGGCCACTAGTACATGTTTGGACACTCAGATTTGAGGGGAAACACAACTATTTCAAGGAGATTTCCCGCCTGACCAAGAACCGAAAGAACATGTGTCAGACTCTTGCTAGAAGACATGAAATGATGCAGGCTTCATTCAGGACATCATCTAACTTTCTCAGCCAAGATGTGATTGAAAATACAAAGGGTGACCTTTTCCCTGTTCGATTTCTCCCTCTGAACATCCGAACAGAACTACTTCAAATTCTTGGACCATGTGAGAGTGTTTATAAGGTTGGGCGGCTAAAGGTCAAAGGCACTTGGTATTTCCCTGGTTTAGCAGTGGTAGTGGGCATTGATGATATGCTTATCTACAAGTTTGTAAAGATTGAAAAATGTCTGATAATTCAAGGTTCAGCTTTCTTTGTTTGCAGAAAAAGTACCAAATGCGAGTACATCTCCCATGTCCATGCTTATGCCGTGAAATTTGGTGGATCTTTGTGTCTTGTTCAACAAATGGACTTGCATGATTACTATCCTCTGGCTGTCTATGATGCTGGCCATGAGCATATGATTTCTATGAGACATTATGTGCCATTCCTCACTGGCTATTAATTGTATTGTCTTTGGTCGCATGTCACGATGCGGTGTAATTTGGGTTACATGGTTATTATTTTTCCTGCAATGGTACTGTGGCCCAATACCTCATCCTGAACCAGTACCGTCAACCATGAATTTGTTTTATTTTTGTTTTAACTTTATTTTATTTTAATTTTGTCCACAATGGTATATGCCAATTTCTCAGCTTTAAAATGATACCTTTACTGACTAACAGACATTTAATTTTTTTTTTGTGACCTTTAAAAATGAAGATTTTGATGAATTTTTGTTCAATTAGATATGTATGGTCATGTAGTACAGTATACCCCATGTTCAAATTTCCGGGCATGTCCCTGAACAATAGTTAAATACCTCATCAGGTTGCAAATGTGAAGACTTCCATGAATATTTCAATATTAATATTGCAATATGTTCATATCAGATTATTATTGCATTATATTTCAGCCACAAATTTCTCCTCATGTTTGGTCAAACATACAAAAAGGCCAGTGTCCAAAATGACAATGATGATGGGGCTTCAAAAGACGAACTTGTACAACTAACACGGGCCACATTTCCAGAACTCGAACCTACATCACCAATAGGGATACAAGCTTGGGACAAGGATTTTGAAGGATTTGCAGATATTGAAGATGGAGAGATGCTGAAAGGGCCAGTGAAAGTCAGGGTTGTGCAGAGCAAAATGTTTCCTGTTCAGTTCAGTGGGGATGCAGTTGAAGTCGCTGGTGGAATGTAAGTACTGTAATATTACTACTTGACTCACTATGGGAAGAATTATTGTACCTTCATTTGATGATGGTAGTAATTTGCCAACAATGGTGGTGAGGATGTTGTTGATCTTGGTGTTGGATAATGATAGTGGTGGTGAGGATGAGTAGGACGATTATGATTATGATCATGATGGCAGTTAGGGTGATGATGATGGCGGTATTGATAATGGTGAAGATATTAGTAGCGAATGTTTGAGTGGGGTAATTGCAGTGGTGTAATGCAGAAAACCAGTGAATGTGTACACAAATAAGTTGCACTGTCAATTTAATCTGCATCATATTCATTTATCCCTCTGTATGCAGTGCATCACTTCTTGATGAGAGCTCTGCAGAGTCTGTATCCATGGACACAAGCAGTGATGTATCAAGTGATGCTGAATCATCCATACGAAGCTCCGCCAACACTCTACCTGTGGAAGAAGTTACACCTCCACGCAAAGTAGCATCAATGATAGCATTTGTCATGCCAAAGCAACCGCCGAACTTGGAGAGCAAACTTCGAAATGGGGCTGATCTTACCGAGGGTGAGAGAAGCATATTCCTCCAGAATGTATATGATGCAGTGATTTCTCATACAGGAAAATAGTAAGTACAGATTTTAAACTAAAGTAAACTTCCATTTAGTTAAATTCAAAGAGACCAGAGAAATCGCCTTAAGTTAACTTATTGTACATCATATTCAACTTACAGATAATGTACATGGAATATCATTCTCTATCTATTATAGGCAAAATTGATTAAGTTAAGTGTAGAAATTAAAACAAAACAAGTAATACTAGTGTGTACTGTAGTTTGTTTTGTGATTAGGTACCATTTGTAAATAGCCAGTAATTTGCAGGAACACTGAGTCAACATTTTTGTTCTTGAAAAATGACTTTTATTTACATGTATTTTCTCAAATTGGTTGAAAAATTGCTTCCACTTGAATGATAATTTACGTAGACGAAGTTTGAATTTGACTAAAGCAAAGTTTTAATTCGACTCGGGGCACAGTTCGAATTCGATTTAGAGATAACATATGCAAGTATAAATTATGTCATCTAACAACCTATAAGACACATAGATGACGCACAAATGCATTATTTGCAGGGTCATTAAGCCTCAGTATTAGTCAATGTAATTGCAATCGACTTCTTGTAGGCTACAGCATGTTATATTTCACGACTAATATGATTATTATTCTGATTATTATATTTACTTTAATTCTCATTATTCTAAATATGATTATCATTACTGCTATATCTCTTAATGTAAACGATTGGTAAAACACCTAAAAGGAGCAACATTTAAAGAATTAAATGAATGACGACAAATGTGTTAAATTTTACCCCATTTCATTCTTTTTTGAGGGGATTATTGTGAAAACCCACATTTCACTTTCTTAGGAGTTTTCACAGCACCTTTACATTTGAGTATTTTGATTAATATTCGTTTTGTGTTATTTTGCAGCCATCCAACGAAGACCATGTATGACTACATACTTCGCGAGATGTTCAGACGATACCCCAAATTGGCATTGCCTCAACCCAACATCCCATGTGGAGATATGAAGGTAATTAGTACTACAACTGTATACAGAGTGTCTCATAAAGTCAGTAATGGGCGAAAATTTTCGTATCATTGGAAGGAACATTTCATAAGTAACTGAACCCAAAATCATGAAACATTTTGTAGTTTTCATTTTTTTACAATTTGCCCATACATGTAGGCTCTCCAGTCAAGAATTTGTATAGCCAGATTTTAACCGCTTTAGACAGACCTTTGCAAGAAGTATTATGACACAAAAACTACTGAATGTGCTTGCACGATTTTTTGGTCAGTTACTGAAAATCGGCATTTGCACGTCGCCCGTGACGTATCCTACCTAATAATGTAGTTAGTTTTTCAAAAATAATTTCTTTTTATTTTATATGAATTATGCTAATTTATGCATAATATTGGACCTTTTGTTTTTTTTTATTAATTTTATTTTTGTTAATTTTTCACAAACATTTTTAAAGCATAAATATGCAAAAATAAATTTAAGCTATTGAAACTAAAAATATTAATTTTTATATGAATTGAAAAAATACAATTTACATTGAATTTTTTACACATGTTTTGAACAATTTTGGGTTTACAAAAATTTTTTGGATGGGCGTGGCTTGAGAATTTTGGTCTCGAAAGTTGCGCGATGCTTGAAAGAAAAGTCATGAAACGTCGCGGCGATGGCCCGTCGCGTTGTGGATATATTGCATGAAACGTCAAGGGGGGGGGGGCTAAATTTAGCCCCCCGGCCTTTGTAGGGTTAAGCATGTGTGAAAGAGTCAATGTACTAATGTTGAATTCAATAATTTAAAAGAATGTATCACCCTAAACAGGGCTCCACACTAGCACTGGTCCGATGGTCCGGGACCACAAAAATAAGCTGCAGGACCAGTAAATTTTCAAAATTGACTGTACAAAAGATTGATTACTGGTCCGATAAGTGATTATTGTCATGATTTCACCAGTAAGAAAAATGCTTAGTGTAGAGCCCTGCCCTAAATTATAAAAAAGGGGGTTGGTATATAATATATCATGTGTTTTCAAATCCAATCTTGGTACACACAATGTTTACATTTTATTTTTTGCAGAAATTCTGGAAGGACCGGCTTCTATATAAATTTCGCAACAACCGCAGACGATGTGACAAAGACATACCAGAAGTGAAGTTGAAGCAACTGAAGAAGAGAAGAACTGAGAAGAGTGTCACTGCTACAAAAACTGACGATGCAAATGCACCTCAATGGGGAATGCCATGCTACCTGCCAGGAAGGCCTTTATCAGAGGATGACGAGACAGTCAATAAGCACATTTCTTTTCTTCAACAGGAGAAAAGGAAACGGCAACCAGACTACAACATGGTCAGGATTGCCATGCAACAAACTCTTGCTGATAGGCGAGAGTGGCTCGTGAATTCAATCCCACGCCCTCGCATTACGGAAATTAAAGACCGATATCCATGGCTCTTTTGTGAAGTTCAGGTAACTACATATTGCAAAGAAACAAACGAGCAGGAATGATCATGGACAATTAAATAATTCTTGTAGCACCAATGCAATCAGGAAATATTGCATAAAACATTTATTTCTATACTTTTTTGTATATACTATTGTGCTGCTTAGTATTGATACTTAAACATTGCAAGAAAAAAAATAAAACAATTTAAAAATATAGTGAAATTTTATATTACTACCTGCACCTGTGAAAAAAATATGCATTGGTGGTTTGGGGAGTTGAAATAGGTTATAAGATATACATTTTCTTTATTGTATTACCATATCTATACATAGATGTCTGAAGAAATGATGCGGCTTCAAGATACAGACCAACCATTAGTGTCCACCTTAGAGAAGGGGCTTCACAAGTATGGACAATCGCTTATTCTGAAAGCAAAAGCAAGGAAATCTCCAGATGTTTCATTCATGAAATGTGCATCAACGATTGCAGCTCATCGGGGAGAAGAGGAAAGGCAAAGTATGTATCTCTTCATTTTTCTACCAAATAATTATGTATTATAATTAGTAGTGATGAAATATAACATGATGTAGCCTACAAGTTGATTGTAATTATAATATTTTGGGTACTGCTTTTCTACAGTAACTATGACTTTTCCTACAGTAATATTACAATCAAAAGAGACCAATTTTGATTTCTTGATGTGTTTATAGATAATTGCGATTTGGGAGCGGGCCTTAGAGGAATAATTTACACATAAATAATGATCTTATTAACATGTTTTTATCTTT
Organism: Heliocidaris erythrogramma; assembly: GCA_025617745.1. NCBI lineage: Eukaryota > Metazoa > Echinodermata > Echinoidea > Camarodonta > Echinometridae > Heliocidaris > Heliocidaris erythrogramma. Next base: position 20,904,642 of record CM046856.1, read on the forward strand.
TCTAGGGGCCACATGTGAAGCAGCATTCTTGGCTATTCCTGGACTACTTCAAGAAAAGTTGTCGGACATCTTTGTGTCTCCTGGATCAGATGTAAGTTTTGCCAGAGTCATTTGTACACATTAAGTCAGAAAATGATATAAACAAACCCAGATGCCCCTTTGGATCCTTCACCTTTGTTCAGTATATTTCTGAAAAATACAAGACAAAAGTGATATCGATAAATATATTCATTGCGGTTTCATAATTGCTCAATTTAAAATACTAAAAAGACTGGGGGCCTAAAAGCCCCCCCCCCCCCCTCGGCGTTTCGCACGCTAACTCTGGAACGTGAAAGACTTTCACGCCGCTCCATGACATTTTACTTTCAAATCTCGAGCAACTTTTGAGACCAAAATTGTTGCCCCTGCCACGCCCCTTCTAAAAAATTGTGTCAACCCCCAAATTGCTCAAAAGTGTGATATTGTATACAAAGTCAATACAAATTGTTTTTTTTTTTTCAATTAATTCATATAAAAATTCATAATGTTAACTTCAATGGCTTTAATTAATCGATTTTAGCATAATTATGCTTCTAAAAATATTTGCAACAAATTTCGCTCAAAAAAACAACAAAAACGATAAGAAATACATAAGAAATTAAAACAAAAAACAAAAGAAAATAATTTTGATACCAATTTTTTTTATGTACAATTGTTTGGAATATAACTAAGAATATTTACACAAAAAATCGGCATTCTTGAAGCTTTATTTAGTGATTTAGGGCAAAAAGTATGTTTTTATGCATAAATTAGAATAATTAAAAATAATCATTCATATTTTTCGAAAAGCTGATTATGCAATTTTATAGAAATTTTTGGGGCAATCGCGTGATCCACATATTCATCTAAATGTTTCAGTTTGTGATTCCAAAGTGATACAATATTTTCAAATTGTTTTCTTAAGGATTTGTACTTTGTGTTCTCACCTTTGGCTACAGCCCAGGTTTCATTTTTTTTGTACCCTAAATAAACCATAAGATATGTCTGTAGAAGATGATTAAGTGTATAAAGTAATAGTGAATATTGTACAGTGTTAAAGAATATTGTGCATCAAACAATTATCTATATATCTATTGTCATTGCATCATTTTATATCCATTTTGTTTTTGTTTTATTTGCTAGGAAGTCAAATCTGCAGTTCATCTTGCCCTTCCGGATGAAGCAGCAGAAATATCATCTGCCAGCAGCTACAAATTAGTTGCAGATGGTGTCGCCATCGCCACATCTGAGCAACTTTTGCCGGCAGTTGCATTATGGCTGTCAGGTTTTTATATCTTGAATTTGGCATACCCAAAATGTATAGCCAGAACTCTATGTTTCATTCAGAAAGTTGTTCTGGATATTCAGGATGATCTGCAGCCATTAAAAGCAGTAATCACTCTAACCAATAAATTGAATATCGAGAACAATTATCTGACACTGTCCAAAAAATAGTTCCCAATAGCTTGAGCTCATAGTTGGGGGGGGGGGGGGGGGACAGGCAATTCGCCACTCCTCAGATCTGGATAGAGTGATCATCACAACACTTTGGACATGGGTAGAGAGCCTCGCGTAATCGGCAAAACAGACTAATGATTTGATTGACCAATGACTTATCATTTATCAATAAGACAAAGTGAAATACTTTTTTTTTTTTGACCAACTTTCGTTTTAAGTGCTATGTATGGATTTCTTTTACTGTCTCTCGTATCAACTTGATTTGCAGACTGTTCATTAATTGTGTTGGTTCATAATTTTTATTACTATTGTTCCAGATCAGGACAATTATTCCCCTGAATCAGCTTGTTCTATGTCCACTGTTCCGCATTCCGAGAAAACGGCGTTTAAAAATTACACCTGCCACAGAAAAACCTGTACACAGGACTAAATGTTTCCACCTGTACAGGTGTGCAGATGTTTAGTTTTGACTTAATACTATTCTGACATAAATTTATTTGATTTTAGAATGCCTTTGTGTGCTTAACTCCATTTATGCAAAAAGTTGACATAGAACCACCCGATTCTCAAGGGGGGGGGGGTTTAATTTGAATGCATACATTTCGTTCTTGCAATATACATACAATGCTTAATATCTTATATTTTGTTTTCTGTTTAATCATGTTTTATGAACTTTTGATGTCTTTACTATGGCCAAGTTGTCTCCCTATTAAGACTGGAACCGATCTTTGCATATTTATATTTTCATTCAAGTATGTATGATAAATGACTATTGCCAACTGTTACGAATTCCTCCTTTTTATGTTACTTTTGTTATGCAAGATTAACAAACCAAAGAAACTTTTACGAGTTGGCAGCTCTGCTATTGTATAATATTAAAATTTAATGGGACTTTAAGCCAAAGGGTAAGGAATTTGTGTTACCTAAAACCATTGTTCTGGGAGACACATTACAATCCAAATTATGTATGTATATGCTTTCATAGAGTTTGGGTTAACCTTTTTGAATTTGCTCATGTGTGAAAAATTTTATCTCAATTTCAACCAGTTTGGACCTTGGGGGCTGCATGAGGACTTTTACATTATAAAAGTTCATTTAAGGTCACACTGTTTTTTTGTTTTTTTTTAATTGCTCATGTTTGAATCATTTACAATTTTAACCAAAGGTGGACTCGAAGTACTTTATGGGGAAATTTACATTATGGCATTTTTTGAGGTCACCCGTATAGTTTTTGTTAGCTTTTATTTAAATATACCGCTGACTGAACAATTTTACTTCGATTTTAACCAAACTTGAACCATACTGTATGGGAATCTTAATTTAAATTATAAAACTTTGTGGTTACATTTATTCTTTTTGAACAGATATTCACCATATAGGCCCTATAGTTAAGCATCCATTCAATCCAAGTTTAGCTGCTTGCAAACCTTTACAAAAAATATAAAATGGAAACTACTGTATGACATTTGATGTTTTTATATATTTTTGAAGAATTGCCCTTTCAGCGCTTATAACATGAAAGGCTACACTACCCGGAAGTATTTTGAGCATTTTTTTTCTTTGTTGGACACCCTGTATTATTAAAGTACTTGTTCTATACATTGTATTAGTTATAGCAATATTACATATTGCAGACTGGGTAAGAGAATCTCTGCAATCTGATTGGTCAATTATCATTGACAAACTTTCTGATATTGTATTGTAATGTCAGCAAGAGTGTAAAAAGTTACTGGAAAAAATTGATTTACTGTGCATCAGTGCTTTTCTCCATTTATGTTATTAATGTAATGTACGCAGACGTCACAATGAGTTTTTCTTGAAAGCAACCTTGCATCCAGTATTTTTTTAGAACAAATGATTCCTATAAAATCATGTTATAGTTATTTTTTGTTTTTGTAGCCCTTTCTACGAAATTAATGATGTACAGGATTATGTCATGCATCGGTGTAAGCACTCGGAAAAATGTTTCTACATAACATTCTGTGCATCCTTTGTATACTAGGAGTAGAAGTAGTATTTGTAGTAGCAATTGTAGTTGTAAATTTACTGTTGAATTTAATGGAACATAAGTTTTTTATTGTCACAGCATTTGTTATTGAAGAGGTGGTAGCAGTTTTTGTTGTACATGTAAAATATTAATACTAATGTTGAAATGTTCTATATTGTACAAATAATATTGTTAGAAATAAATGCTTTCTGTTTGATACAAAAAACTATTTGATATAAATTATTCTCTCGTTGAAAAGAATTAAGGAAGTTTTTGCCAAATCAATAAACCAATTATAATTAATTGAAAATAAATAGTTTATGTACTTGATTGTACTTAACTTTTCCTTCATTTTCAGGTTCAGTCTGACCAGGGATGATTTTGGCAGTTGTTTGCTCTTTCCAGTATATACAGGGTGTCCCATGAAAAACTCCCAGCACACTTCAAGTCTGATTTGGGCAGAAATTTTGATATCATTGGAAAGAGTAAAATTCCTGTAGTAGGAGCCCACCCCAAATCACTAATTTTTATTCAGTATTTGTTTCATAAAACTTTTTGCAAATGGTTGCAAGACGTAAAATCAACCACTTTCGATAAACTCCCCATAGACCATAAAGTTAAGGATTCAATCCGTCTGGATTTTACCACTTACAAGCCTTTGCAAAAGTTATCAAACAAATACTAATGAATGAATTTTCGTGAATCTTGGGTCGGTTACTCATGAAAAATTGCTCTATCCAATCAAATTTCCACCTATAACGGACGGGAAGTGGTTTTTGTCTGCCTTTTTATTATGGGACACGCTGTACAGTTCATTCCAAGCTAGTCCATCGTTGTCATTGGTGTCCATCCGTTACGTAAATATTCATCGGGGGGATTTATTGTCTCATCCCCCCTGATGAATACGGACTAACGGATCGACACCCATGATCCTGATGGACTAACATGGGGCCTTGATAATGAAGCTAGTCCATCACGTTAGTCCCTCCGGATGGACTAACATACACGTTAGTCCATCTTGATGGACTAACGTCATGTTGGTCAAAATGGGCACTACTATGACTAACAATCTTGTTAGTCAGTCGCCTTCTAAGTTAGTCCATCCGCGACGGACTAATGTACACGTTAGTCCATCAAGGATGGACTAGCGTATATGTTAGTCCGTCGAGGATGGACCAACGTACATGTTAGTCCATCGAGAATGGACCAACGTACATGTTAGTCCGTCGAGGATGGACCAACACACATGTTAGTCGATCAGGGTGGACTAACGTACACGTTAGTTGATCATCTTGATCCATCCACACTGACTAGCGTGTATGTTAGTCCAACTGGATGGACTAACATGTACGTTAGTCCATCTGGATGGACTAACCTGTATGTTAGTCAAAATGGGTACTAGTATGACTAGCTTTATGTTAGTCCACCATACTAATTTGAGTTTTCAGTGTATACAGAGGCTTTTGTTGTTATTTGTGTTTTATTACTTTTTCTTTGTTCTTTATGTCTGGCAGGACTGGCACCAAAGCAAAGGCACCATTCCAGTAACGAGACATTCCATCCCATGAAGACACCAAATATATTGTGTTCGAGTCACAATTACTTGAACTGATGAACACTTGTGAGACATGTGGCTCTGGAGATATGGAGCTGACCAAGAAAGTAACAGGAACTCACCTCAAGTTGGACAGAGACTGTAATACATGCAATGCACAGTTTTCCTGGCAGAGCCAGCCCTGGTATTGGAGATATCCAGCAGGAAATATCCTTTTATCTGCGTCCATTCTCTTTGCTGGAGCAGGTCCCACCCAGGCACTTTGACTCATGAAATTTCTCCATTTAGCGGTGATTGAAGATTGAACTTTCTTTTCTCACCAGAGAAAATTTTTGCAGCCGTCTATCAAGAAGGTGTGGGAATCTCAACAGCTGGAACTTGTGAACGAGCTGAAGGAGAGAGGGACTCCTATTACAGTTGGAGGAGATGGGCAGGAAGACAGCCCAGGCTTCTGTGCAAAGTATGGGACATATTCTGCCATAGAGCTGAATTTAGCAAAAAGATCATTGATCTTCAAATTGTACAGGTATTGTTTGATTTTCCTTTTTGTAAAAATTCTAGAGTATAGTTTTTATAATTAATACAATAACAGTTTTAAAGGGGCGCTGTAATGCAGTAAAACAGAGGGTAAATCAGAAGCTGACTGATCTTGGACTGGTCATTGGCAAGCTTATTACGGATCGTCATAGGCAGCTGGCGAAGTTTGTTCGGGAGACCACTCCAGGGGATCGATCACCAGTTCGATGTATGGCACATTGCCAAAGGTAATTATGTTCTTGTCTGATCAGTCAGTGTGATGTGTACGTAATTTAGTATGTCAAAAAGAAAATATGAGAATACAAAATTCCATGTAGTATGGAATTTTGTTGTTGTTGCTGTTGTGGATGAATAAAGTTCTGTAAAATTGGAGTTTATCTTATATTTTCCCATATTCATTATTTGCGGACAAGCAGCGTGTCTCCATGTGGACTGACCATCTTACTCAAGCACCACATAGAATGTCAACTATTATGCCTCAGGAAGCCATCCCATCTGGCACCAGTTATGCATGGACGTTCTGGTCCTGCTACAACAGACTGAGAACTGCTGTCGGCTGCTGCAAAGCTAACCTAGCTAAGTGGGGGTACTATAGCAAGGATAATGACATCACCTGCCGTTGTGGAGAGGAGCAGACTATGCAACATCTCTTTAATAATCTGCCCACTACTACCGGAGCCTTGCACCCAAGAGGACCTGGCAAACCTGACCCCCTGTGCCTAGCAGTGCATCCAACACTGGATTGGAACTATCTAAACTCTCCCCAGATGACGATTATTTGTATTAGGCATCAGGAAGAAGATCCATGTTCTTTCCAAGAAGAAAGGATGTGAAGTGGCCGGACAGTGGGAGCAGAGCATCTGCAATCATAACTACTGGACTGCATCATCGACCCCTGTGGACCAGCCTGAGCTGCGCATTGCCAAGTGGAGATCATTGTCCAATCATGTACAAGGTGTTCATGAAGGTCAAGCGAGCTTATAATGCAACCAGAATTCTTTTATTTCCAAACCCATAGCAACCTCTCAAGACTAGTAATGAATAGAAATATTTAGGAGAAATGGGCATTGTATGCAGTAGGTGGAATTACAAAGAGGGCAATGTTGGTTGAATTAAGATTAGCAGGCCCAAAGTTATACTGAATAGTCTGAATTTGGTGACAAACATGAGTCAGGGTCAAGAGAAGTTAATCTTAGGTTAGTTAATCTGGGGTCTCTAACCTTACAGATGTTAGGTTTCGTGTGTGAATGAAAGAAAAGGTTTTGGAGTTGGGTTTTGAGAGTTTTGTTTGAGAGTTGGAAGAAGGAAAGAAATCTTAAGTGGATATTTTTGGATCAGGGTAATTTACTGTAGGAATACAGAGAATTTTAATGAGAGTAATTGGGAGAGTAATTGGGAGAGTTTACTTGGGAGAGTTTATTTGGAGAGTGTACTTGGGTGAGTTGGGAGAGAAGTTTGGTCAGATAGCTTCTGCATCTCGGGAGAGACAGACCTTCCTTACAGAGTCTGAAACTGGAGTGTGGGGGAAGAAAGCCATGATAGCCAATTCATGGGTGAATGTTTACAGATGGTGAATGTTTACAGGCGGGGTAAGCAGGCACTGCAGTTTTTCCTCCAAGGCACTGCAAGGCAAGCATCTCCAGGCAGCACAGGCCACGGAAGAAGCCAATAGCCCTCACCTCCCATGCACCATTGTTTTCTTAGAACTGTAAGTTATATGTATCCACTGTTTAGTTTATTATATATAAAAGGTAATTTTAAATCTCTAAAGGGATATATGAGGAAGAGAACAGAAATTCAACAATTTTATTTCAATCTCAGACAAGCATAAAAAAATAATAACAAATTTGATTAATTGAATTGTATATTTTATTTGTGGAATTAGAAAACAGAAAAGAATCTAAATGTATATAAATTAAATTTTATATAATGAAGAAAAGAAAATTTTGCTGATTTATTTGTTCTGACAATGAAAGATGATTGCATAAAGATGTTTTTCTAATGCATTATGAGCCAGATTATTGTATCGTTTCTTGTCAAATGAGGACAAGTCAGAATTGATTAATTAGCTTATTTAACTAAAGATCTTTAAAACAAAATTTTATGAAAACATTTCATTAGATTGATGGATCATAATTATGACAGTGTATGGATAATTTTGATAGTATTTAGTATCGACGTGAGAAGCAGAATTTAAGAAGAATTTTTTACTTGCGATACTCCTATGCTTAGAGGGCATTGAAAAGCAAAACACGCAGGTTTTTATCGTGGTGTCAAACAAACTCGGCTTGCGCTTCGTGCGTATAGTACACCACGATAAAAACCTTTGTTTTGCCAGATCGCAATAACGCACTCCCGACCATGTATTAATAGTATATTAACGCACAATTGAAACTTTGATAGCTATTTTTTTTTTCATTTAACAGACGGGGACTTTTTATCAAATGTTGTTTCAGATGTTGATTTTTGGCTTTAAGATCATGGCCAAAGAATTTCAAGAACTCGACCTACACAACCTGAGGACTGAAGACTTCAGCAATGGACTGGTCATTGATCTGCTACCCCATCTCACTAAAAGAGGATCCATAACATGGGTGCAGTTACACAGAATCATAAATGATAAATTCAGCAGTGATTGTACTGTAAAAGCACTGAAAACAACTACATGTATTTCAGAATTAGAAACAGATACATTACATTATAGGAAGTCGCACTAATCAGGGCCCCCCTAGAGACAGCAATGACATCCCCCAGATGTAAATGATATTGTACCTGAATGTCTTGACAAAGATGAAGATGAACTTAATGATGGTACATGTACAAGCACATCAAGAGCTACACGCAAGAAGAGAAAAATTGATGAACCACGTACGAACAATGCAAGAAATACAAAGAGTCAGTTGAGGCATACAGAGTTATGTTAGGGAATACTAAAGGTGGACAAAAGCGAATTACAGAAAGAATCAAGCGACTCCAGGAATCTAGAGATGGAAAATGCGATACTCCTATGCTTAAAGCGCATTGAAACGCAAAACAGATAAAGTACAAAAACTACAAGTACAACTAAGGGAAGAACAAAGAAAACAACAAAAACTAGAAAAGAAGAGCGCAGAACAGAAAAAAGTGAAGTTGGTACATAATCAACATAAAATTGATAGCTTGCATTTGACAAGTGAAAATCTTCAGAACATCTTCATCAAAGCCTCCCCATATCCCAACTAAGGTTAGACAAAACTTACACCCCTCAAATAAGAGAAGCTAAATTCTTACTATCTACAGGTTGGCCAAGTTTTTAATAGCAACTTGCATTTTGTAATTCAATGAGAATTCAAAATAATTATTTTCCTGGTCAATGATAAGAATATACATGTAATGCGCAATAACCAGCAAATAATGTACATGTAAAGCCTAACAACCCTTGTTACTTCCAACAAATTTTCAAGGCATATACACTAAAGGAAAAAAGAAACTTATAAAAGTTCAAGAGATCACCAAATTAAATTCTCTGCATGGAAATGTACCAAATTTGGATATAATGTTGATTCAATGCATGGCTTTAAATGACAGTCAATAACAAAAAGTTTTCTTCAATGCCACAAAAGAAATGTGCACTGAAACAAAGGACTCTCTAATCCCAAAGTCACAAAGATAAACTGCAGTCTTGTACACCATATGCATGTCAATGAATGAAACAAAAGAATTTCAAAAGGGATTTGCAAGTTCATATCCAAACAGATTAATAGCCAGTATGTCCACCTCTAGCTTGCTGGCAAGCTGTACACCGTCTTCGCATGCTTCCGATCAGATTCGCGATGGTAGCCTGGGGAACATTGTTCCATTCCTCTTGCAGTGCTGCAATGAGCGTCTCCCTATTGATGGGTTGATTGTCACGCCTTGACACACGTCGACCAAGCTCTTCCCAGAGATGTTCAATTGGGGAAAGGTCTGGTGAACGGGCGAACCATGGCAGAACATCAATATCCTCTTGCTCGAGGGGTGCAAATCCCTTTTGAAATTCTTTTGTTTCATTCATTGACATGCATATGGTGTACAAGACTGCAGTTTATCTTTGTGACTTTGGAATTAGAGAGTCCTTTGTTTCAGTGCACATTTCTTTTGTGGCATTGAAGAAAACTTTTTGTTATTGACTGTCATTTAAAGCCATGCATTGAATCAACATTATATCCAAATTTGGTACATTTCCATGCAGAGAATTTAATTTGGTGATCTCTTGAACTTTTATAAGTTTCTTTTTTCCTTTAGTGTATTTGGGCCCAAAAGTTTATAAAGCAGGTTGAAAAAATATTCTATTAGCTTTAATAAATTCCAAAACCTATAAACAAAGTTTACCTATGCAAATTGAATTGACATGTGATTTAGTGCAAAATGGACACTGTGTGCATAATTTTTACTCTTTCTATTCATTCATCTGACCATATTTTTTAGGGCTCTGAATGAAAAGTTGAGCCAAACCACAAAATGTGGAGTTCTGACGTGAAAGGGTTCAGAGTCAATATTAGATCAAATTTTGATCAAGTAGATCGATAGATCTGTACATGTACATACGAATGTTTAACAGTTGAAGACTTCATAAAGTTCGCCCAAGTCCAAGACTCTTGTCTTGGCAAGAATATGATTTCTCCATAACTTCAATCAATACTTTACAATGTAGGCCTAGTCTAGACTGCATCTATTTTTTTTTTACATGTTAAATTATATCAAGGGTCTGTGACTCTGTGTAATCTATGTAGCCATATTTCTATTAAGAGAGTAAATAATGAATTATGAAGTCAAAGGTCGAAGACCCTTAAAGGGATAGTTCACCCTGACAATAAGTTGGTTTTAATAAAAGCAGAAAAATAAGAGAAAAATATTGGTGAAGGTTCGACAAAAATCCATCAAGGAATAAGAGAGTTATGGGTTTAAATTTGTGACGTCATATGCGAGCAGCTACCCCATACGTCATGTAATATATATTCTAAAAATTCCCATTTTTCAATGGTTCAAGATGACTGAAGATATTTTTCTTAGAGGAGTGGGTATGAAATGATGTTTAAGATGTTATATTGAATGCACAACTAACACCATTTCCATTTTATGTCATTTTCTGGAATTTATATCACATGACACATGGGGGAGCTGCTCACATGTGACGTCACAAAATCAAAACTTTAACAATCCATAACTCCATAATTCTTTAACGGATTTTCGGAAAACCTTCACTGATATGTTTCTTTTGTTTCTCTGCATTTATTAAAACAAACTTTACGTCAGGGTGAACTATCCCTTTAATAATAGACTAGATCTAGATCTAGATCTAGATCTAGATCGATCTAGTTTAATCCATTACCAAAACAAAGTCCTTGGTATAGACTTGATGAGAAATGAATTTTTGAAAAATTGCCCAATTAGTATTTTACATTTAATAGTTACCTTTTTTAATGTTGTGCTAGATAATGGTATTATTCCAACTGACTGGTGTGTAGGGATTATAGTCCCAATTTTTAAAAATAAAGGCGAGGACACAAACCCAGATACACTTCTTAGCTGTTTAGGGAAGCTGTTTACTTCAATTTTAAACTATAGAATATCAAATTTTTTGGATTGTAATAAGATTTTAGGCGAAGAACAGGCTGGATTCAGGTCAGGCTATTCAACAACTGATCATAGTTTTGTACTGAAATGTATTATTGATATCTTTTTGCAAAGGAAAAAAAGGATGTATTGTGCATTTCTTGATTATAAAAAGGCCTTTGATTTGATTGACAGATCATCTTTATGGTTGAAAATTTTGGCTTCCGGAGTTAAGGGCAAAGTTTTTGTAGTTATAAATAATATCTATAAACATGCTAAATCATGTGTTAACTTAAATGGTCAGTTATCAGAATATTTTATGTGTAATGTAGGTGTTAGACAAGGTGAAAACCTGTCTCCGCTGTTGTTTGCTATGTTTCTGAATGATTTTGAAAGTCATTCAGTAAATTTTATAGGGGCCGTTCTTTGATGGATGATGTTTACAGTGATAGTTTGTCAGATGAAGATATTCAACTTTTTTTCAAGCTTTATTGTTTGTTATATTATGCTGATGATACTCTTATTTTTGCTGAAAATCCGAATGAGCTTCAGAAAGCATTAATCGTTGTGGAGGAGTACTGCAAGAAATGGTATCTTCAAGTAAATACGAGTAAGACGAAAATTGTTATTTTTTCAAGAGGAAAGGTGAGGAAAGTACCTAGATTTATGTTTAATGGTGATGATCTTGAAGTAGTAGACGACTTTAATTATTTAGGAGTTAAATTTAATTATAATGGCAGTTTTAAGAAGGCAATAGCCAAACAGGTGACTCAAGCTAGGAAAGCTTTGTTCAGTATGTTGGTAAAAGCTAAACGATTGCAGTTATCTCTTGATACTCAATGTGAATTGTTTGATCGTATGGTGCTACCTATTTTGTTATATGGTAGTGAAGTCTGGGGCCTTGAGAATTTAAATCAGCTAAGTTAAGCTAAGCTCATCAAGTTCACTGTCCTTGTTCACACCTGACAACAGGGACCACCCATTTTACAGGGATTGTGGATAAACTGATTGTATAGCTCTGATGCTGAGCCTGCTGGGATCATCTTTATTGAAATAGGTTTTTGATGATTACACTCCTATCTAGTTGACCTGTGCCTGGTTAGTGTAAGGGCTGGTACAGTTATTATACTGTTCACACTTAAGAGTCTGTTTTACATATGACATGGACTGTCCAAAGTCTGCTCCTTGAATGGCATGTAATTTTGTAACCTGATAACCGAATCAATCTTATATTTCTGTTGCAGAAAATGAAATAGACATGGAAGTGCTGCAGACCATGACCGAGGATGACATGAAGTCTTTGGGAATTGCAATGTTCGTAACACGGAGAAAATTGACCATCGCTCTGAAAAAGCTGAGAAATAGCATCCTAGACAGTACATTGGACGAATCTGGTATTCTGCATAATATTCGGGTAAGATTAATTTTTATTTGTCACTGCTCCCCCACTTCCCTTTTTTGAGGGTTCTGCTGTTCTTCCATTGCGATCATCTTTGATTAGATAATACTGTGGTATATGTATATGGTACGATTGTCATGAGAATCGTACACAGAGAAAACACTGTTTAAAATATCGCTGTTCAGTCGCCGTTGTTTAATACTTTGATCAACAGCTGCACAAAATGTGAAAAACGTTGTTCAAAATAAACACATTTTGCTTAAACAGGCACTGTTCAAAATGTAAAGGATGTGTAAAAGTAAATGGCACGAATTGGCGCGAAATGGAGAACAACATTGTTTAAGAATTACGTCATGTGTCACGTGCCAGTCAAATACGCATGCGCAGTATACGTCGCCGACCGTCAAAAATTTCACAATGGCTGACGACAAACTCCCGGAGCTCATGACTGAATGGGGATTCGCGGGGTTGATTGAAACGTTTGCTGGTAAGTTTCATAATTTTTATAGTAATCAACTTGAAGCTGCTAGCCTATAGCAAAAAATGTAAAAAAAATATTTGTAGACTATTTGTATTTTGTTATCATAATTTTCGGGTCAAAATTGATCGGGCGCCTCGCAGACCATCAAACGGTGCGAGGCACAGTGGTACTGGTAGTTACGTAGCCAGCAATAGGGCGTGTGAGTGATGGAAAGATTCCCACAGATTCCCTGACGTGCTGCGTGTGTTGAGAGGTTTAGCATGGCTTGAATGAATTTTCTGTGATATGCATGTTCGGAAATTATTTTTTTTATGATATAATTTATCACAAGATAGTGGAGAAATGCTGTAAACTAAACATAATGTCTATACTAATGAGAGTCTAGCTAGCTGGCTAGTAGTTAAACAAGAGGTGAAAATGTCCCGAGGCGGAGCGGTGGCCCGACTCGATGCAAGTCGGGACAAAAATTCCCCCCTAAAATAATATTTTTATACATACCGATGATGTCTTCTTTAGACTTTACTCTAAAAAAAACGTGTGAATCTCCTCATCAACATGTGAATCACTTAATATTTGAGAAAAAGGCCCAAACTTTGAATTTCCTGTCTGTACTTTGATTCCAATATTAGTCCGGGAAAGACTATAGATTTATCATTTTTAAAATTCTGATATTATATTCTATCTATAGTCTGGGAATAAAACGCCTACGTAGGGTGGGACTAATTGTTTTGGGAAATAAAATATCATTTTTCAACTCACTCAGAAATGCACAAATATTGGGACCCACCTGCGTTTTACAAGTAGACTAGGATATGTATTTTCCGTTGAACTAAATGTTTTATGAATTCGATGTTTGAAAATGCTCGGGGACCGACAATTTTTTTTTTTGTGGACCGACAAGCGCATAAAAATGCAAACGCCAAACGCATAACATAATTGCGGTTATGCGCGTAATTGTTCTTATGCGCATCGTATTTTCATTAAACCTGATCCAAATGTAGATGGTTAAAGAGGGGACCCAAAGTGCCGTGCAAAGATATAATTACTTTTATGCGAGCGAGCGACATTTTGACATTTTATGCATTAATTGCACTGTCGATATTAGCAAATTATCTTGCGCGAGCGAGCAAAGCGAGAGACCGCGAATTTTTTTTTACAATTTTATGCCTAAATTGCACGTTTTTCATGCACATTAGCAGATTCATGGAGTACACAATCTTGCACAAGCTAGAAAATGTTAGCATCTTTAATGCTTAAATTGCACGTTCATCCTGCATACTGGCAAATTAAAGTATAAAATAGGCTAACGGTCAGCAGGAAAATTCTGATTTATGTAGATCCGAGCGAGCGAGGGCTAGAAAATTTCGACATCTTTATTCTTAAATTGCACATTTTCATGCATTTTTTAAAGTTGATATTGTACATTATATTGCGCGAGCAAGCGCTAGAAATTGTTGACATCTTTAATGCTTAAAATGAATGTTAATAATGCATTCTAGCAAATTGATATAGCATGTCTTCTTGCGCGAGTGAGCGCTAGAAAATTTCGACATCTCTATTCTGAAATTGCACATTTTCATGCATCTTTTGAAGTTGATATTGAACATTATATTGCTAGAGCGAGCGAAGCGAGCAAGCACTATAAAATGTTGACATCGTTATGCTTAAATTGCACGTTCATCATGTATAGTGGCAAATTGATATAATAGTATGTTATTTTGCGCGAGCGAGCGAAGCGAGCGGGCGCTAGAAAATTTTGAACTCTTTATTCTTAAATTGCACATTTTTCATGCATCTTTGAAAGCTGATATTGTACACTATATTGCGCAAGCAATCAGTAGAAAATGTTGACATCTTTAATGCTCAAAATGCATGTTAATAATGCCTGCTGGCAAATTGATATAGCATGTTATCTTGCGTGAGCGAGCGAATCGAACAAGCGCTAGAAAATTTCGACATCTTTATTCTTAAATTGCACATTTTCATGCATCTTTTGAAGTTGATATCGCACATTATATTGCTAGAGCGAGCAAAGCGATCAAGCGCTAGAAAATGCACATTAGAAAGAAGATATTCTACAATATATTGCGCGAGCAAGCGCTAGAAAATGTTGACATCTTTTATGCTTAAATAACACGCTCATCATGTATACTGGCAAATTGATGTAGCTTGTCCTTTTGCGCGAGCAAATTTGGATATCTTTATTCTTAAATTTCACATTTTCATGCATCTTTGGAAGTTGATAAATGTACATTATATTGCTAGAGCGAGCGAAGCGAGCAAGCGCGAGAAAATGTTGATAGCTTTTATGCTTAAATTGTTAGTAAGCATGGTGTGTGTTCAAATATGTTCTCCGTAGTCTCTGTGGAGATGTCCAGAGCCGAAGGCGAGAGGTGTATTATTAATTGCTGTCAATCTCCACAGGACTAAAGTTGTCCAGGTTTCTCGTATAATAGGGCTGTTCACACTCGTTGAAGATTGAGGGAAGGATTTTTTTCTTTGTGTTCAAAATGCCATTCTTCAATCTTTTAGATTTTATTTTGTAATCATTTGAAAGGAATTAAAATAATAGTTCCTTACTGCTACAAGTCAAGGCATAATTCTTATTTGGCAAAATTTTGAAAGTTAAAAGACAGAAAAAAATATATAGTCTGGTACATTTATTGATGATTCCTTGTAATCTCCGGAAAAAAATATATAGTCTGGTACATTTATCGATGATTCCTTGTTGTTTAATTATGTATTGTTTTAATTTTTCTACAGAAAATGAAGTTGATCTTGAGACTTTGAAACTTCTGTCAAATGACCAAGACACTATGAAGGAACTTATTCCCAAAGTTGGGGTACGTGTGCGGTTCATGGGACGCTTCAAGCAGTACCTCGAAAACTTTGACATCGGTTCTGCAGATCAAGACAAAGTTCCGGAGGATCAAGAGATGGATTCAGATTTAGAAGATCCAGATGTAGCTTCAGAACCAGATGAAGAAGCGCAAGATGTGAGTTTGCACAATCTGTACACATGTTTTAAGTGTTACAAGAAATTAAATGGATTATTGCACCTCTTTTCACATCATCGCTATATCCATAACATGCACTTAAATTCGTCTGTGAAAATAGTTTGTCTTTTGTGTCATTCAACTTATGGTGTGTATAGAACATATAAAAGACATATGCAAGCTCAGCATCCCGATATCTTGGTTGACCGTGATCAAATTCAATTGGAAAATGCTGCTGTTGCTGTTGATCATCACGAAGAAAATCATGTGGATGTTGATTCAGATCTTAGTGGTGTTGATTCTAACGATGAGCCAGATGAAGATGACAGTGAGCTAGATGAAATTGATGATGAAGATTTGACATTTGATTTGGCAGCTTTAATTGCACAGATGAAAAAGAAGGGAGTACCAACGTCTAGCATGCAAGACATGACCTGCCATGTACAAAACATGGTTTCGAAGCACATAAGTCATATGCAACGGACAATATCAACCTTAAGGGACAAGTTTGATAGTGGAAGTCTTGATGAATTGTCATTTGCAGAAGCGAGCCAAGCATGTACCTTAATTGGGAAGCCATTTGAAAATCTCAAGTCAGAGTATAAACAAGAGAAGTATTTGATCACAAAAGGAGCACTTGTACTACCAGTGGACAAAGTCTTAGGGTATGAAAGAAAATCAAAGCTGAATAAGTCGGGGAGAATGCTGCAGGTACCCAAACCAGTAAAGTTTCAATACATCCCATTGTCGGATTTGGTAAAAGCTTACCTTGAACAGCCAGGGATGATGCAGGCAATTTTATCATATAAGAAAGAAGAAGATGAAACAATTCTAGAGTCATATAGGGATGGTCAGTTCTTTACAGAAACATTTACTGAAGCTGATGAAGAAGCACTTGTATTTCCTATTCTGATCTATAGCGACGATTATGAGCCAGCCAATCCACTAGGTCCAAGGAGAGGCCAACATAAACTATCTGCATTTTATATGCAGTTTCTTAATATTCCAAGGAAACTTCAAAGTAATCTTGATCATATATTGTTGGTGGCACTTGCAGAAACAAAACTTGCATCCAAATATGGCATTGATGCAATTCTCAAAGTACTAGTTGATGACTTGCAAAAGATTTATGATGATGGGGTGTATATCAACAGTCCTAATGAGTTCCAAGGATATGTTAAACCAAAGCTCTTTCAGATATGTGGGGATAACTTAGGTGTACATCAACTACTGGGGTTTGCTGGTGGCTTCACTGCTAACTTTCCCTGTCGGGAGTGCAAGGCTCCAAGAGTACTATGTCAAGAACTAGAAGAGGAAGAAGAAGGTCTTTTAAGAAATTTGGAGAATTTTGCTACAGATGTAGAGGTTGGTAACCTTTCTGAAACTGGAATTTCCAGAGATGGTGTACTGAATGAATTGAGCTACTACCATGTAGTATTGAATGCTATGTTTGATTCAATGCATGACCTCCTTGAGGGTGTGATCCCCATGGAAGTTAAATTGGTGATCAACTCTCTGATTGATGAGGGCCGTTTTACATTACCTGAACTTAATAGTAGGATTGCATCATTCAGCTACGGTTTTGCTGACAAGCAGAATCAGCCAAATCCAATATCAGCTGCATCATTAGCAAACCCCAAGGGGTCTACTGGACAAACAGCTTCACAAATGCTGTGCTTGTTTACTTATCTTCCACTTATAATAGGGGATAAGGTAGATGAAGATGAAATCTGTGATGTTTGGGAATTACTGTTAATTCTTCTTGACATTTACAAAACAATAACAGCACACAGTATTAGTAAGGAGGCTACCTTCCTACTGAAAGCCCAAATTAGAGAACATCACCACTTGTTTAAGGAAATTTTTCCCGACTATCATCTTACACCAAAGCAGCATCACATGGTACATTACCCAAAAGCAATTCGTTTTCTTGGCCCTCTCTCACCATTCTCGTCAATCCGGTTTGAAGGTAAACACAAACCGTGCAAAAAATACGCAAAGATGTCATCAAATTACATAAACGTAGCAAAGACTGTTGCAAAGAAGCATCAAGTAGGTCAGAGCTATGCCTTCCTCCTGAAGCAAAATGTTATGCTCAGAGGAGTGGAGGTCTTCGATCAAGAATTTGTTCTGCTAGCGAGCTTGCTTGATGCAGAAGAGGCAGGTGCGTTGCTTGAATGTCCTATCAATGAAAGTATTGTAATGGCTGTAGCTGTGGAGGCAAATGGATACAAGATAAGACCAGAGTCTGTCATAATTACAGGATGGAATGAAGAATATCCTGAATTTGGCAAAGTAGAACATATTGTTTTAAAGGACTCTACTATCAAGTTTGTAATTCAACCATGGACAACTCTACGCTTCTGTCGTCATTACCACAGCTATGCGGTTATTAAAGCTCCTGGCACTGGACGTACATTGAAAAATTTGGAAGAACTGAACGACTTCAGACCAGTACATGCAGTGAAGTCATATAACGAGACAGATGAAAATAGCTACATTGCTGTTCGAAACAACATTGTGTAGGAAAAGTCTGCATTTTCTGAACTTATAAGGTGGGTAAATAACCTTTACGAATTCCTTTCCACATTCCGATTCTCTGACTCATGGCAAGGGGGTATGGAGATTAATAGATATCAGTGATCAATTCAGATCAGAAGAATGCTAGAATCCATTGCACCTGTATCCCCTGCATCAATTCTTACTTTTGATTCTGTGTCACCATACCTCTTGATCTTATATTTAAAAGCTTCATGTTTTCCAGCTGATGACATATAGATTCAAGTGGACTGATAAAAATTCTGTAAAAATGTTGTTGATGATGCAGCAATGTTCTAAATGAATACTGATGTCTATATAATGAAGTACTCCCTTCGAAATCAAAATCAGGTGAAATTACGAATTAAGGTTGGCAGCTATGGTAATAAGGTATGTTAAAACCTAAAAGGACCGGGGGTGGGGGGCTTCTAATAACAAGAAGAACATGCATGCCAAGAATTTGAACTGCAGAATGCTTTTTTGGGGGGACTTAAAGCAATATTTTTTTTTGGTTATCTGTATGTTATTTTCAGGTTGCAGTGGTTCAGCCTACCATCCCAAGTTCAACAAAGAGGTCAACACAAAATGCGTCCTCCAGTCATGAGTCCATGTCTGAGCAGAAAGTGGAGAAACTCACTCAGGTGCCTGTAAGTATTAATTGATTAGTATTGAGTAAAATGTGCTCTCAAAATCACAGTACTATGTTGTAAATCAGCATACATTTGTTTAATTGTCAAACATTTCCTTCAGAATCAATTTAGGCTGATCATAAAGAGTAATTTGCATATCATTAACTCCCACCATAGTCATTCCCTCCGTCATATTATGATCAGACCAAATAAGAAATTGTTTGTTTAAAAAAAAAAGAAGAAATAAAAAGAGACATAGAGCCATGTCAGAAATTGACAAGGTAGACATGGAATAAATTCTAATTGAGTATGATATTTCAGTTCATTTGTTGGTTTTCCCAAATTATCCATGATGGAAGTATTATGTGTGTAT
The DNA here is from genome assembly GCA_025617745.1 of Heliocidaris erythrogramma. Classification (NCBI taxonomy): domain Eukaryota; kingdom Metazoa; phylum Echinodermata; class Echinoidea; order Camarodonta; family Echinometridae; genus Heliocidaris; species Heliocidaris erythrogramma. The sequence continues at coordinate 20,924,187 of CM046856.1, forward strand.
TGAAGAATCTTAACAATTTTGGTTTGCAAACCATTATAATGAAAAGTGTGATGATTTTCATTATATAGCCTAAAGATATCTCCAGCTCAGAAGGAAAGAAACAGAAGCGATTGTAAGTATAGATGCTATACTGTGTGAATCACACACCAAAAATAATCATTATAACAGTTCCAATGTTTTATTTTCTTTTTACTATTTCATTAATCTGCATACAACATAGAATTCATGTTGTGCTCATTATAGAAAATAAAAGAGAGAGAGAAAAAATGTTTATCCTTCATTGCGAACCTACAATATTGATTTGTTTTTACTGCTATAGCAGTGCCAATAATGTAATGGTACCATCAGGAACAAATTTAGTTTTCACCAAATCTAAGTCTAACTTTGTGTGTACTTATGAGTTTATGTGAACCTAGGTGTGAATCAAAAGAGAGCCAATTACTATTGACTTTAAAGTATGTATGCTTGGAAACATTTGATATCAGGAGAATGTCAGTTTGCAAACTTTGATAATCATTGCATGCTCTGGCTGTGCAGGTACAAACAATTTGAATTAAAATTGTCACAAATTTTCCAGATCTATTTACAATTGATTTTCCATTTGTAATCCATATTAAAGGACATCAGAGGCATTATTTCCAAAGTTTATAGGGGCCCTGAGACAATGAAACTGATGGATAGAAACAAAATGGCAACAGCGAAAGAACGCAGAGTGATAGTTCCAGCCCTGGTCAGTCACTTGATGGAAAGGTTCGGCGAAAAGTAAGTATTTAATTGTATGATATGAGCTGCTGGAGAAGGCCTTAACAAAACAAGAACTTTTTGTATTTGGGCATTTCCATGATTGGTAATGTTACATTTTAGAGGAGTTTTTAACATTTGGATGCTATAAAAAAAAGAATGACAAACTCCATGACCAAAAGGATTGGTGCATGCGTACACACAATTGGAAGATTTCACTGCATGGCAAAAGCAGACATTACTAAACATTACTAAAAAATTTGAAATCCCATTTTGAATTTTTCACTCTAAAACATAGAGCAACTGAAGCGATACGGTGCATATTTTTAAAATCTATCATGACAATGTGTATGTTTTATAGAGAAACTTCTTTACTAATTAATCAATAAGGCACAATTTTCAAATGTTAGTTTGACGGCCGGTATCTTAATTTCTCTCTTATTGGTACAAAACCTGCATGAAATATGGAGGAGAAGAAATGTGTTGATATTTTCTGTTTTCATACCTTTTCCCCTGGAATAAATGAATTATTTAGACTCTCTGTTGATAAAGACAGTTTAATTAAAGTTAATCATTCTATCTTTTGCAGACCTTCAGCTAATCGTAAAGCAACAATGGCACAGGAAATCATTGGTGAATTTCCGTATACCAAGGATCCCACTGGAGTCACTGGATATGTAAGTTTATCTATGTTTTACTTTATCAAATATTATAGAGATGGTGACTTTTGTTGTCGGGAACATACCAAACTTTCCACCCTCAGACTTTGAAATGCTATTGAGGAGGTTATAATCCACGAAACGAAGTTGAGGGGCTTATCTCCCAAAATATAGCATTTCAAAGTCTGAGGGTGGAAAGTTTGGTATGTTCCCGACAAAAAAAATCACCATTTATTATATTATATGGGTAACTTCACCCGCATGTACCTTAGTGGTGGCATGCCAGCGTACCGGATGGTTCCTTGTTACGGCTTGCTCGGCTTCCTGTTCGAGTCAGGCCAGAATCAATTTCTGTGCACTCACACAGGCCACAACCGTGCAGACCCAGTTCAGCCAACTTTCGCTCTTTTTCTTTGCAGTAACGCCATAAAACAGTCACTGCATGCTTTATTATAATTGTTGCATCATTTAATCATTTCCTAAAATGATTCTGTAAAGTTCATAGCTGGAAATTACATCGTTCTGGAGGTCTTCAGCTTCTGCAATTTGAGGGGTAGAAGTTACATGTACATATGTGTTGGACTAGTTGTTAGGTAGCAGCCCATGTGGCTATTTTTTTAGAGGTTGAGCTACAAACCAACTATTTTTTCAAGTTTCAACCCGTTTAGTAGTTTGTCAGTAATTAGGCATAAATATATTTGTTCAACCACTTTCCCTGTCAGCCTCCTAAAAAAACTACTGGGTTTTGTATTGGTTGTTTTATTTTCAGGAATTGTGGTACATCAGAGGAAAACAAGGAAGGCCTGCCAGAGGATGCTTGGAATCTCACCTGCGTTACAAACGTCCCTCTCTGAATGCAGCCAATCCTGACTCTAGTAGCAAAGATAAGAAAGCTCGAATAGATGAGAAGAAGAAGAAGGAGAAGATGCCAGCAAAAGTAAATGTTCCTGATGATATATCAGGTAATTACTCAGAAAATAAATATTGTATTCATGAATTTATGCACAAAGATTATTTCAACAATAAGCTTTGAATCCCTAATATCTTGTGTGATGATGTGGCAAATCTGCCATATTGCAATTTCATCCACGGGTGCTAAAATAATGAGCCATTTGTACATGGGGTCTTGACTCACAGCTAGTTAGAATTGATTCTATTACTAAAAGTTATTGCATTTTTTTTTTCCTTTTATTTGAAGCTTACAGTATGTCCATTGTAGCACGTTTTTAAAGTGCTTTACTTATTATTTTCTAGAACAAGAGGATAAAGACGAGGTTGAGTGGCTAAAACACAACTTCCAACCAGATGGGACAGTAGCAGCAAAGATGAAGCGAACTGCACATAGAAGATTCCAGTGGATCAGGGAAGGAGAACCAAGACCGACAACTTCAATGATTTTGGGAAAATACCCGAGACTGTTGGATCCAGGAATGGTAAGGAGGCCTGAAGTATGAATATTATGGGTGGGACATGTCACATTCCGTGATCATTTTTTTTTTCTTTTTCTTGTTTTTTAACAAGGTACACCGACTGATTAAAAATTGTATTTAGTACATTAATTTCAGATCATTTTATAAAATCTGCATTAATGGGCACCCCAAAAATCCTGAAATCAACAGTCCACACTTGATTAATCTGTATACATTTATCTTTTTGTAGTAAATAATTGGTTTGATCAAATGTTATTTTATTCTTTTTTGCAACTGTAGGTGGAACAGGATTTTGAAATTACGGTAGAAGCATCACATGATGCACTCTATTCCACATGGCCAAAATATGCAGATGCAATCATCAAGTATGCTGACAGAGTACACCCCAAGTACAAGGAAAGTTTGATGGTGAAAGAAGAGGATGAACAAAATATGACTCAGGGTATGTAAACCTTTTTCTGGTAATTCAGATTTGTCAATTTTAATTTCATGTATTACAGACTCCTATGTTGATCTTATAAATAGTAAGAATAAACCTCACATTGCCATGTGAATGCAACAGGGATATCTGCATTTTAGACATGTTTACAGAAGCATGCTTGTTTTTAATTTTCCCTTATTTATATATATACATGTATATTATTTTTTGTATCATCTCCTCTGTTTTATTTCAATATATTTTCATGTACTTTGATTTCAGACTTGGAAGAAAGCTAAAAAGCAATCAGACTTTCGAATTCAAAAGAAAATTCAATTTTACCCTAATGCCAATACACATGCAGAAGTTTTGAACCAAACATATCATTTCACTTATATGTGCCAGCATTGCGTTATTTGCCATTTTCTGTAGCTGCCCAATTTTTATGCCCCTGCATCCGAATAGGATAAAAGGGGCATATAGTGTTACACCTGTCCGTCCGTACGTCCGTCCGTACGTATGTACGTCCGTCCGTCCGTACGTCCGGATTTGGTTTCCGCTCAATAACTTTAATAGTTTTTGACTAATCTTCTTCAAATTTGGTATGAAGGTGTATCATAGTAAAATACAGGCTAAGTTCGAATTTGGGTATCTTGGGTATATGGTCACCTCATTAAATATGCAAAAATATGCAAATTTATTCACAAATATCAAAATATATGGTTTCCGCGCAATAACTTAAGTAATTTTTGATGAATCTTCTTCAAATTTGGTAGAAAGGTGTAGCATAATGAAATACAGGCTAAGTTCGAATTTGGAGACATTAGGTCAATGGTCACCTCATTAAATATGCAAAAATATGCAAATTTATTCAAAAAATAACAAAAAAATATGGTTTCCGCTCAATAAGTTTAGTAATTTTTGATGAATCTTCTTCAAATTTGGTAGAAAGGTGTAGCATAATGAAATACAGGCTAAGTTCGAATTTGGAGACATTAGGTCAATGGTCACCTCATTAAATATGCAAAAATATGCAAATTTATTCAAAAAATAACAAAAAAATATGGTTTCCGCTCAATAAGTTTAATAATTTTTGATGAATCTTCTTCAAATTTGCTAGGAAGGTGAAGCATAATGAAATACAGGCTAAGTTTGAATTTGGAGACATTAGGTCAATGGTCATCTCATTAAATATGCCAAAATATGCAAATTTATTTTAAAAATATCAAAATATGGTTTCCGCTCAATAACTTTAGTAATTTTTAATGAATCTTCTTCAAATTTGGTAGGAAGGTGTAGCATAATGAAATACAGGCTAAGTTCGAATTTGGAGACATTAGGTCAATGGTCACCTCATTAAATATGCAAAAATATGAAAATTTATTCAAAAAATATGGTTTCCGCTCAATAAGTTTAGTAATTATTCTTCAAACATTGTATTGAAATTGTGGAACATATAAATCGCGATTCTTCACTAAACGCGTAAAGCAGGGGCATTCGTGTCCTATGGACACCCACGGCCTTCTAGTTTTTATCTGGGTCAAGAGGCCTGTAAGTTCTACTTGTCTTTATACTTATTGAGACTATATTTTGCTATTCTACGCATCTCCATGTATCATATTTTGTTTATTTTTTAACAGGTGAAAAGGAGAACCTTGCATTCAGCATCTTACCTCTCATACTTACCAGCAAGGTGCAAGGCAAGAGAGGGAAGTGTTCTGCCACGAGGAGTTTGCAGTCATTCATTGATGCAAAGCCTGTAAGTATGCTTTGTATTTAACCCTAACCAGGCCGGGGGGGGGGGGGGGGTCATCTGAGTCTAGGGGGGTAATAACTTTTTTTGTTGTGATTAGATATACTTTTCTGCAGCGGGCCAGTCCTCTAGAACGAGCACACATAATTTACTCTCAAGGGAATAACCTAATATATTGATGATGAACAAATTGAAAGTTGTTTATAGTCAATTTCTTCAAAGCAATGTTGATGGCTAGCCCAAATTCAGTGCCATATGAAATTTGAAACAAAATATATCAACAAGTGTCATGTATAGATTTTAACAGCTGTTTCAGAAACAACCTGAAATTTGTTGGTGCTGGTTCTGACAGAACCTGAAATTCCCTTGAGCTCTGGTTCATCAGGAAGTCACAGACCAGCACAGTTACATCCCGGCCATCAAGGTAATATGTGATCCTGCGATCTTCCATTATCTTGGAGTTCATGAATGTTACTTTTTAAAGGATTACTAAATTAAAGATATAATTGCCAATGTTTCATCAGAGATTGCTAATAGAAATATATATATGTCACTTGTAATACGTGAAACGCATTGTGTATTATTTTAGAGCAATTTCAAAAATCTTGGTTTCGCGCCCGTAACCTCCGATTCTAAACGATGACATATCAAGAGTAAGTCTCTCGCTTGCGAAATGACTTTTTCTCAAGTGAGCGGGCTTGTCATCCGTGTGCACCGCTATCGCGCAGGGCAGCTTCGGGGGTCTTTATCGTGCATCAACGGTACATTGGTATTCTCATAGTTTTGCTATTTTGACTTTGTTTCCGTAAGTATTTTTAGTTTATAAATACTATTTTAATTACAATGCCCACCCGGTGCATTGATGCTGGTTTCGGCAAGACTCTAGCTAGAGACAGCATGAGTCTCCATCATTTCCCCCAACGAAGGAGAATTTCTGCTAGAAATGAATTGCTAACCACAACTTGAAACTGGCCGAGAAGAAAGGGCTGAGTGAATACCCGGGCCGGGTGAACAGCACTATCTGACAAAATTCTGTGACCATTCCAACGAAGATGATTTTTAAGATAGTGGATAGTGTACTCTCAGTTTGGCTCAAAAAAGAAAAGAAGTCGTCGAATTGAAGGATTCTGCTTTCCCTAGGCTGCACTAGGAGTTGGAGTGTAAAAAAATGTGATGCCCTCCCTCCCCATCCAGCAAAAGCCAAAACCGTCTTCGTGGAAATGGTTTAGTCATGCATTACACAGTGCCGTATATTCATTCACCCCACTCAGCCAGTGTCAATTTATCGTTAGCAATCCATTTATTGTCCGAATTCTCCGAAATGATGGAGACTCACGCTGTCTCTAGGAGTCTTGCCGCAACCAGCATCAATGCACCGGGTAGGCATTGTAATTCAAATAGGATTTATAAACTAAAAATACTTACGAAAACAAAGTCAAAATAGTAAAACTTCGAGAATACCAATGTACCGTTGATGCACGACAAAGACCCCCGAAGCTGCCCTGCGCGATAGCGGTGCAACGTATGACAAGGCCGCTCGCTTGAGAAAAAGTCATTTCGCAATTGAGAGACTTTCTCGTGATACATCATCATTTATAATCGGAGGTTACGGGCGCAAAACCAAGATTTTTGAAATTGCTCTAAAATAATACACAATGCGTTTCACGTATAACAAGTGACATATATATGTTTCTTTTATCAACCTCTGGTGAAAAATTGGCAATTATAACTTTAATTTAGTAATCCTTTAACGCAAGCTATCTCAAATTGGAAAATTTCCTGAAGTTGTCTTACAGAGATGAAGTACCGTATTTGTAATAAATGTATGAATTATCTGACCCAATATCCTTTCCAATATTTTGTTTCTTATTTGGTGCAGGAAGGAACAGACGTGGAATTCTATGCCAGCAGGCTTGACATGCCACAGCCATTCATTCTTATTCTTGGATGTAGAATGAAGCCTCTTCAAATCTTTGTCATGGTGGAGCGACGGGCAATCGAATTCAGCACCCTAACCAAAGCTGTAGACTACTGCTTTAAGCTAATCTACGTATTTGATGTAGAATATCAAGCGACATGCATTGCTGTATGGGATTTCTTGCAGTGTGCCATCTACAATGTGCCAGGAGCGAATCTTGGCTTTGCCTCAGTTCGTGAGTTGCGTGCATTCATATTCAGGGAGCTGAAGGAAGCTTGAGTTTAAGAAGTGATGTTCAAAAACTGAAAAACTGAAGTTTGTTTTATTACAAGAGTTTGACATTGTTTGATTCCAATTTTATGAAGTTTTCTCAATTTAGTTTTAATGGGTGTAACATTAAACATGTACATGTATATGTATGTCAAACCTTTAAAAGATACTTTCCAATGCTCCCCATTGGTCACCCCTGATTCACACTTGCAATGAGAGCCACGATTCGCGATCGCATATCAATCGAGAGATTTCGTACACTATCGTAATAAATTGTAGCTATCGTACCAAAATATATGGACGATAGCTACCATAGATCTACGATAATCTACAACAGCGACTTGATAGTCTACGATAACGTCTCGGCAATCTACGACAGCGCCTCAACTGTCAACAATATTCTACGATAGAACATCAATAATTATCTACGATAGCACCTCAATGTTCTACGATATCGCCTCGATAGTCTACGATGGCACCTCATTCGTCTACGATATCGCCGCGATAATTTACAATAGTCCCTCGATAGTCTACGATATCGCCTCGATAGTCTAAGATAGCACCTCAATAGGTTACGATAGTGCCTCGATAGGCAATGAAACATGGGGCTAAATTCGTTCGGACTTTCTATTAATCAGGGGGTATGGGGTATTGTATTATTACGTATTATCTTCCACATGTCAGAATTCTATTATATGATTGGTCAAGAAGTGATCACATGATAAAGTATAGTTTTCCTATCAGGTCACAAGAAGAAAAAAGTTCGTTGCACTGTGGTGATATTTTTTGACTATCGCTTCCTCTGCGATCTGATAGTTATGGTGAAACAACCTTTTTGTGTTTGTCATTGTTATAACTTTAACATTTGATGTGGTATTTGGAACCCAAAGGTACCAAATGGTAAATCACCATGTAATTTAAATGGTGATTTATCAATTGGTATCCCTGGGTATCAAATACCACATCATTTGTTGTTAAATAGATTCCCTTGGAATTTGGAATTAACATTTAACAGGTGTTTTTGTTGTTAAATGGGTCACTCGAAATTTGAATATACATCGTTGGAATTTGGATTCTACATCAACAGCTGTTGTTGTTGAATGGATTCGCTTGAGTTACTGTGTTTGTTATTGTTGAATTTCCTTGGAAGTTAATAAGACATTGGATCTACCTTGAAAGTAAACTTAGATCATTCACTTTTTTTTCTAGATATATAACATCTTTCAGATGTGGAAAATAAAGCAAATAATCAACTTTTTGTTTCATGTGATGAGATGAACTATCGCTTCCTCTGCGATCTGGATGTATACGCTATCTTTCCTCAGCTTCGCTTCGGAAAGATAGCTCATCCAGATCGCCTCGTAAGCGATAGTTCAGCCCATCACATTCACCAACGTTGATTATTTGCTTATTATTACCCTCACCCGAGATTTACACTTGCGATTGCTCGCACGATTGGGAGGTCTCGATCATCTCGATCATCGTAGTTCTATCGTACAATCGTACAATCTATTTCCAGAAATTGAGGAAAATCGTAAATAAATCGAAAATATATCGTGACTTATTGAGGATTGATCGTAACATTGAATGCATCATCACCTATCGAGGGTTATTTTTTGACATGTCAAAAAATTTGCCACGATTAGACTATCGTCGATCCTATCGTATGTATATCGTAACCCTTTCGAAGGAAACGAAGACTTATCGTAAAACGTTGTAGATAAAAATATATCGCATGTTATTCTTTCTATGATGTTTTACGATAAGTCTTAGTTTCCTACGAAAGGGTTATGATATGCATACGATAGGATCGACGATAGTTGGATCGTGGCAATTTTTTTAACATGTTAATAAATAACCCACGATTGGTGATGATTGTTACAATCAATCCTCGTTCAGATACGATATATCTTCGATTTATTTACGATTTCCCTCAATTTCTGGAAATCAATTGTACGATTGTACGATACATGTACGATGATAGAGATGAATCGAGACTTTTCAATCGTGCGAACAATCGCAAGTGTGAATCAGGGTTAAGTTCACTTAGAATGTTCTTGTTCAATGCCTTAAAGGGAAGTCCATCCTTCATATTTGTCTATATCAATGTAAAGAGAATAATTTGAACAGCACGTTAAAAAGGAATCATCAAAATTGGTTAAGAAATAAGGAAATTATAGTTTTTATTTTCTAGTAAATCACTTAACATTCTGCAAATTGGCAACACTTGATGACATTGTATACGATCTGCTCTCAATTCATATTGTACACAAAATTTCACTTTTTCTCTGAAGTCAATGTGGTTTTGACACCTTTGGTCAATATACAGTCAAACCTGTCTTAGCGGCCACCTGTCTATAGCGGCCACCTGCTTATAGCGGCCACCAAAAAATCCCCCGCAGGAAATTACTGTGTTGTAGACCCTGCATATAGCGGTCACCTGCCTAACGCGGCCAGCGGCCACCCATTATGTATCCCTCGGACAATATCTGACCGCGTATAGCGGCCACTATTATCGAGTCGAGCCGTAGCTTCATGCACAAAAAAGTAGTTTTTGCCATAGGCGCGATGTGTTCACCGAGTCCTAGCTCAGTCACACTCTCCCACAAACGTCGTGAATAGATTCTACAATGGCCATGAAGATCTAATAGTTTCAGCACATTGCCGACTAATTAGAGATTAAAAGTCTTTTTAGTAAGAATTAAGCACTAGTATTGTTCGTTTACGTAATCTTCGCACCATCCAGCTGCAATCCCCTGCACTTTAGTTGTATTGTTCTCCTAAGCTATAGCGGTCGGCATTGCATTGATATTGATCGCCATTGCGCAATAGCGCAGGCTCGTACACTTCAATATAATTTTTTATTTTTAAAAGATTTATAAAAAAATTTTTTAAAGCGTTAAAACTTTTGAAAAAAAATAATAAAAGACTGATTTTTTTTAGAAAGTGAAAATAATAAAATACTACCCAAGTATTATTTTTTTTAAAGATCAGTAATAAAGATTTCATGTACGAGAGATTGTCCTGCTGAAAAACGGCGTGAAAACTCGACTCGGATCGTCCACCGGCGATCCAGGCCATTGTCGACGTTCGCACTTTCGACGAATGCAAGCGAGCACCTTCTATCGCCTGTTCTCAAAAACAGTTAAAACTTCTTTTAAACCATTCAAAAGGCAAATATTTATTGAATGAAAATTGATTGCACGATTTTATTCAAAAGATAAACTTATTATTGTAATTTTTTTGACAGGAAGCAAAAGCATGATTAGACATCGTTTTTAGACTATAAAAATCAAGAAAAGCAGTCTACCGCGGGTGGTACGTACGTGGTAATTTGAGGGGAAATTCATTTTACACAGATTGCTCGTATATCTATTGTTTTTCTCATTTATTGACAACAAAGCATATTATTTTAGCATTTATATATCATATGACATGTTATACGTCAAATCTGTTGATCTATAGCTTGTTTTCCTAAGTGATACTGATATATATGGATGCATGTACACTAACTTTGTTGCATGTAACAGTGTATGTGCAAAAAAATAAAAATGGCCGCCGACCTGTCTATAGCGGCCACCTGTCTATAGCGGCCACTTTTTCCGTTTCCCTTCGGTGGCCGCTATAGACAGGTTTGACTGTATGTCATGTAGAAAGCCATTTTCCTCAACAAAGTTGTCCAAAGGTAAAGAATATACTACTTATGAGAAAATTAAGAAAATATGAAATTGTATGTACAATGATATGGATGCATATGACGTCATCAAATGTTGCCAATTTTCAGGGAGAAAAGTGATTTACAAGAAAATAAAAGTGACTGTAATTTCCTTTTTCTTGACCAATTTTGAACCCTTTTTTTAATGCTGTTAAGATTATTCTCTTTTCATTGAAACATACAAATATGTAGGGTGGACTTCGCCTTTAACATGTTTTGGTATGAAAAGGGGCTAATGTCATGAAAATGTCGTTGCATCAACTTTTTGATTTACAGCCTTTGAAATATGTAACAAATGTATGTAAATATTTGGTGGCTACACCTGTTTGTTAACATGTAGTTTGAGCATTGTTGGTCAGACAGTTGGGTGTAAAGGATCAAAGTTAGTGTACTGTGTCAGTTAGAGTATTCGATTTACTAATTTGTAAAAGGGGTACTAGTCTGAAAATAATTATATCTAAGTCAATATAGTAACAATTTCATCGAGCAAAAATGCTGAATATTTCATCAAAATCTGATAATTGATAATTGAATTACTGTACTATTATGTAAATTATGCCTTCATCATACAGTATACAGTATATTCAAATGCCATATTATTTACAAATGTATATGTATGAATTTCATAACTTGCCAAATTAGTTTTACTAATTCTCTTCCTTCTAATTTACGTCTTTCCTATTCTTTTTTTTTTCTTGTACAGACACAGAAAAATATAGAAGTCTGTGAGTTGTATAGAAGTCATTTGAAATGTTTCTATATTGTCTGCAAAAATACTACAGAAAAATATAATGGCACTTTTTTTCCAGAGAAAGTTCTCAGTTAAGGTGCAAATGACAAAAAAAAACATAACACCACCATGTTGTACCGACATCTGAAATATTGTTGTACGGACACTTGAGATATACATGTAAGTGCATTCTGATCCATATAATTGTATCCACATCCTCCTTTTGTTGATTCAGCATAAATTACTGTCACTTCCTTTCAAAAAACCTATGGACTATAAAATAAAATCAAAGTTTGTGATAACATTTTTTTGATATTTGATATCTGTACATTACCATGTTGTACGGACACCTGAACAAATCTGAAAACTGTTCTGCCGTCTCTTTTTTAAGGTCACTTCCTGCTAAGATAGAATAGAACATGGAAATTTATTTATTCTTAAATATTTTGATGGGACAATAAATTGATTTTTTTTTTAATTAAGTAAAATATATATGTGTACTTTTCAATTGCCTGTATTCATTGCAATGTATACAATGTAATATATGTGAATAAAATGGTAATAAATTTTCAATTTGATAGTTACATGTTACATAGTTGCCAGTCTGTTTTGTACCTTATTGGACAGAATTAATAATTTTTTACCTTAATAACCACATACCACATTCTTTTTGTTTACAACCAGCAGCTATAGCTCCTTCATGACAAATATCATTGGAACAGTTAATGAAACAACCATGTATAAACAAAACCATTTGTTAAATTGCTGTTTCCAACAAGTTGTTTGAGATTTTGAACAACTCTATGTTTAACCGTTATACAATCTGAGATGTTCAATTGTGATTTTTGAACAAGTTGTTTGAAATTTTGAACAACTGAATGTTTAACATTTATACAAGCTGAGATGTTTAATTGTTATTTTTAAACAAGTTGTTTAAAATTTTGAACAACTCAATGCTTAAACGTTATACAATCTGAGTTGTTTAATTGTTATTTTTAAACAAGTTGTTTAAAATTTTGAACAACTCAATGCTTAAACGTTATACAATCTGAGTTGTTTAAGTTTAATACTTAAACAAGTTGTTCAAAATTTTAAACAACTAAATGTTTAAACTTTAAACAACTGGAGATGTTTAACATTTTGAACAACTGAGTGATCAGTTCACCGGGTAAACAGTGGTTGTTCATTTTTTTAAACAACTTGTTTAATTTTTTTGTAACTGTGTAAGGCCAAGGCTAGATTTATTTATTCCAAATTCAAGCGCCAGCTATCTTTAACCCTAAAAAGACTGGGGGGGGTGGGCTAAAAGTCCCCCACATAAACCCCCCTCCCCCCCCCCCCACCCCCCCTCGATGTGTTAGATGAGAGCGAGCTGATCGACACGGGGTCTGACATGTACAGCGTAGCGAGGATATCCCTTGCCTACCGGTATGTGATAAGATTTGCCAGAATTTCTTAATTACAACCATTACTGGAGTATAATCACACCGTATCTACTTCATGAAGTTTGATTTATCTAAATTACCCTTGCTTAATTCGCTAATAATATTTTCCTCTTGCAATGCTGCCAACCCGAAATCGTATTCCTTACCTTATACATTTGATAAGGGGGCTTGGCATAATAATTTTCCTTTGCCCATTGAAAGTTTACTTGCCCAATCGGGCCACTAAAATACACCTTTTAAAAATTCTACTGGCCCGGGCCATCATTCCAGCATTAGTGTCAAGCCCTGCCTATTGGAACTTCCATGAATAAGGACTGGAAAGATTCACTTATGGATTGACCATAAGGTACTTTTTTTACTGAATGTTCTCTCCTTCAGGATTCACCCATTCAATCGAGAAGTCTCCTTGAACCGAATATTGCATCAACCTCATCACCTCAGTCAGGTGCAGCAAACCTGACCTACTGTAGGCCAAGTGTAAGTAGCAGAATCATACTTTTTGAGCCAAATCAAGGACATTTCGTTAATGAGTAGCTTAGGATATGTATATGGATTGTAATGTTAATTTGGAAATAATTTCATATAATGTAGATTATTACATTTATGTACCAGGCATACAATATCCCATAACCTGCCTTTTACATTTACAGTATACAACAGAAGTGAGTACACCCCTCACAAAATCATCAAGTTTTCAGTGCAGTAATTCACCATAACATTTTCTTGAACTCAAACAATAAATAAAGAGTAGAGAATATATTGTGTGACATGTGCACAGACATAAACCATTTATTTTATGACACAGTTTGATGATATAAGTGATAATCAGGAAAAGGGTCGTTCCAAATGTGAGTACACCCTAACATTTTATGACATTTTCAGTGGTTTAGGTGTTTAGTTTTTGTATGTCCAGCATTGTTTTTCTGTACAGCAAGTACTGTTCTTTGCATTGAATTGACTAGGCTAGCACACGTCATTGTTGGGATCGTGTTCCATTCCTCCTGGATGATCTCATGTTTTTGTGTGCGATATTGGGTACATTCCGCTTCTCTACTTTCCGTTTGAGGATATCCCACATACATGTGTTCTATGGGTTTTAAGATATTTACATGGAGCTCAACATTATTACACTATAATAGAGACTGTGATATCATATATAGCCACATTTCTAAGTGAAATGGAAATTTATAGTCTGTTTGCAACTTTAAATTAACTTATCATTATTAAATAAACTTTAAATTAACTTAACATTATTAAATAATTTCATTTCAGCACTTCCCTATTCGAGATATTCTCTCCAAAAATGGAGTATTGGAGAAATTGGATGAGGAGTTGGAAGTTGGTCCAATCACTGATACCATGAGATGTTGCATTGTGAGAATTCTGGTTGCCTACCTTATAGAAAAGTGTGGCGAGTAAGTAAAATGATCTGTGAATGAATTGTGAATTTAAGATGCTCTTGATTTCTAATTATCTTTGTTGTCTAGATTTACATGTACATGATTGTATATCAATTACCTATGTTCCCCAGAACCTAGTTTAACCTACTGGCACATGTTCCCTGTAAAAAAAAAGGTGTATAAGATTTTTGGTGGGACTGTTCCCACAATAGAGGCTATGATATTCAGGGAATATAGTCACTAACGTAAATGCAGGTTATCCAGTATCATTTTGTTTATTTACAGTATATGCAGCATTTAGAGTATCGATTTGTTCATTTATTCATTTTGTAAGTACATGTATGATGACATTTCAGGTTTCCCTCTGGCAGTCAGAAGACAGCTCTTGCGAAGGCTTTGGTAAATGAAATCAGCCAGCTGAAAGACACCTCCTTTAGTTGTCAGGGCCACGTAAGTGTTTTGCTGGCAAGCTTACAGTTTGTATCACGATATGTTTATGTATGCGTAGATTTGCTCTTTACTAAATACATGTATAATAAATTTGGGGTGACTAGTGCATTTTTCCACATATCTAGCCCCCTTGGCAGATCTTCTGAAGAATAACCTATTTGTTACATGTACCCACCCCCCCCCCCCCAAAAAAAAGGATACACCCACCACCAGCATTTATTTAGCCAGCATACATGTAGTAAGAATGAAATGCTATTTTAGACCTGCATTATATGTAGATAGGTAAAAGATAAATCATCCCATGGCCTGGTCATGATAAATGTTGAGAAATCAGCCCCTGTAAAAGCTTGTTACCATCAAGATCTGTTGTCATTCTTTTTTCCATGACCTATTTAAACACAAATAATTGTCATTTCGTCCATATTTATATTCCAGGAGTTGTATTACCACAATGGAAATGGCTACATCCAGAATCGTTTCAAGACGGTCCGAAAAAACCCACAGAGAGCAAAAACAGGTGCACCAAGCACACGCAAGGATGATAATGCCGCTGAGGTCCAGCCAAATAAGAGACTGCGTTATGAGCCTGAGATTAGCGAAAAGGTAGGATTAAAGGTAGTAGCACATATTTACATGGGGCTACCAGTCTGCTAAGAAATCCTTCTGCATATAACCTTAGACCTCAGAAGTACACTTGCAAAATTTAAGATTCCAGTACATTCAATTGGTAGGCGCCTTTTTCATATCTCTACCATGCAAAGTTCAGTTGCAACCAAACGTGGGTCATAGGTGCGGCATGGCAGCCTTCATATGTTAATGAGGTCAAAGGTCATATTCCAAGGTCAAAGGTGGTCTTGAGTTTCTAGATTTCTGCATATTTACTTTTCTACAATTTTACGAAGCAACTTCTTTGGACCTATTTTTCAGTCATTGCATACATGTGTCTTTTGGTACAAGCATCCTACAACTGTAAGCATATTACTTCTTAATTATAACTTCTTTATTTGCAGGTTTATGCTTTTTCCCATCAGTAAACTTCGCGGACTGGGACTTTCGAAGAACTTCTTTAGTTTTAATAATCATTTTTTTATGGTCATTGCGGAATGTAATGTAATACTTTTTATGCCTTTGCTACCAAAGGTGGCTGGAGACATTGTGTTTTCCGGTTGTCCGTCCGTCCATGTTCATTTCGTCATCCAGATATATAACTGCTGCAACGATCTTACTTGGTAGCCTTATGCATTTGAGCAGACTTATGAACTGATTAGATTTTAAGGTCAGTATGCCAAAGGTCACAGGTCAACTTGTATGAAAAGTGTATTGCTAATCTTGTTATCAAGATATCTTAAGTACGGCTGAAGCAATGGTGTTTATAATTGGTACTAATATTCATTTGTGTGGACTATTGAACCGAGTAGATTTTAGGGTTTAGTACGCAAAGGGTCGCTACACATTTATTACCTGGTAATTGTAATTTCAAGTCATTGATTACAAAGTTTGGCCCAATATAAAGCATAAACAAATTTAATGAAGCTGGCGAGATACACATCGACTGCGCTGCTGTCAAATTGCTCTAGTTTTTATAAGTATGTAGCTTAAATATTTTTGAAGAATTATTTGATGATGCCACAATCCCTTAGCAGGTTTTTTATCCTAAGATTAAACTATGTGCAAGTGAATGATTTTTCAGTATTTCAATATTTTTAGATCGAATGGATGAAGTATCATCCCCCAACAAGGGAAAATCAAAGCAAGATGAGGCAATTCCTGAGGGATACTCATGCATACAGAAGGGGCCGTATGGAGGCTATATCTCAGGAGATCCCAGACATTTTAGAAGAATATCCCAGATTCTGGGATATGCCAGAACTCGTGAGTATATGAACTTGTGTACTTTTTTACAATTGACCGTTTTGTGATTGTTCGTGTCCAACGACATGTCCGCCAACATTTGAAAACCTGCCAAAAAGGTTTGAACTGCTCAAAGTTTTTTTTCCGGAAATCCCTACGAATTGGAACCGGAATTGCTTGAACGATAATTGTTCGTCTATATTACGACTGTAGTCACCAAGCGTTCGTCATTGATCGATATATGTACGGTATGCCTCAATACTTGCACGACTCTGTCCGCTGAATTGACGGAGTATCGGGTTAGCGTTTATATATCGTATATGTAACAATCAATCTTGGACATATATCAAATAAATATTGTATATATATATATATATATATATATATCAAATCATTTGTTGGATATGAGCCATCAAAATCAAATAATTATGAGAAAGATATTAAGACAGCCCTGAAACTTGCTTAGTCCCGTGTATTCAAAATAAATGTGTGTGGTAGATTCGATCTGCACATTTTGTAATTATTTATATCATCGATGTGGGAACCCATCGATGTATACCTGGTTGAAAAGAAAAAGGACAGTCCAAGCAGTAGGCCTATATGCATAATTTGACAGGTATAAATAAAACAATTGATTAACCTACCACGTTCAGATTGGCATATGACTCTGTCTCTGCTGTTGATACTCGACTTGGTCTCGATCTCGGAATCGGTTTCTGCCGGTACGCAAACTGGACAGACGCCAACATCACGATGTTCACATCCATGACCATGGCCATGGGGAGTCAAACTCACAGACAAAGACGAATCCATAATTGCACGAATATTACTCTGTTTACTCGGATGTGAAGTCACGATTTCAGCAAATGAATGATACCAAATTTTGGCAGTTTTAAATCTAGTTTCATCTACGTTTTATTAATTATACAATCACAATGTCAATGTATAACGCGTAACATATATTAGCTAGTAAAGCTAGATGTAATAGACTAACGTTAGTGAGCCAACCAATGTACACTACAACTACGTATGTTGATTCGTTTCACTCCTCAATAATTAAAAAATGCAGTGTTACAACTGGAATAATTAAATACAGTCATTAATATGTTATTATTATGCCAATATTTTGTTCCAGATACGGCGATTGATTACACATTTTTCATACATTATAATTATACATTATAGATAATAATTGCGGTTATCACTGCACTAGCATATTGGCGCACGCGGCAACACGTTTGACGGGAGATCGCGAACACTCGCGAGCCGTGCGCGATGCATGCTCGACTCTGAAATTTTAACGGTGCTTATACTGTGCGCGGAGTAATATGAGTCTTTAAGGCGATTAATGTTACACCAACTGAAAGAAACTATTTATTTTATTTAGAATTTCTGACATTATGTCAACAAATGTGAACTTCGATAATCTGATTTGCATTGGAAACATAATTTTTGCAAGGACACAAATCAAGTGTTACAATACTTGGAACTTGATTATGTTGCTCACGTCGCTAGCTCGTTTACTGTAAACTGGCGCCAGTACGTTATACGGACGTACTACACGGACACGTACGTACGTATGTCCATATAGCAATCGGCGCCATTTTCAAATTGTGGAAAATGTTTTAAACGCGATTGTTGTAACAATTAATTCAGTAACTTTTCTTATTTGGTGAGAAAGGTCGAGACATGAATATGATGAATCTCACAGAGAAGGAAGTCCGTGAAGTTGCTCAACAAGTAAAAGTAACAGAAGGTAAAGGATTCTTTGTCATTTACTGGTAAGAAGACGGGCTGTTTGGTGTAATATCACCACATGAAATTGTGGGACCGGCACATTTCAAATTCGGAGTGGTTGTGGCTGCTAAATATGGACGGCTAGTTTATGATGCCGTATTCATCTATCAAGGTGAGATTTTGCATTAGTTTTCGTTCTTAATGTTCGTCATTAATTGTTATAGCTTGGACTTTTCAGCAAGATCAATAATATTATTGATTCCCATCGCATTCTCGGTCAGCACATCAAACAATCTTTAACTTTTAGATTAATTTAAGGACAAGGTCAAGGACATTTACAATTTATTTTAGGGAATAAACATGTGGTCAATCATGTCAATTGATAGACTGGATGAATATATGTTTCATCCACTCTGATATTTGATATATCCTATATATTTATATATACTGATATTTTTCAATGTTTACAGGTGTGGTTCTGCATGTACATGTAAGCAATCAAGTTCAATTCAGTGCGTGCTATTGGGGGACTTACCAGATAGGCCTACTTGCGCGGGGAAACCAGTCAAAACGTCCCCGCTCTGCAACGTACCATACCCAGGCCTGTCTAGTCCCCGACCCCGGGCCTAGTCGACTGTGGCCACAGAGTTTTCAATTAATACACGGTACATCATACATGTAGTTTTAAAAGATGACCGCCACACTACCTGACGACAGATTAAAGTAGACATTCAAAGAAAATCACAAATATGGCAATTAATGTATCACTAGAAACCGGGAAGCTTACAGATGGCAATCTTATAAGTTTTATGTCAACTGCGTATCTGGTGATTATAAAAACAACACAAATAAAATCTCTTCTCAGCATCTGGAATATCCGAGGATTCGCCAGAAATATAGCGATATTTTGATGTCGTCACACTCGGGATCAATCCTGCTTAAGCAGACGACATCCTATAATGAATGAACGTAATTGCAATGCAATTATTTATCAAATTATAAAGAGTTTGGTGTATTTAAACATGACCTTATTTCACACCATTATAAAGGGAAAGTGAAACTGTTTCTGATAGCTAAAACCGTTTGATTGTAAATACATAGGAGAAGGGTCAATGATCAATGAAATAAACCCCACTTTCAAATTGAAAAGCCCTCCGAATAATAGCAGGATGGTATTCGTTCCCTCTTGAAACGCCGAACATGCCCTGGTGCAAGCAGCTGAAAATACAATGGCGTCTTATTTTGTTTACAAGTGACTGATTCCTTTATTTTGTTAACGCTGCATTTTTCATCAAAATAATACCATACACGAAGTTAAGAGTGAGGCAACAGACTAACATTAAGACTGACGCTAGTGAAGGAAGAGAAATAAGTGAAGAGGAGATGACAAAATAGGCTCTGAAAAATGTGTAAGATGTTATGGGACATCGTCTGCTTAGACAGGACTGGTCCAGGGTGTGTCGTCACATATCTCAGCAGCGTTCGAGGAGCTCTTCAGCTGATATATCGGGGGCTGTATTTTACCGTTTTATAATTGATAATAATCATTACTTCAAATGTTTCCAAGCGTTGAATTTGGATAACCTTGTTTAATTTATGCCATCTATGCAATAATAAGTATTAAGCCAATATTTAAAATCATTAACGTTCTACTTTAAACAAATTTAGCATTGTTCTAAGAACATCTTGGACAATAATTGCCAAAGCCGCCTGCTACATTATGTTAGGCGAGCCGCGCGGCCGAAGTTTACGCGATTGAATTACAAACTGTTAGTTAAATAATTGATGATAATCTGCACGCGTACGCCGTGCAGCATGAATTCAGTCGTAAGGTAAATATGACATGGACTGTTGCATGGTTTTAGATTTCGTGTATTTCTTGTCATGCTAAATATAGTAATTGACATAACTATATAGAACAAGAGCCCCAGGGGGCACGACGCTCACCTGAGATGGATCAATTCACATCTGGTGAATGCTCTCTCTAGCACCACCAGGAGATATGTTAGAAATTGAAACAACTAGGAGGATGTACATGTATATGAGATGATGTTAGAAATTAACATAATTCCCCCCCCCCCCCACCCCATGGTCTACAATGTCATGTATTATTTGAATCCCCTACCCCTAAGGATGATTCCTACCAAGTTTGGTTGAATTCCGATCATGTGTTTTGGAGAAGATCAGAATGTACATTTTGCCTGGCAGCGCCCCCCCCCCCCCCCTCCAGTATGTTACCCCCACAGGGGCCCTATAGGGCCACTCAGAGAAATTTCATGAACAACATTCATTCTTCATCTATAGAGGTATCTCCATACACAATACAAAGTCTGAGCTATGCCTGGTTCTGGAGAAGATGTTTGAAATTTACGTAGCTTTTGCAATTGGGGGCCTTCCCCCTGGGCCCCCCTGGGGGCCACATGTACCATTTTAGCAACTTTGGGTCTCCTACCCCTAAGGATGATTCCTACCAAGTTTGGTTGAATTCCGATCATGTGTTTTGGAGAAGAAGATCAGAATGTACATTTTGCCTGGCAGCGCCCCCCCCCCCTCCAGTATGTTACCCCCGCAGGGCCCCTATAGGGCCACTCAGAGAAATTTCATGAACAACATTCATTCTTCATCTATAGAGGTATCTCCATACACAATACCAAGTCTGAGCTATGCCTGGTTCTGGAGAAGAAGATGTTTGAAATTTACATACATGTAGCTTTTACAATTGGGGGCCCTCCCCCTGGGCCCCCCTGGGGGCCACATGTACCATTTTAGCAACTTTGGGTCCCCTACCGCTAAGGATGATTCCTACCAAGTTTGGTTGAATTCCAATCATGTGTTTTGGAGAAGAAGATCAGAATGTACATTTTGCCTGGCAGCGCCCCCCCCCCCCCCCCCTCCAGTATGTTACCCCCGCAGGGCCCCTATAGGGCCACTCAGAGAAATTTCATGAACAACATTCATTCTTCATCTATAGAGGTATCTCCATACACAATACAAAGTCTGAGCTATGCCTGGTTCTGGAGAAGATGTTTGAAATTTACATAGCTTTTACAATTGGGGGCCTTCCCCCTGGGCCCCCCCTGGGGGCCACATGTACCATTTTAGCAACTTTGGGTCCCCTACCCCTAAGGATGATTCCTACCAAGTTTGGTTGAATTCCGATCATGTGTTTTGGAGAAGAAGATCAGAATGTACATTTTGCCTGGCAGCGCCCCCCCCCCTCCAGTATGTTACCCCCGCAGGGCCCCTATAGGGCCACTCAGAGAAATTTCATGAACAACATTCATTCTTCATCTATAGAGGTATCTCCATACACAATACCAAGTCTGAGCTATGCCTGGTTCTGGAGAAGAAGATGTTTGAAATTTACATGGCTTTTACAATTGGGGGCCCTCCGCCTGGGCCCCCCTGGGGGCCACATGTACCATTTTAGCAACTTTGGGTCCCCTACCGCTAAGGATGATTCCTACCAAGTTTGGTTGAATTCCGATCATGTGTTTCGGAGAAGAAGATCAGAATGTACATTTTGCCTGGCAGTGCCCCCCCCCCCCTCCAGTATGTTACCCCCGCAGGGCCCCTATAGGGCCACTCAGAGAAATTTCATGAACAACATTCATTCTTCATCTATAGAGGTATCTCCATACACAATACCAAGTCTGAGCTATGCCTGGTTCTGGAGAAGATGATGTTTGAAATTTACATAGCTTTTACAATTGGGGGCCCTCCCCCTGGGCCCCCCTGGGGGCCACATGTATCATTTTAGCAACTTTGGGTCCCCTACCCCTAAGGATGATTCCTACCAAGTTTGGTTGAATTCCGATAATGGGTTTTGGAGAAGAAGATGAAAATGTAAAAAAGTTAACGGACGACGGACGACGCACGACGCACGACGGACGACGGACGACGGACGACGGACAAATTTCCATCGCAATAGCTCACTCGAGCCTTAGGCTCAGGTGAGCTAAAAATGAAATGGAATTTGGATCCGAGGACGTTTTGACCCTGGGACGTTTTGACCGGTAAGCAGCACGCCTGTGTATATATGGCTTGTCACATGACCTACTCGGGTAGTGCACAAAAGTAGAAAGATGTGTGACTAACTTTAATCCAATCAGCACTCTGAACAAGTTAACCAGTTGAATAACAATTAATACATTATCTACTTTCACCATGCATATTTTGTGTACAGGTTCCAGCGAGGATAAATTATTCACTCTAGCAACAAGACTGGGAAGTGTATTAAAAGCCAAGACTCAAACAGACAATCACATAGGAAAAAAACGCAAACGAAAGGTCAAAACCTTTGAAGACTTTGAAATGGATGGTAAGTTAATTAAGAAAATGTTACATTTATGAATTCTTATTTTTCATGCAGATTCCATTTATAATTATTTCCACTTTGTCTTTGCACTGGAGTTTTACGTTCAGAATTTTGTTGGACCTCCCGTTCAGATGTTCTGAAAATAAAGAGCTGTTCATGCCTGTGTGGGTTTTGACAGTATATTGAATAAAGCAAACTACCTGTTAGTGTTAATGGAATGTGGCTCATGAGAATTGACCCGTTTATATGTTAGCGGTTTAAATGAGTGCAGGAAATGGTAGCTTGATATTTTATTTCTTTTAATGCTTGAATCTTCACAGATCAAACTGAACATGGTGGCCAAAGACGAACGTCTTCCATAACAGAAGGTTCTGCCAGAACCAAGACAGCAGCAGGTAAATTGAAATCATAAAACCATAGTTTTTTTGCTATTCCAAACCCTAAGACTGA
The DNA here is from genome assembly GCA_025617745.1 of Heliocidaris erythrogramma. Taxonomy (NCBI): domain Eukaryota; kingdom Metazoa; phylum Echinodermata; class Echinoidea; order Camarodonta; family Echinometridae; genus Heliocidaris; species Heliocidaris erythrogramma. The sequence goes on from CM046856.1 coordinate 20,947,472, forward strand.
TCGCGAAAGATGTGCTCAGTGGCTGAATAATATTGGAACGGACAAATTTGACATAAAAACATACAAATATGTTAAAAGTCGCGTGGTGTGTGAGGACCATTTTGAGCCTCACTGCTTCGAAGAGGACATTCGAGCAAAGGTGATAGGATATCCCTCGAAAAGGAAGTTATTGAAGCCAGATGCAGTGCCCACTTTGTTCATTCACCGGCCAAAACCAAAAAGAGAAAGGCAATCTACTATAAGACGGAAGCAGGAATCTGAACGACTAAAGGTAAGCCATTTTTTTCCTCCGGAAAACTTTTGTTTACAATTACATTCCGTTCCGTCTGAAATGTGAACTGCGTGCAGGGAATAGTGTAGCATGACTAGGCCTATGAGTATGAGACTATGTATGAGCAGTGGAGATGTATACCCAGAGTCAGACGTTGTATTTCTGGACAGGTTGCTTATCCGGACAGGTCACTTTTAAATCGTAAATTTAACAACTTTTCTGCAAATTATCAAAAATCTTTCACAAGATGAAATTTATATGAATTTGCAAATATTCGCTGATGTTTGTGCAACTCTATGTATATTTTTTGTGTAATTCAACAGCAAAATGATGACTAGTTCATTTTTTAAAGTAGAACTTTAATGATTTTAAATATTGGCTTAATACTTATTATTGCATAGATGGCATAAATTAAACAAGGTTATCCAAATTCAACGCTTGGAAACATTTGAAGTAATGATTATTATCAATTATAAAACGGTAAAATACAGCCCCCGATATAGCAGCTGAAGAGCTCCTCGAACGCTGCTGAGATATGTGACGACACACCATGGACCAGTCCTGTCTAAGCAGACGATGTCCCATAACATCTTACACATTTTTCAGAGCCTATTTTGTCATCTCCTCTTCACTTATATCTCTTCCTTCACTAGCGTCAGTCTTAATGTTAGTCTGTTGCCTCACTCTTAACTTCGTGTATGGTATTATTTTGATGAAAAATGCAGCGTTAAAAAAATAAAGGAATCAGTCACTTGTAAACAAAATAAGACGCCATTGTATTTTCAGCTGCTTGCACCGGGCATGTTCGGCGTTTCAAGAGGGAACGAATACCATCCTGCTATTATTCGGAGGGCTTTTCAATTTGAAAGTGGGGTTTATATCATTGACCCTTCTCCTGTGTATTTACAATCAAACGGTTTTAGCTATCAGAATCAGTTTCACTTTCCCTTTATAATGGTGTGAAATAAGGTCATGTTTAAATACACCAAACTCTTTATAATTTGATAAATAATTGCATTGCAATTACGTTCATTCATTATAGGACGTCGTCTGCTTAAGCAGGATCGATCCCTTGTGTGACGACATCAAAACATCGCTATATTTCTGGCGAATCCTCGGATATTCCAGATGCTGAAAAGAGCTTTTATTTGTGTTGTTTTTATAATCATCAGATACGCAGTTGACATAAAACTTATACGATTGCCATCTGTAAGCTTCCCAGTTTCTAGTGATACATTAATTGCCATATTTGTGATTTTCTTTGAATAGCTACTTTAAGTGTCCGGATATTACAACCCCCCATGAAAGCAAAGTACATGTATGATGGGGAGCCCTAGCCCTATGTCTGCCCACCTAAGATTTGACCTGAAATTGAACAAGAATTTCTTTAATAGTCCTCTATCCTTAATTTTATATGATTCCTAATATTCTAAAGAGTAAGTGTGCAAAAATCTCATCAAAATTAGAACAAGAACAATGGAATTTTCACAAGGAACGGCAGCCCTGTCATTTTGACATTGAAAAAACTAAAACAAGTTATATGATGAATAAATAAAAATCACTGGTGTCTCCAAAGAGTGATAAACGTAGATCTAATTAATAACCTTTGCCTTTGGCTTTGCTTCGTGAGAACTTCAGGGGAGGAACTCAGACGGCGCAGCGATAATAAAGTTAACTCGTTGGTAACTCCGGCTGTGCGAGGCCAAGAGTCCAAAACGGGATTGAGTTTGGAAGATGAGTCTTTTGGCATAATTCAGGTAATGCATTACGCTTGGTAACTTATATGCTTTTCACACTTACTTTTCTTAACCCCGGACTATCCTTAATCCCGGACTATCCTTAATCCCGGACTATCATTTTTGCTTTTCACACTTGTTTTTTTAATCCCATACTAAGTGCTTAGCCGGGGTTGAGAAATTTTCCACTTTTCACACCCCGGACTATCCGATAGCTCATGAATATTGATATCTTCACTATTGCGCAGGCCTCGTAAAATACTAATCGTCAAGATCGAGCATTTATTACATGTACTTGCAACGCATGAAGCCGAGGTAAACAGGTGTACTTTCGCACCCAAAAGATTTCAATTCAATTCAAGACTTTATTCCAGACTCGGCTGCAAAAGCAGAGGTCCATATAACACATTTACATGAGAAGAGAACATATAGAATCAAGGAACAAAGAATACAAAGATAAGCGTATATTAAGAGAAACCACAAAACTAATATACCACTAGAACTACATGAAAGCAATGGACACAGAATTAGTAAGATAAAAGCTGCAATAATATAACATGAAGTGCATTACTATCAACAATGGACATACATGTAATGGGCAAAGAATGGACAAAGAATACTAAAGAGAGAACATAAAAGAAATACTAATGCATATTTATGAGCACGTTGTCTGTGATGACCGGCATGTGTGGTCCTTAGCACCGCATTTTTTTTTCGTTTTCACACTTGCATTCTTAGCACCGCAATTGCCCGGCTAACCCTGCTTTTTTGCAGGGCCAGATAGTCCCGTACTAATTGCGGGGTTAGCCCACTTTGCTAAAAGTAAGTGTGAAAAGCAAGTGGGCTAAGCTTAACCCCGGGAAATTGGTGGGGCTAAGACCCCCCTTAGCCCCACCAATTTCCCGGGGTTAAGCGAAATTTTGCAAGTGTGAAAAGCATATTAGTGGAATTTTGTTACTTTGAATCATCTTATCTAACTACTCACACAATGTTTCTCTGAAAATAAAATCCGGTAAACGCGTATTTTATATTTCATACGGACATTACCCTCAATCTAGGATGATCCGAGTTTGGAGCTTGGCAGAGTTAGCTATTGGGCCGAGTTCGAGTTAGCCGGGTTCCGCACTCAAAGCCTGCAATGCGCACTAGCTGCATAATGTATACGCATACAATCATCGCTGCAATCTGATCTGGAGAAAACCATAGTGAGTCCCCTACGTCACTGCGCATTGCATTATGGGATTCGACTGGCTCGCTCGCGATGAAGTACCCCCCTAATTAACAGGACTTTCAAAAAATCATAAAAAATACTTCCGATTATCGTTTTCTACAAACAAAGGTAATTGTGAGCATTTTAGATTTTTCTCTTTCAGTTGAGCTGCTGTTTATTCTCGTGTGGACTTGGCCTTTAAAGCATTTGAACAATCATGCCAATAGATGTATAAGTATTTTTTCCTCTATTCATGTGAAACCTTTGATACTGTGGATCAACAGATATTAAACAAATACAAATATTTTGGGGCCATTGTTCTTGTCTGTGAAATTATAACTTCAACAGTAAACAGGTTGGTTTAGTTGCAGCTCTAAAATGTGTGGTGTTACATTCAAGGTATTTTTCATTCATTACTATGTATTTAAAATAGTGAGACCATGGCATCACATCTGCGATACACTTTGGTCTAGAGCACTGAATTAAAGTATTTTTATTTTTTTACTATTGATGGCAAAACTGCTGTTTTTGATATCTATTTTTATTATGTGGTACTTGGGATACAGGGTACTTGGGATACAGGTCATATCATCCAATAGACCTTTTCACATAGTCATTCACCCGTTTAAAACTTATAATTGTGTTTCTTTTGTCATATTCCAGTTTGCATATATATTAGTGGTTACTAAATTTGAATAATTTGTGAAATGTCTGTAACAAATGTATAAAAGGCTGAACCTACTTATTGTGTTTCCATTACAGTATAATCAATAACTTGCCAAGTATTTTTCATATTCATCAGTATTCATTTGAAATATCTATTTTAATGTACCAAATAGTGTGCTTTCAGATTACTTTGTACCTCATGATATGTATTCACTTTGGATAAATATAGCTATCTTACTAGGTATTTAAGATCGAGTTCTTTATGTACTTGACACGTTACATTGTACCTTTCACATGCCTCAGATACTGCAGCTCATTTACACATTTGGTTATTTAATTGCATGTATTAGTGTAGCATGGACCTTTAGTCTCTGTCGATATTTGTTCTACAGATTTCCAATAAAATATTTGATTATAATCTGAATATGATGTGTGTTACATGGACTACTGTATAATGGTTTGAGTGAATTACTGGGCATGCATGCATCTGCTTTAAAGTACCCTGTCATTACCTTGCGGCAACCTCCCTGTAGCTAGTCTCCTTATTTGCATATTCTGCAGCAAACCTCTATCTGGCCAGTCTGGTTATTTGCATATTCAAAGAAAAGGTAGATTTACCAGTTCCATAAATGAAGGTTGCTGCGGATCCGCGGCAACCTTTGAAACAGGTTGCGGCAAGAAAATCAACCTGGTTGCGGCAAGGTTGCGGCAAGGTTGCGGCATCAGTCCGCGGGAAGCCCATATTTTTCCTATGGGATGGCAACATTTCTGCTCCATTGGTACACAATAAATGGGCATCTATATTCTCAGTGGATTACTCACCATCGATAACATGTGCCATGGGCCTCGAAAACACTGCAACAACCTGTGGTGGTTTTGTTTTGAGCTATATATGGTAGCCCATAACCTAGCCTTCAACGGCGAGTGAGCGCGATAATATTAGTGAGCGTGATCATATTACTGTGGCTGCAAGGGAGACTAGCTGCAATGTGGGCAGGTGAGCAACTCCACTGCCCACATTGCACAGCTAGTCTCCCTTGCAGCCACAGTAATGCTATCGCGCTCACTCGCCGTTGGTAAAGGCTACCCATAACCTTGTCACTGAGATGTCATTCCATGAAAGGGTGAAAATATCGTCACCCTGTACCATTTTCACTCCATGGACAAGGTAAAAATCCACTCCATATGGAGTCAGAAAATCACTCCATGAGAGGGTGAAAATATCGTCACCCTGTACCTTTTTCACTCCATGGATAAGGTGAAAATCCACTCCATATGGAGTCAGAAAATCACTCCATGAGTGGATGAAAATATCGTCACCCTGTACCATTTTAACTCCATGGACAAGGTGAAAATCCACTCCATATGGAGTCAGAAAATCACTCCATGAGAGGGTGAAAATAGCGTCACCCTGTACCACTTTCACTCCATGGACAAGGTGAAAATCCACTCCATATGGAGTCAGAAAAATCACTCCATACTCACTCCATTCATGGAGTGAGTTGCGTCTACTCCATCAATGCAGTGAACGTCACTCCGCATGGAGTGATCACTATTCTGACCCAATGGAGTGAAAATGGAGTGAGAAATCACTCCATGGAATTTAGAGAGTAACCTGTAGGGTCATGTGAGCGATGATCGCAATTATCATAGCAAACATCAGTCATGTGATGTTGATCCGGGTCCAATCCAGGCTTTCCTTCCTGACTCCCAGCATCACAATTTTGTTTTAATTCTTTACTTTTAAGTAAAAGCTCATAAGACCAATGTTACGTGTGTTTCTTATCGACAGGAAATTGATATAGCTGCAGCACCTGAGAAGCCACTGTCCCACCCCCAGTGCCAGCTCCAAAGAGGCAAAGACAGACGATACATGTGATAAAGAAGGTGAGGAAATAAAGAAATTGCTGCAAAATTATGTGAATGTTTTTTACAGCCGTATCCGGACAGTTACCCCAGAACAACTACTCCACGGACAAACACCCCCTTAGGACAACCACACCCAAGGACAATTACCCCCCCCCCCCCCCCCCCATAACTACCCCTGACAACTGCCTTAGGGGATAGTGTTGTCCTGGGGATAATTGTCCTTGCGGATAGTTGTCCTGGGGGTAGTTGTCTTAACAGGGTAGTTGGGCATCCTGGGGGGGGGGGGGGGGAGGTGACTGTCCAGGGGGTAGTTGTCCTAGAATCTTTTAGAGCATATGGGAGCTAAGATTACAATTGACTAGGCTTTACATGTACATGTGGATGTACATGTATCACATTCTAATCATATAAATAACATGTTTTAAGGTTATAGGCTATTAATTATGGGTCTAAAGGCTTCCACAAGATGTGGGATTCCAAATTTTGATAATCAGAATTACCCAGAATTTTTAAAACAAATGCAAAAGCAACCTTTTCAATGAGTATCATGACCCCCCCCCCCCCCCCCCTTTTTGTATGAGGTGGTCTGCAAGTGAAACATGAAGTTTTTTTGGTATTTTTCATAATGCTGAACGTAACATCACTACATAATATAAACTTTATTTTGACAAAATACTTTTTTTGGGGGGGGGGGGGGAAGGGGAGGATCTCATGGGTAATTTTTTAAAGGTCCTTTCCACATTTAAATGCTAGGTATAAATTCCATTGAACAACAGTTTTAATCAAGTTATTTGAAGTATTACATGTATGTAATATTTTTTTCTCTTATTGGTCAATATCATACATTTTTTCCTTTGTTTTCTTTTGTCTTTTCAGGCAGCCTCAGTGATCTCAAAGACCCGACCAAAAGGAATGGGCGTAGAAAGAAACTTCGCCAACCAGTTTAAGTACAATTTGCCACGGACAATGGAAGAGTTGCGTCAGAGGGCTACATCCTTCTTAACCCTTTGCCTACGGGAACCGTGTTGTCCCTGTATTTCTTTTAAAAGAAAAGTGAAAAGTGTGGATATTTGGATTGGCGTTAACTTTTGTAATTTCTGATTGATAAGAATAGATTAGAAGAACAGAGGAGAAGTGGCATTTTTTTATTTTGAATAAATTTGCATAATTAATGAATTTCAAAAGTGCAGGTTTGTTGACATTGGTGTAACCAATTGTCCTATTGATTCTGTTTTTTTAACAGATTGTGCTTATAAAACACAATAAATTTTGGTTATTTTGTGAAATGAAATATAATCTGGTAAAATGCGACATCAGAAATCAGCATCAGATTTCTTGCAGCGCAGCGAGAGGTGGTCATGGAAATTGCTGATAGTGCCAGTGGCAGCTGGGCGCATTTAATTGACGTACAAAAGCGGGGGGGGGGGGGGGGGGGGGGGGGGGAGTGTTGTGCGCTGCTGAAACCTCCAAACCAAATGACCTACCCAGTTTTAAAAGTGTCCCCATTATTAGCCATGAAAAAACGGAATGATTTCAGTTATTTTTTTACATCTTTGATTTGCACTTTCGCGAGATCGAGAATACAGAATTATTCTGAGGTAAATATACACTAGTGATTTCTGCATGCACAGTATGATCTAGACCATCAAGAGCCCATTCATTTTCATTATTTAACAGGTGAAAATCAGTTGAAGATATCCATTTAACTTCAAGTAGGCCTATTAGAATGAGAACTAACAACGAACAAGTAAATTGTATTTAAAACAATAAAACAGCTGCAGCTTCATGAAATTACGAATATAAAGAGAGATGGACAAAAATAAAGGCATGGGAAGATAGCGACCCTTGTGTGAGATTTGTGTACTATCCATCCACACACACACACACACGTTTACATGGCTTTACTTCCGAGGACAACTATTGTTCCTCTATTGTTACTCGTCCTCGGACAGTCGACGGAATAAGGCATAAATTCATTGTTCGACGTTCGAGGACTATTGTCCGGCTTCCGAGGATCATTGCTGTCATGATTTTTTTTTGTTCTCTGTCCGAAAATATCCTCGGACATAATGCTAAACAAACGCACACACACACACACACACCCTCACATGTAGCTACATTTACAAGAACAATCATACATGTAACATACACATGTGTACATGTAGCTAGCTGAATGACTGCGCAGAGTGATGAGAATATGAGGCTCGGACACGTAATCAAATCTAAGTCGAAGTATAAAGGTCTTTAAAACGTTGTTTGACTTTGTATATGCTCTCTAATATAAATTGTACCATTCATTTATTAAATCAGCACTATGCAATAAAATTTCCAGCTACATGTAGACTGTGGATATGTAAGTAACGTAAAGCCTAATAATTATACCCGTATATGGCATACCAACCGCGATTGCCAACTAGTGCACAGCTAGCACGCAGTGATGTGATCAGAGCTGAGCTAGCTGCAGCCGAGGCGCACGCGCACGCCAGCGCGAACATCATAGCGTAGCCAATTCTTAACACGAGAAATTTCACATCCTGTCCGGGCCCAATCGCCGCGTGTCAAATCGGCACAATACACGAATGCCTGTGCGGAGTCGGTCCGAAAGCCGACTGTTTGAATGTCAACAATGGAATTACACGCCGGCCGGTTCAGCCGGATGTACTGTACGTGTTAACAGGTAGTCAAAGAATGCTGACTGGTACTGTATTGAGGCTTTGGTGAGGTACGTCACAAACCACAGAAGTACATGAACTGATTCCCTTTCGCAGTTGGTACAAAATTATCTGAAAAAATGTCATACTGACTCTGTGCGAGTACTGTATCAATCTAAACCTGATTCTCACATCTTTAAATGCGAAATGTGAAATTATCTAACTCTGCTTTGTTTCGCTTCTTTCGTAGACCCTAGTCCCAATTCTGGGGAGAAATCGGTAGCCTTCTGTAAGGGTAGTGTACGCCAAAGGCCCTTCTTTACGCCCTTCTGGAGGCTGTCTTTGACCATGAAACCCTTGCCCAGGGAAAGGCTTGTGGGGCAAGGGTGGCAGCAAACAAAGTCATTGAGGAGGACCACCTGCCCCTCAAGGAAAATGTAGATCAAATAAAAATGAACTTTACCAGCTGCTTGTTGAAAAACATAACAGCTGGTGAACAGACCCTACAGAACTTTAGTCTGTTTGATTTGGTATTGTATAGTCATATATTGGGGCCCTTTTTGGTGACCCTGGGGGCCAAACCTAGCCGCTGACAAGTTACTGTATTTGTTAATGACATGGATGGTCTAAGTAACTTTAAGGGGTCAAATCTGATATCTAAAATGGGGAGATTATTTTAGGACAGGCTCCCAGACTAGTTCTTCGGAATGTCAAATAGTTACCTCACTAAAATACATTGTGTAGATGTATGCATTTCAAGTTTAACTTGGATTTAATTTCCTGTTTTTGTAGAATCTTTGTCACAACATTAGCCTAAAAACTTCTGATGATAAGCCATCACATGAATCAGAAGATGAGGAATTTTACATTCCAATGGCCTGCTGAATATAAACTTGCTCTAATTGAGCAACTGAACGTATACATTGTAAATATGGAATGGGGATGATGCCAACATTTCTGAAGTATATAAAAAAGCACGAGGAGAAAGTGGCAAGAGTATAAGAAATGCAAAGAGAAATGATACAGCTGGAGGTGCATAGTCATGAGAAGAAATTATAATCAAAGATCAAGATGACCTTTTGGTCACCTGGAGGTCACATTTTGACTTTTTGATCAAAACAAGAAAGTTACATCTTCCACGACATTATAAACTCTGACATGAAAACTAATAACAATTTTGATGGCATCATACTTGTATGAATCCTATGAAACTACGTGTATAACTGAATTGTGTGAGAATGATGACAGTGCACTATAACACTAGTCGAGGGGGTGTTAAAAGTTACACGTGACATTACAAATGACTAAAATATGACAAGTCAAAAATTTATGGGATGCTCAATCATCAATCTCGCTGCTCGAAATTAACGATAGCCCGCTAGCCAGTGGCTAGTAAAAATCACAGCGGACGAGCCAAAATCTTAAGTTTCTAGTCCGTATGGCTAGCCAAAATATCACTAGTGTCGCACGAAGCAATGCTCATTGTCGACACACCCGACAATGATTCAAATTCAAAGAATTAATAATCTTACTTCGTCTTTGGAGAGCTGAATGGAACACGTTTGTTCGATGCCAAAAAAAACAAACAATACGAAATAAACTTTTCGTCGCTCAATATAGACTCGACTTCATTCAGCTTCAGAGATCATTCAGAAGTAATTGCCAATTTGATGAGAGTGTGATATTAGTTATTGCGAATTAAGTAGGAACACTCGTACTCATGCCCGTATTTATCATGTTCAATTATACAATTGTCAAATTGACAATGCAGAGAGAGTGCAAGAAAATTATCGTAAACTTCAGTTCGTAACGACAAAACGATTTTTCCATAGAGAAAGCACAGGTAAAGCGCGACGTTCTCCGCGAGCGAATTAGCGAAAGTTAGCCAACAGTTTGAACTTTGAAGTCGCCTTCACGTTCTCTGCTAGTATATATGCTGTACGTTACGGAGTTTCTTTTTTTATTTGATTTTTTCATGGTGGCTACGGTAGTCAAAAATCTGGCGGACTACAAATCGATGCACCGAATTTGCCAAAACGTATTCGGGATTCGATGTCTTCGATCGAACACCGGCTAACCAATCGATTCGACTCGGGCTTATTCAAGTCGTGCGTAACTTTACGAAAAGTTTTATGAAACACCCCCTGGTCTATTGGTTGATCGGCCATAAGAAAGGAGAATATCATACTTTACGAAAAGCTTTTTGAAACACCCCCAGGTCTATTAGTTGATCGGCCATAAGAAAGGAGAATATCATAATCTGAACAGATTATGTACAATATCTTCTTAGAATGGTTCACACCTGCCTACCATTAAATCTAACTTGTAGTAGCCAAGCTTTAAAGCTATATCCTAATTGAACCTAATATATTTAAATCATATAAAGCTCTTTAATGACTATGATGGGGTCAACAATGAGATGTAAATATATTCTGTTTCCCAGAAAGCTACATGTAATAAATTTCTTACATTAACATGATGGCTCAAGATCAAGAAAACAATCCTGGCCATGAGCAGTTTGTATAACCCTAGTACATTTGTATGTATAGGCTCCATGTTATGGATTAAGGTAATAATAATAATGGTAGTACATGTAGCTGTTGCTTATAAAGCGCCTTACCAGTTACAATGTAACCAACCAAAGCGCTTACAGCATACACCTGTTTCTAACCGCGCACGTGCCAATCCAACCACAATGATGATTTTCTACATCTTCCAAATTAAGAAATTTTAGTAGATAACCAGGAAAAGTTTCCTGATTGGAATGCAAAAAAAAGGAAATGTTTTCATCTCCTTATAGTGTACATTCCCCTACCAAAGAAAAAGACGAGTGTCAAACAAAAGAATATACAAAATTTGTAGTTTGAAAAAAATGGAAAAACTGAAGATTGACTTGATTATTTCACTAGTTGCAATAAGCAGTGGATTTGAATTTGCACTGTAACATGCCTAGGGCCTAGCAAAAAAGGACTGAATATGGCCAACACAACACAGGAAATCAAACATAACAGGTATTGAATGAGTGGGGGGAATCATTAGCTAGATCTGGTAATAAAGTGAAAATTGAAAAGCCTAATTAAGTGAAAGACCTACATTAGAATATTCTTCCATTATATCAAAACAAGTTCGTTAATCAAGAAACTTTGGCTCATTTGCTAAAGCCCGAGTGTGTGTTGGTTGTCAATTCTCCTCTAACCTTTATCACAAAGTACATGTACATTTATTACGTGTTCAAGGCTTTTCATATGCCTAGCATCTCATACTTGTGACAATGGTGCTGGAAAGCAAATTGATCAGTCCTTTGTTGGAATGTCCTCCAGTGTTGGGTCCAAGACCAGATGGTCCGAAATCAAGATCAAGATCCGTAGCTCAAGAACAAAATTAGAACATCCGAGATCAAGATCAAGATCAAGGTTATTGATGCCGATCTCGAGACTGGTCTCAAGATCAAGCTCGATCTTGAGGTATCCAACACTGAGTCATGTTTTCGCCGATTTTGCCGATTTTAAAAGCTTTCTCGTTTGATAATTTACGTAATAACAATGTTGATCTCGAGCGAAAATTCTGAGAACAAAAGCTCGAGATCAAGATCAAGATCAAGCCCAACACCTTCAAGATCAAGAACAACATCAAGGTTACTGATGCCGATCTCGAGATACCCAAAACTGGTGTCCTCAATATAGAAAACCAGTATTAACTATTCATGTTTGCATTTTCCTGCATATAAGTTTCCATAGTTTTCCAAAGTTAAGGATTTTAACAATTTGATGAGTGAGGAGCCTATTGCATGCTCTGTTGGTTACGCAGATAAACTTGACTTATATGTATTCAAAGAGCATCATCTGAGTTGTCAAGATGCTAAGAGCCTACAGGTTGAAAGTTTTGCATACTCCTCAATACTCATATTTCAATTTTAGCTTGCCAATTGATGTAAACATACACTCTCACACTTCCACCAAATGATAGATGTATGCAGCTCAACAAATACAAGGCAGCAGTTCTTGCATATCATAACAAAGTTTGTTCCCTGCGAGTTAATACCTAATTATTGTTCTTAAAAAGGAACCAATCACCAAAAAAATAACAATTGACCCACAAGTGCATACATGTAATAGTCTACTCCCAAGTTGCTTTTACATTCCATTAATATGCACTTGCAATTTCTTTTTACAAAAGAAATAGTTGAAGCTCATATTTTAAATCTAGTATACCAGCATGGAACCCTAACTATTCAGAAGTCTCCAAATAAATGAGGTAGCTTTAATAACGTAACGCAATGGCGCATAAAGATGCAGGAAAGACGCAAAGAGGAAAACTGCTAGTTCTGTCTACAGGTGCTTCCAAAATTTGAATCAGACTTATCTGAATAAAAGTTTCATATTATTTTGTTTAAAAAGAGGTAAATATTAATACTATATCATAATATTTTGATTTTGCAAACTAAAATAAAATTTTGATTGTGAATAATTTTGTCAAATGCATCTTTCCCGCATTTTTACGCGCCACGTTTCGCTAAGCTACCATAACAAAAACAAAAAAAATTGAAATTTCTAAAATGCAGTCTACATTCTGTCTTGATAAAAGAAGCACATCATCACAGAATGCCTCAAAATCATAATTTCACTTTCCAACTTGGCAAATAACTTGGCTTAGCGACGATTTCATACACAGTATCTTCATAGAATGGTTGCATATAATACATGTAGCTAATCATGATCTTCCTCTCACATCAATTTTCATGCACACATGGATGCCCCTAGGATGTGATGAAAGGGGTCCATGGCCCCTCGACTAAACTTGAGCATGATCACACATCTTTCAACTCAGAACATCACACAAGATACCTGTTGCCTGAGCACTTGACTTGGATGAATCTGGACAGGTACTTGTCTTGGATGTTCCTCTGATGTTCCTCTGATGTTCTTCTCTCCAGTATTTCATCACTGCTGCCAATATGGTCAAGATGGCATGCATCACCAATTAGGGTTTACCGACCAACTGTTGTCATCAACTATGGAAATTTTGTCCATTCATCTTGGCAAGTCTGCATTTCGTTACAAAAGATTACATGTACAAAGATGTTTTCCTAGTCCGAGAATGTGGAGAGTTCAAAGATTTTCAAGAGCTATTGAATTTGCTCCATGCAGCAGGGATGTACTGGATGGTGCGATGAAAATGGCCTCTCATGAATTGGTCCTTTCAAAAGCATAAAATTAGTAGCACATCTTACATGTATCACATTTATCAGTTGGTTGTGTCCATTGTCTTAAAGAAACTGCTGCAGCACTGTTATAAGGCTACCACACATCAAAGTCATCTGGCAAATCTTCTAAAACTTCATCAGCTACATGAAAAGTGTGACTTGAGTGTATATGCTTCGGATTGGTGTCATAGTCTTTCCCTGCTTCTCTAGATGAGAGACCCAGAGAAGAATCAGTACTGGTTTGCCACACTTGGAGTAGATTGTTTCCAGACTCACTGGAAGGCAGGATTGAATTCTGGATACGGTTCAGATTGGACCTTCCAGGCTTTCGTGCAATAGACTGACAAAAACGGTTTTCTCCCTCCACTTTTGCATTTAGATGAGAATCAAGATATGTGGCACTATTTTCATTCATGGCACTCTGTCTGGAAGTTCTGGTCTCAAGGCACTGATTTTCACACAGGTTACTTGAATGGTATGTGTCTACATCACTCCACTTAGCATTTCTGACCTGGCTTTGGGTTGATAACTCTTCAAATGCATCACCATCAGGACACCGATTATACAATTCTGCCACCTCACACCTCTCCCTTTCCAAAGAGATGTCAACATCAAGGAAGGCCTCTCCCTCAAAATCCTCTCCATCATCAGTGTCTGAATCAGGTTCTGCAAAGACAGCCCACTTGCTGTTTGAAGGCACACTGGCTGCCGATGACTTTGATTTCTCATTCGCTTTGGTATGTGGGGTGTAACTCCCAGTTGCATCATGACAGTGCTGCTTGCAATCATTCTTTTTCTTGTTCATGGAGAGACTAGCAAGGGTATGTTGTTGCATACATGTAGAGAGGGTATTATCTGCAGTGTCAGCAGACTTGGCCAAATGACCAGGATTAAGTCTTTCATAATGCTGTCGGGCAGCAGACACCTTCTTCAGGCTGGGAGAATGTGTCTGACTGATGTTTGAAGGGTGAATATCCTGGCTCCTTTGTCTAAAATTGCCCAGAGTGGAGTGGCTTTCCCAGCTTGGTACCTTCATTGATTCATGAACAAAGCGTTCAGGGTGCAGACCTCTCTCTTGGTGATCAGAATCTGGCAAGCTTTCCCAATCAGCATTTCTATCCTGTAAGTCAACACACAAAAAGTTAGAGTTACAATAGATTCCTCTTAAATTCCACCACAAAGTACATGTACAGTTATAAATTTAGTATAAAAGGTATAATAATGCCTCGTGCACCAAGGTGGAGGGATAAAAAATAAATGTTTTCAAGCCATTTTCAACAGTCACCCACCATCGGCCTGCCAGACACCGCAGGGAGAGAGGGGGACACATCCTGCTTCCACATGTATGTACCGTATAGATTCTGAGTTCAACACAGCATTTATTTTGTCTTTCCTTACCTTTCTGATGCGCTTTCCAGAGAGACCCCTGCTATGGCTGTTCTGAATCTTTTTCCTCTTGAATTGAGTGAGTCTTTCTGTAGTTACAAGTTCTGCAAAGGGAAGAGTTCCCAAAATAAAAAAATTTATTATCAATAATACTGTATATCTACCTCGGGGTATTGCTTCTTTTGTTAAAGACCTCAGCCTGATCGAATTTTGAAATATACCCTTTATTCATCCACGGGGAGCTATATATTTTCTGAACAAATTGAAACCAACTTCATGAGATTCCGTTTCCTGTGGAATGAGTAACAGCGTCCCGAATGTTGAGCCCCGGTGGTTTGGGCCCCGTCTCTGAGGAACGCTACTTTGCGGGGGGTGAAAATTTGATGACGACATATCGTGTAGACGCACTCGGAGCTGTATACATGACATGTCGTCACACGTCTAGCGACCCCCTGCAGTGTTACGCCATAGGGAGGGGGCGGACCAAAAAAATTATCTTTTTTATTTTTTATGGATAAACGGAGACGAAAATTTATGAATAACCAGGGTAATTATATTCTTTGTTTACTAAGCTTTACGTCAATATATGGTTGTTTTGGGTCAGGCGTAAGCTTGTAAGCTTTTTTCTTTCATAAAATCAGCTGTAACTCAATTCCGGGTTACCGGACCAAAACGGTCCGGTCGAGATTAACCCATTTGCGACATTGATTTTCTAAAAATGGATCATGACGTCCACTCTTCAAAGACGGCAACAAGCGCAGTGCATGCTCTTGCAAGTCTAGGAACACGACACTCACCAAAAGGGACATGCAGTTTGAGAGGGACTGTTCCCAAGCTAAATATTCCTGTGATTTACACCATTCAATTGAAATGAAATCTTTATGAAAGCCATCATTTAGAAAAGTAATCTGTTATATTCTGAAATAGTGATACAATGTACTTTTTATATTTAGAACTATCTTATTTATGTTCGTTTGTCTGTCATTCTTGAAAGTGCATGCCCATTTCAAAGTGGAATCATCTATTCTAGTCATTCATGCTGGCACGGCGTGATTTTGGATTCGTCGACTTTGTACAGGGGGATTGAAAAATGACACCCCGAGCAGTAAGGGATCGAGTCGGATAAAAATCACAAAATGAGAGAAGTAATATCTTTACTTACATCCAGAATCTGAAAAGTTTCGTATTATTAGCAAACTGACCTTGCTAAAAGTTTTTATGAGTCTGTGATTTTGTCCCCAATTTATCATTCATCCTGTCCCAAAATGGTATAGCTACGCGAAGGACCTCAACTATCGATAGCTTGTGTTATTTTTAGCCCAAGGAAAAAATAGCGTGGGAATTGGAAAGGGAGGTATGCAAGGAATGTGATTCATCGCGCAGTACGGGTACAGAGCCAGTGTGTACGTGTATTTTTGCCTGTGTGTGTACTGTTGCAATAGTCTGTCATCTAGTCATTCATTTGGAAATTCTTGAAAATAGTTCTTTGATTATCAGATTGAACGTGTTGGAGTTGAATATAATGGTGTTATATTATGTAGCAATAATAACAATTGAATGTTTGAACTACCAGAAACCTTATATTACAACAGAAAATACAAGCAAAAAATAAATATAGTATTACCCAGGACTGGTAATTCTAAACTACTGCAGCCCACTGGTAAAGGTTGCCTAGTGATCAAGAATGACTCATTACTCAATAACCCTTTCTCGGTAATGTAAACAATAACACTGGTGGAAATTGATAATATTATGCTGAATCGCGGGAGTTATCACAGACCTCCTTGCTTGGCTGAATAATGACCCCAAAGCACAAGATTTACGTTGGTGAATAAATTAAATTGTAGCTCTTACTTGATTATTCTTGTAACTGCAGAAATAAATATATTTTTACTGGTTGGTTGGTTCCCCTAAACAGTAGCAGTGGCCATTCAAAGGGGATCACAAGAGGCACATCTCCCCCAATAAATTTTGCCATATCCAGGTCATAACTTTGTGTGGCCCCACCCTTGAAAAAAAATCTTCTGAAAAAGATATTTTATTATTGAAACATCCCTCCCCGAAAACTTGATTAGACGTGTCAGAGAGCATGGCGTGGTGAGGAAAAAAAATGTTAAGCAATTTGTATTCAGTGTTCAGTCATGTCAGTGTTAGTAAATGTATTCATGTTCTTTCTTTACATTGCAATTGGGTTTTTTTTTCTTTTTCATCGGGCTTGGATAAAATAAAAATGACGACAAAATAAGTTGGATCTCGACTTCAAAATGACATGCATCACATTCACAGTCACACAACAAAGTCACACTCAAACTCAAAGTGTATACCGGTACTGGCGTACATTCGGCGAGCCTCAGCCACCAGACAAATTTTGCAAATCCACACGAATATTTAAAAAAATACATGCAGTTGTTGTATATATTTTACAACTCCGAAACCCACTCAAACAGACATGAATGAGTTATAAACTAACTCAAAGCTCAAATGACAGGACCGTAAGTAACCCAAAGAAAAAAGTTCTAACGAAATGACAAGCATTTACACAATCACATCACACAGCTCATTCATGCCATTCACAACACACGCGAACACTCGCGAGTGCGATAGACTCACTCACGTCGAACAAACTCACCAGATTTTCACCGAAAACAATTAAAATTACGTACTACACGTCCACCAGGATAAAATAAAGCACAAAAACTTCCACAACAAAGTGGACAAAACCGGGGGAAATAAACAGAAATGCACAGAAGATAAGAAATAGATGAGAAATTAGACGTGCTAGGCTAGCCTGAATCTACTGATAAGTCTGAAGTTGTAGATAAAAAAAAAAGGATCGCGATAGCCGCTATCGATTTCGCACTTGTTGCTAGGATACATTGGTCAGGAACGATAGATATGAATATTCATTGCAGGCTCGTACAGATTTGAAGTGAAATAGCCAATAATGGGTCTTCTAAAATTCATAAACCTGAAATAGATTTTTGGTGAGACGAAGTAAGGAGTGTTCTGATTGGCCAAAATATTTCTGCATCGGCAGGCGAAGTTTGGGGTCACAAAACGTTCTAGTTTTCTTGTAAACAAGGCAAACCACATAATGTGGTCACTCTGTCGCGAATGGGTTAAAGAAATACTTCAACGGACCGGTCCGAACCGAGTTTTGCGTTCCGAGCTACAGCACTACCCATACACTATAAGTGCAATACATGTACAAACCTGATGGAATTCCCAGTCCTTGGCAACCTTCATGTTCATGGGAGTTGGATTCATCAGGTTCCTCTTCACAGAATATGTTCCACTTTGACGACTGTTGTTGGCCGTCATGAACTTCAGGCATTTCTTCATTAATCTGATAATAAAACCAAGAGAATTAGAATTTAAACGTCAATGCGACGTTACGGACTAAGCCGATGACGATACATCAAATAAAACATAAAAATCATGCAAAATATCAAGAGCAAATGTTTCTTAACAACTAAACTCTATTCATTTGGCACTTAGTTCACTTGGTCTGCAATGCCACCAATATAGAAAAGTCAGTGCTGAATGATCATTAGTACAAATCAGTAACATAGGACCTACATGTACACCACCATTTTTCAATGTCTTTTTCACTTCAGAACACAGTTTGGGGAATGATTCATCATCACAGTTTATGGTCACATGGGTCTGGCTCTTTATTCTTTATTTGAAAGCAAATATGCTAAAAATATATCAACTGGTGAGCTTTCTGGGAATCATTTGTGTCTTCTAAAATTTCAATTTAGAGATGAAAGCAGCTAGGGCATAAACTTTCGTGGTTTCTTTTTCTGCGGAAATATTAATTACATGTAAGTACTCTAACCCGCCTACTCCTGTCCTTCACTGCAAAAGCAGTGAATTCGGGAACCGGGGAGGAACCAGATTTTCGGCCGCTAGCAAAGGTTCCAACTCGGGTGGGGGCTAGTCACAAGACCGATAAAATAAACAAATTCCACATAAAAAAATAAGGAAAATTAATAAACAAAAGCACTGGGACACAATGTACATTAAAGTGTCATAAAATATTTCATTTACATATCGATTAACAAATAACTAGAATCAATTTACAGATATTATAAATAAACTCTCAGTTGATTTCACTCTGTTAAAAGCAGGTTTAATAGTCAGGGAGGGATCGTTAGTACAGTGGCCACTTACATGCAACGCGGATGTCTAAATATGCGATATCGCGAATTGTACTGGTGCACTGCCTTAGTTGCTGCAGACGATGAAGTGACTAAAACATACATGGGATCTTGTTTTATACCTAATTAAACATTCATACTGGTAACATCTAGGGGTTGGGCTTTAATCAAAGTTATACATCTAATTGGCCAAGAGTTTACTAGTTGACCACTCCTATGGAAACAGCAGTTTCCAAGCAAACTTATTTAAACAATGGAACACTAAACTTATTCAATCATCAAAGCAGCCGTTTCAAGGAGGCATGATCAAAGCATCAAGCTACCCTCATATACATGTATATCACTTAACACAATGGTGGATTTAAAGCACTAAATAGATTGTTGGCTATTAAGGATTCAGGATGTAGCATAAAAAGGGATGTTAGGAAATATGAATGGAATCAAAGATAATATGGCTTAAATCTTATTGAATAAACTTGAATACAAACAGCCAGCACGTTATAATCCTGTGTGCAATATAAAAAGATCAAAATAACAGGACAGGATAGAGGCTAAAAGTTTATGAATAATCTAAATATTTACAATAGAGGGTGCAATTTCACACATGCTACATCACAATTACCTGCACATTACCCGTTTCTTCATCCAGCTGGCCAGAGAAGGCAGGCTGACAATGGGTATCTTCATCAGCTATCTGCCTGGCAGTCATGTTGAGAGACTGAACCAACAACCTGCACTCCTTGCCAGAGCCTCTCCCATAAACCTGAAATCAGAAAGGCAGTAATTTGTTACCATCTAAGGCCCAAATCTCAGTAGGCGTACAAATGGTTGACAACTTCCGACAACCACTGGTCTTGAGACCACAAAGAGGTTTTTGTTCTAAGTCTTTAAAAGGTTGTCTGTGGTTGACAACTGGTTGTCGGAGCATTTCAATAGCCGATGCCTCAGTCTATTGAAATGCACATTTTTTATGTATTGTAATAAAAGGTGACCTATTCATCATCACCTGGTATCACCTCTACTAGGCACAGGTGATGCCAAATACTTCATAAGCGTCTCCTCCTAGGGAAACTTTTGGAATGTTTGTGTTCAAATTATTTTCTTAAATTCCTGAGAAAAAAGAAAAAATATAGCATAAGAAATTTCCGAGAACTCACCAGTGTTTGTGTATCCATGCCTCCTCTTATCATGCAGATTTAAAATGGCGGCTGCGTGCGACGGCACGCGCTACCTGTCAGGGATACAACCATAATCAAAACTATACGATGTGGTGCAGTGGTGGAGATGTCTGACGAAATTTCCATTAATGCTAAACGTTGAGGTCTCAACTGGCTTAGTGCCATCTACGTTGACTTTTTGTTTAGCATTAATGGAAATTTCGTCAGACATCTCCACCAGTGGCACTGCACCACATCGTATAGTTTCGATTATGGTTGTATCGCCGACAGCGCGCGCGCCACCATTTTAAATCTGCATGACAAGAGGAGGCATGGATACACAAACACTGGTGACTTCTGGGAAATTTCTTATGCTATATTTTTTCTTTTTTCTCAGGAATTTAAGAAAGTAATTTGAACACGAACATTCCAAAAGTTTCCCTAGGTGGAGATGCTGTGGTGAAGAACCTGTCAGTCACGGGAGTTATCAGGAAAGGCATATTCCAGGGCATTTTTCATGACATGCTAACCGTACGCCATTAGATTGGTGGAATAAAACACCTAGCTTTTTGATGTAAAAGGCGTATAGCCCATTTTTTTTTTTTTACAATAATCCTTTGATATATAGGAATATAGCTGTCTGATGTCTCTGTGATATATTTGTTTTATGTTTTGATAGTCTTTGTGATCCCATTTCGTCTTGGAAACGTATGTGGATAGCTGCTTTGCTTGTGTTGGCGCATGCGCAATGTGGCTTGAATGTCGAGGTGTACAATAAACTTCAGAATGAAAAGAAACTAGGTAGGATGCGCGCCCCGGTATTCGGTCATATTCCAGAATTCGGTCACGCAGCTCTTTGAACAGCTGTGAAGAACTCATGAATAATTTTTGAGGCTCGAAACCTGTACATAACAGACACATAAACAAGGTACCTCTAATGTTGAAAGTAATTCAGGCCCTGGAAAAGATCTCCAAATACCCTCGAAACTGGTCAGTGTTACCCAAGTTTCCGCACTTCCGGGTTCCGTTAGCGCGTGAGTTAACACGCATAGCCATATGTAGACGCCTATGGTGAAATAACTATGTGTGCAGGTGCAATGAATTTAGTATGTGTGTGAAGAGGAGCTTCCGGGTCTTCCCTCTATCGCAGCGAATTTGCAAATGGCGATCTCAGCGATGAGCAAGAGAATATATACCTCACCCCTGCCAGTGAGATGGCGCTCTTCCAGTATTCGGTCAGGCAACATTGAGTGCCTTGCGCCAACGTGCTTTGTGTGCAACTTGTCGCTTTGCGCTTCGCCGACGCGCTTTGCTCTTTTTTGTTCATTATTTCTGACCCTAGATCTTCGATTTGTGGATTTTAATGGATATAAAATCTCATACATTTAAGTATGAATATATAGAAGCCACAGAAAATGCCTAAAAACGCAGAAATGTGACAAAAATGGTTATATAACTCTCCCGAGATGCAGCGCACTATCGCGTGACCGAATTGTGGGCGGCGCCGACCGAATACTGGGCGGAAAACTTCTCCTTCTTCTGTCGGCGATATTTTTGGGGTAAGTTTCCATGTTTTAAATTATTTTGATAATTATTTAAAGGACAATTTTGCAGTTCTTTTGATGGTAGATTGTCAATTTAAAGAGATAGGTATTCATATCAGCGGCGATTTCTTTTTAAGTGACCGAATACCGGGGCGCGCACCCTATTTGAAATATTCAAATTATTCGAATACCCGTTTGCTCGAATATTCGAATAGTAAAAATGGTATTCGTCCCAGGCCTAAAAAAAGTTAATCATAATGACAACTGCTGCATTAATATTTATTTTGAAACTATAGAAATCACACCCACAATGAATACTGAACTAACTTTACACGTAATGGAGAACTTTCCCTCTCCATCCAATTCTAATTGGACCATTAATCGTCACTGATTATTGGAGGAGCCAAAGTCAAAAGTCAAAAAATGTTCAATATTTATAATATATAGGCCTAGGCTAGGCCTAGGGCCTAGGCCTATAGGCTTATAGGCTATATAAATTATAAAAGTCCAAACAGACAGATTTTTCTCTATAACTAAAACATTGTTAGTATAATAGGCGATCCTGGGTTTTAGCGGTCTAAACTTATTTCAGGTTGCTAACTTCAGCTCGTCTATGCCCTTACCCTAACCCTAACCCTAACCCTAGTTAGCAACCTAGAATAATTTAGACCGCTAAAACCTAGGATTGCCGTATAATAAATCTTATTAAGACTATTTTTAGTTATTAATATTAACTTTATCATGGTTATAGAATATACATGTAGTATACAAACAAGTAAGTAGGCCTTGCTTTACTAAAGGCTTTAGTTTAGCCCTAGGCCTATGTACACGCTATTATAGGCCCCTAGACCTAGGGCCTAGTTACAATGCAACATTTATAGTTTCTACCTTTCTTACAGACTGCTTTTCCCCGCACATTTTGCACTGCCATTTCGGTTTCTTCTTCACTTGATGGACTTGAAATACTGAGCAGGCAAAACATCGAATAACATGAAATTCTTGAGGCATTTTGGGAACTGTGATCGGCGTTCATCTGAGGCAGATCGAGAGGAAGAGACACTGACTATGGTAAGCTAGCACGTGTGTGTGTGCAGTCCTAGGCCGGCGGCGGCGGCTAGCTAGCACATGGCTGGCCCAAGCGAGGCCGGCCAGGGCTGTCCGGTGGCGCGGCAAGCATGCATGCCTGGATCTGGCCTTGAGATATGGAGTTTCATTCAGGGCGCGCATGGGCCTAGTCTTAATTTCCAGGTATGTTTGTATCAAAATCACCATCTATATCAGCTTTCTATTTATTATTGATAGTTTGTAATAATCTAATTCTGTTCAAACTAAATTATATTTTTAAAAAATTGTCAATCTCAAATCGTATTATCTATAGATCTATTTTGCATATCAATGGATTTTATTTAGGACTGCTCCATAGACTAATACGCACAGTTGTATCGGGCGCCGCATTGAACATGAATTTTACGTAATAATTTTACTAATATAGACTTACTGGCCCGAATTCACAAATAAACCATGGGTAACAGTGTTGCCACAGCTAAAAATCGGAATTATGCCAAGTCTCGTCCCAAATTATGCTAGATAGAGAAAAATGATGCTAGATTTACTTGAAGGATGATCGACGATCCATAACAGGGGCACACAAACACGGTTTGTCAACTTTTGGAAAAAGGGGGGGGGGGGTGTCGACAAGATCTTTTTTTCCCCCAGACCTTCAGAATTCGCTCAGTGTGGGGGGGGGGGGTTATGGGGGTCCACTTTCCCTCAATAATTCCCTGACAAGCAACAAGAAAAAAAAAACCCAAAAAAGTCTTCATTCTATAAGCAAATTAAGTCCGAAATTCAGAATTATGCTAGATTTGGCCAAATTATGCCAGGAATAATGATAGATTCCAAGAGGGTCAGGTTTAAACCTCCTTAAGCGTACTAAAATAAGCGTAAATAAGTTACAATTTTTACACATAAATTCTATCGAATGGGCCTATATAAGAGCTAGCTCCGTGGCCTGTAAATAGCTTTTCAGCTGAAACTATGGGGAAATATCTAACAAACGGAATAAAAATAAATTTTCAATATTGTTTCTTATAATTAGGCCTACATATTCAGTAAGATGATGGGAACCACAGTGTAAAACTAACCCAAAATTATTTATACAATCTGGGCGTTTTCTTTTTCTTTTTCTTTTCATTTTATAACCCGTAAACTGCCAATTACATGTTTGCTATATGTCGCTTTTTGCTTCCTTTCAAAATTTGAATACAATATATAGGCCTACATATACAATACATATATAGAGAGAGGGGGGCAAGAGAGAGAGAGAGACACACACACACACACACACACACACACACACACGTTTACATGGCTTTACTTCCGAGGACAACTATTGTTCCTCTATTGTTACTCGTCCTCGGACAGTCGACGGAATAAGGCATAAATTCATTGTTCGACGTTCGAGGACTATTGTCCGGCTTCCGAGGACCATTGTTGTCATGATTTTTTTTTTGTTCTCTGTCCGAAAATGTCCTCGGACATAATGCTAAACAAACGCACACACACATCTATATGTTCTATTGTTCGAATTTCAACTGATGACTCCACTATTGAATTGCGTCACAAAATTCATTGAAGGAATAAACCTCACCCGATGACCTCTTGCATTACCGATGACCCATTGTTCTCTTTGTTCGATGTCATCGGTTTGAATGCGTAAACATGTACACACACACACACACACACACACACACAGATAAAATATTTGTTTCTGTCTCTATTTTTAATCTCCGTTGCAGAACTTTTTGAAATTCATTGTTTTTGTATATATACGTATATATATGTGTGTGTGTGCGTGCGTGTATTTTACAAACGGTTTTAAAAAGAATATTCATTGTTACAATTGCCCTATATACTTTAATTCGTCACCTATGATTTTAATCTATACCTTGTTCAGTTAAATGCACTATGGTTTATTTATGAAGTCAATGGCATGCTATGGAATTATAGGTATTGTCTATTGCCACGCTGAATTATATTGTGTAATCAATGTTTAATTTGTAATATTCATTTTGAAAATCTGAATTAAGGAATTAAAAAAAAAATTATGAAAAAAGTTATTATTGTAACAATCATTGTTACAATTGCCTATATACTTTAATTCGTTACTTATGATTGTTCAGTTAATTGTACTATGGTTATTTATGAATGGCATGTATGGAATTGTATTATGTATTGTATATTGCCATGTTGAATTATACTGTGTAATCAATGATTAAATTGTAATATTTATTTTGAAATTCTGAATCAAGGAATAAAAAAAATTATGAAAAAAAAAAAAAAATTTGGCCGGAAAACAATTTTTAATAGAAAACTATATGAGGCGAATATATATCAAATTAAGCATGTTGTAGATAAAAATGGTCATTTAAGGCCAGTTAGCTATTTCCTACAAAAAGGTCTTGATGCCAACGATTTATTCTACATTAGTAACATTTATTCAGCTTTGCCGGTGTATATGAAAGAGAAAAGGAAAAAAGACGAAAAGATGAATGATACGATTGATTACTCGGAATTGATGTATAAAGTAGGCGATAAAATAATATCATGTGAAGGAATGACTTCTAAATTATGTTATAAAATCTTTATAGATAATATAAATGAAAGCTTTGCATTTAGACACGCGGAAATAACACATTTAAATACCAAGCTTGGAGTTGCAACTTGCTTTTTGACCCCGAGATTATACACTTTAGATGGGAAATTACGTGATTTTCAGTTTAGATTATTACATAGTATCCTATATTGTAATGATAAATTGTATCAGTTTGGTTTTTTATCATCTAACTTATGTTCTTTTTGTGGAAAGGAAATTGAGGCATACAACCACTTGTTTATGAAGTGTCAATTGGTTAGAAAATTGTGGCAAGAAATTGGGGAACAAATGAAATTGATGCACTTAAATACTTTAAAATGGGATGTTGTTGTTGTTGTTTTAAAATAGGCAAACTAGTCAATTATTGACTATTGTTGCCTTACTAAATTGCTCTTTTCACTTATACTTTGTTGATCCGTGGGTCTAACTTTTAGTTAGAAAGGTACAGATTCCAGGATACCATGCAGGACCGCCACTCCTGCCCTGATTTTACAACGTTATCCTGACAAGCCCGCTCGAGGTACATTTCGAGGGCGTCTTAGGAATACAAGTATTCCCTATGTCTCTCAAACGTGAGCAGGGGGCGCTCTTTCTGATTCCTCATAGAACCTGATTAGAAAATCCGAATATATAAAAGCAAAATAAATACGTACACAGATTTTCTTTCTGTTTTTTTTTAAGTAGAGTATATACTGACATTAAAGGAGGAAATTTTAGTTGCCTTAGATGGAAAATCAGAAAAACATATGTATATTAACCACTTAATTATACTCATAAAATATATGATATACAATGCGAGATCAAAAGGAACGCCCCCAACAAAGAAAGAAATCTATAATGCACTTTTAGAAAGTAAAGATAATGAACGGAAAAAAGCAATAGCTCGAAATAAGTTAAGTCTACATCTAAAAAAATGGACTTATTTTGAATGTGGGACGGAAGGAGGACATACAAGATAATATTACAAACGGTTTTAAAAAGAATATTCATTGTTACAATTGCCCTATATACTTTAATCCGTCACCTATGATTTTAATCTATACCTTGTTCAGTTAAATGCACTATGGTTTATTTATGTAGTCAATGGCATGCTATGGAATTATATGTATTGTCTATTGCCACGCTGAATTATATTGTGTAATCAATGTTTAATTTGTAATATTCATTTTGAAAATCTGAATTAAGGAATAAAAAAAATTATGAAAAAAAAAGTTATTATTGTAACAATCATTGTTACAATTGCCTTTATACTTTAATTCGTTACTTATGATTTTAATCTATACCTTGTTCAGTTAATTGTACTATGGTTATTTATGAATGGCATGTATGGAATTGTATTATGTATTGTATATTGCCATGTTGAATTATACTGTGTAATCAATGATTAAATTGTAATATTTATTTTGAAATTCTGAATCAAGGAATAAAAAAATTATGAAAAGAAAAAAAAAAGTATAATTCTTTGTTTTACGTAAAAGATGGAGGGGAGAGAGAGAAAGGAAAATATTAACATGATTAATGTCTACAAAAAGTCGTGCATTTCAGGTTCTCGTGAAATAACATTTTATGAGAAGGAAAAATACATATTTGTATATGAAAGGAAAAGTCAAATGATGAAGTACAATATATGGAAGATTACGGGCTACAAGGGCAGAAACGCTGTATTTTTCCAGCAAAAAGAAATCTTTTTTCTTTATTTTTCCAAAAATTTTCCAAGATATTAATTGAATTCCTGTTTTGTTATTATAAATGAACTATTTAATGCAGCGACATTATAAGAGGAGAACTTATGCATTATGCATGTTACTTATTAGCAGTTCCCTTGACTTGAATTCTTTGTTTTACGTAACAAATGGAGGGGAAAGAGAGGAAGAAAAATATTCAGATTTTAAAAAAAGATATATATATATATATATTTTTTTTTTTTTCAATATACCTTTCATGTTTCAAATATTAAGTACATAAAAGCCAATGTTTTTTATGCAAAACAAATCATTTAAGAAACATTGATTGCTATGTACTCTGCGGGCTCTTGTGAAAATGGTTAATTCATAAGCTCTAAATTTTATGAACTAGAATAGGTGCTTTTACATCCCCCCTTTTTTTTAAACAAAAAATGAAATAAAGAAACTCGGATGTTGATTTTATGCCATTTTAGCTAATATTGTTGAGAGAGCCTGCAAGCATTGTAAGTCAACTTGTTTATACATGTAGAGTTAAAATGTGTCTGTGTAAATTGTTGCTATTACAGATAAATATATGTACTTTATCGTTTAAGAAATTACGCAGTTTTGAGGGTTGAATCCTTGCTTTTGATAAAGAGGGGTGTTGGTCAATGAACCAATGATTAAGAATAGCTACATTCTGAGTAAAAATGAATTTGTGGTACAAAAATGATTAAGGCATTGTACAGTCCTGATTAAGTTCTTGCATACCTTTGTGGGGTTGTTTTTTCTCGGGGGGGGGGGGGAGCGGGGATTGTGTGTAGAACATGAGTGCATACTCATTTTGATGCTAGCTTATTTGTCAGTAGATATGTTATTTTTTCGATTTGGAGTTCAAGAAATTCGTAGGTTTAATTTTTGTTATTTATTCTATGAATGATGGTTTCATTATGATATCGACATAATTTGGGTGTATTGTTTGGTATCAGTGCTATCAGATGGTTTTGCACTTCTGTTAATCTGGAAGGGCTTGAAATAACTTGTTGCTATGTAAAATAAACGCAACTGAGCCTTGGAAATTCATTTCCCACCTGTAAGCGATTTCGTGATTAGGATTTGCGCATGAGCAGGTAAAGGTCATTTGACATAAACTGGCATGTTCGTTTAAAATTCACTGACTGTGATGTAATTATACTTTTCATTAAATTCATTGAAAAGCAACAAAGTGTTCATTGATGGTTGGTATTTGACAGTCAGTTTGCCAAATGATAGCCAACTTGGAAACAATGCGTTTTCCCAAGTGATTGTTGACGGTTATTCTAGTCACCTGGTCTACGAATTTGAATTATGTAGGTTGTTATGTCGGGCAAGCTTACGTATTATCTTTCTTTGAAAAGATCCCTATCCTAATGAAAAAAGGAAAGGTCATTTGCAAAAAGTTGCTCATGGGACTATTACGAGGTCGCTTATTGTTGAGATGATAATGCAGCAATGTGAGTGGAATCTTTTTTTCTTCTTCTTCTTTTTTAATAAATTCCACTATCATTCTTCGAACGAACCAGTGTATTTTAATTGGTTTTTATAGAGATTGATATGGAAATTAGTTGGATGCGCAACGTTCCTCTAGCCACACATCAGTGTCTTATCCAGGGGGGCGCAACAGGCGCCCCCCCCCCCCCCCATTAGCCGTCGTAAAAAAAAAAAACTAGCAAAAAATAAAAAATAAAAAATCATACCAATTGAAAATATTGTTCATTAAATAGGCTTCAAAATTGGTCACATATAGCACTATTTTGCATCTCAGCCCTTCTTCAGAAGCAAACAATTTCCAAAGACCTCTCCCCCATGACGGCGATCAATAATTCCTGGCGCCCCCCCCCCCCCTATTGGGAAATCCTGGATACGCCCCTGCACATTATAGAGTCCGAAAATGCTTTGATTTGGGGGTGGTTCTGCGCAGGGCCGCGACACCCTGTTTGCCACACCCATTTATAATGTATATGAGTGAGTGGTGGCGGCGTGACCGCGCCCCTGTCTGGAATTGCTTAGACTGTAGAATGCAATCCTTCAAAAATCTTCAGGTATCCTCCACAATAAGGTCTAATATACGAAATCAACCTTATTTCAGAATTTAAAATAAAGTGGATTAAAACCTAGCATGTTATTTTGAGTGAACATGTCCCGAACTAATTTTTACTGCCCATTTGTGGATTTGAATGCCCGAGGAATCCTTTCGGTATGGTGTAGGTTTCCCCGGCCATTTTCGCACTTTTGTCAGTCAGTTTAATAAAACACTCGTTCAATAGACCGCTTCGGTATACTTTATGCAAAATACATACCTTTCAAACAAAGGTTTTTCTTGACAACCTAAAAGCTTGCCGGACATAGCAACAAGTAATGTATGGAGACTGGATTTCTAGCATTGAGGCTCATGTATAAAAAAACAAGTTAATGGAATACCTCGTCACTCGATGCTCAGAGAAGCAGTGGGGTATCTGGGGGGAGGGGGGGGGGCAGAGAGGGCACTTGCCCCGGGCGGCACTTGAAGGGG
The DNA here is from genome assembly GCA_025617745.1 of Heliocidaris erythrogramma. Taxonomy (NCBI): domain Eukaryota; kingdom Metazoa; phylum Echinodermata; class Echinoidea; order Camarodonta; family Echinometridae; genus Heliocidaris; species Heliocidaris erythrogramma. Next base: position 20,977,198 of record CM046856.1, read on the forward strand.
CGCAGAAAAACAAAAAAGAGAGACAGAAAAGGGGTGTGAAGTACAAAAACAATTAATCTGTTTAGAGCCAGAAGGGCGTTAACTCTGTACAAATGACGGGATTTAACGCCATTCTGGCTCCAAACAGAATATGGTCTTTGAGGGTTATTTTCCCCCATGCAGTCAAGGACGAAATGCGTAGGAAATGGTGTTATATAGGGTTTGAAATGCGAAAACTTTTCTGAAGCTCGGTTGCTTTGCTCCCTATGTTAAGGATCTAGCTGTTGCGCCCCAATGGCGTTTTTAAAGTGTAAACCTTAGTTGCTTTGCCCCCCCCCCCCCGCACAAGGCAGGAGCTTGTTAAAATTTTGCGCCCCCAGATGGGACATATATAAAGTGCATTAAAAGCACTTTCAAAGTAGGCCTATAGATCATTTGAAAGAAAACATGAATTTGCCTTGCTATATTCACTGTAAAAAACTAAAGTGCTACTTTTAGGGGCATGTATAGTGACTGCACCTGAAATGCTGTTTATAGCACTTGTAGTGTGCAAATTTACCAGCAAAAAGAATGTGACCGTGGCGAGCCTCGAACCAGGTTCCGCCGATTGAGAGGCGCTGACGTATACCGATGGACTAACGAATGCTTCTTGCAATCCAGTTTAGTCATGGGAGTCAAGTAGATAACATGAACTATGTGGTGTCGTAAATTCACTATGTAACAATATGATCTGCTCTAATACGATAATAGAATAGAATAAGGCTGTATAGCCTTGACTCATTATTTACTATATGTTTCATGTTTTCCAGATTTCCGGGGGACGTGTCACCCAATCCATCCCCCGAACTGCGCCCCTGCTCGCAATAATATCTCACATATATTTCAAATATATTCCCTCAGTTTTTGAAAGAAATTTCAAGCCTATATCAAGGAGGGGGTGGGGCTGGTTTTGTTATAAGAGGAAAGTTCCCCTCCTATCATAAGAAAAATCATATAAAACAAAATCGTGCATAGAAAATAGACATGACTGTAATGTATAATGAAAGGGGAGATACTATAGAAAATTATAGGTTCCAAAAGACGTACTACTTTAATCATAAAAAAGGCTTTAAGTTCTAGCCAGGGGTTAATAGCAAAGATTCTTGTCTTATTTTTATTTTTATTTTTCCCCTCCCTTTTTTTTTCTTTTCCCCCTTCCGTTTCTTTCTCTTTTTCTTTCTCCCTTTTCCTCCCTTTTCTTTCATTTCCCCTTTTTTTTGGTAGTGAAACTTTTTTTTTTTGAGCGGGGGGGGGGGGGGGGGGGGCTGCAGCCCCCAAACCCCCATCCCCCACCAGCACGCCAGGGGGTAAAATACATGAGAAATTTCAATATGAGGGGTGAACAAGGAATAAAGAAATATGCCGCTCGACCGCGTTGCTCCCTCGCTTATTATGATAATTCATCAAATTTGGGCTAACAACATTATGTGCATAAAAAATATATGTTCACGTAGTGCCATCATTTCTGCAGTAGAGCATCTATTCTAGCGCCCGGGGCAAACTATCATATCTGCGTCCCCCACCTATGCCCAAAACTTGTGAGCATTTTAAATTTAAAAAAAATAATAAATCGCTCACAAGTTTTCATTTCATTTCATTTCATTTATTTCCACTTCCAACAATATAAAATACATAGGTTTACATCGTACATAGCAAATCAATGAAACTTACAATTATTGGTTACAGCGTACAATATAGACATAGAAAAACCAAAACCAAACTAGGTTGGTAGCGGAGGGGACTGCTAAAAAGCCAGGCTTGTAGATTGCAGCCCCCGAGTAATCTGATTTTGTAATCTGATTTTGGACGCAGATTTGATAGTTTGCCCCGGGCGCCAGAATAGATGCTCTACTGCAAAAAAGAAAACGTGCACAAATTTGAATATATTACAGATCTGGTCTATTTGGCAAAACATCGTTAACCGCATCTTCTGTCATTCAAAAGTGTATTTAAGTCGCTCAATTTAACGTTTTGAGCAAGGTATTTTGCTTTTGTATCATTCACATTCATTTCCGTGCATTCAAATTAGCATGTAAACTATGTAAGAATCCTTCAAATTTATCGGTAACTGCCGATAGGACACCTCGGGGATTCAAATTCGAAAATGGGAAGTCAAATTTGGAACATGTTCATTCAATTTAACACGCAAGTTATTAACCCCCTGTTTTGTTTATAATGCCCACTAATGAAAAGTCGACGAGATTGTAAAATTCACTTATAACCGCTTTCTTTATTCTTCAGATAGTGAATTCAAATTAACAGGTGCAACAAATTATGTACAAAAATATAATGCGTACAGGCTCTCTCTATATATTTTATAATATAAGACTGCACATGCACATCATATCATAACAGAGATTTTGCTTTGAACGACAAACTGAGTTGCTCAAAAGCTTTATGAGAGAAGGTAAGCGACAGGGCGATACTGACATTTTGGAATTATGAGTGATTTTAAACATAATTATAGAATTTATTGGCAACCAGTTTCGTAAAATTGATTTGCGCATGTGCTAGTGATTTAACCATTTTCTTATTGGTGATGGAGTAAAGCGACCGAGAGAGAATTCTTTTGTTCATTGTACTGCGTGCGTGGTGTTACTGTCAAACTTCACATTCTACGTCACTTTAGGAGTCTAGGCATATGCAGGAATGCGTCGACCGAGCGAGAACATTTGTATTTCGACCATTTAGAAACATCTGCTCCCCCCCCCCCCCCCCCTCGCGGCTTTCGGCACTTCTGCCATGCATGCAGCACCGGAAAGCTCATACTACGTCCGTCAGGTCATATAGGTCTATACCGTAAAATCAATCATTACATGTAATATTTTTTTGTCTTGTATGTGTGTGTGTGTGGGGGGGGGGGGGGGGATAAAAATCATTTTGCTCCTCTTCATCAACCTCTTTACCAGTTCCGCGATGCAATCTGCTATAGGAGTGTAGCGACAGATAAATATTTTTCATTGAGAATGTTAAAACTTTGCATACAGTGGCGTATCTAGGAATTATGGTGCCCGGGGCAAACAAAATTGCGCCCCCCCCCCCCGGCTGCACAGACGCATCACCTCAGTTCAAATTCAGATAAGACTAATTACCGCTTTTAATTCAGGATATATGACAAGTACTTGAAATTGATTTGCATGCACATGGATTGGCTGCCATAGTTTCACGAATAACTACACGCGAGGGAGCAAATCATTTTGTTTTAAATTTTATTATTTTTTTGTGTGTGTTTGTGTGCGATTATAATCCAAGATAACTAGTAGTGTGACTGACATGATCAACAAGTTGCGGTGGCCTATCCTATCGACTAGGGGGATGGCAAATAGGCTCGGGATGGTGCAAAAGATAGCTAATGGTCTCCCGCCATATACCACTTCATAAACACTATTCTCCTTCAACAAATCACAAACACGGAAGAACCTTGACAAGACCCTCCAGATGTACCACGCAAAAATTGAGGCGACGTATATATATATATATATAGACATTTTTTCGGCCTTTGCAAAAATTTCAAAAAGGGAGGACAGCTGTGGGGAACTTTGATTGAGCTACGCAACGTTATTCTCGCAATTTCTTTTCACAAAGTATATACACTCTTAAAAATGCGGGGTCGCATATTGCGTGGTCGAATTTATTTATGCTCCCGCTGCATTAAAATGACCAGTTTTTGCGTGGTCAAAATGACCACGCAAAAACTGGTCATTTTAATGCACTCTAAAAAAGGACTGGTCAAAAAATGTACCAATGCGATTGGTCAACACCATATGGGTTATTTCCAAAAATATGTTGGTCACAATGTTCCAATTTCACTGGTTAATCACTAACCATTAGAAATATTATATTCATCAGCAAAGTATTGGTCCGACTTCTACTTGGTTAAACGTTGGGCCATTGTCATGAATATTCATGATGTATCCTGAATACCCATGAGCAACCGTACAACCAGAATTTATATATATAAATGACACTTGATTTTTAAGTTTTTATGCAATGATTGCACTTTGAAATGTGATGAAAAATGTATGTATACTAATTATTATGTTGTACATATTCAAACATGTAATTAGGTTTAAGATCTAAAAATCTACATTAGAAAATTAAATTAAAATCTTTAACCACTTTTAGCAAGCACTGCAATACAGTCCCTATATAATAAAGTAAAGGTTTTCAGGATATATAGGTATAGGATGTAGGACTATAATAGGAGTAGGGTTAAAGTAGGATGATAGGGGTATGATATGATATGCTATACGATAGGAGAGGATAGGTTATAGGTCATAGTTATCAAAATATACAATATATGTTATGTTATGTTATTACTTGACATTAGCTTCTTTTTTGTAATCTTTGAAACGTGGATGGTACACGCGCATCCGGCAGAAGTATCAACCCCGTCCGACGGGAAATGACCACGTTGCGTGGTCGGAAGAAATGACCCCGTACGTTTTGACGGGGTTATAAGGTAATGATCATTAGTATGCGGGGTCAAATTATGCGGGGTCAAGTTATGCAGAAATCACATTCGGGGTCGAAATGTAACCACGCTATGTGGTTACTTTGGGTGACCCCGCACGGGGTTTGTGCATAGTTGATCCCGCATGCGGGGTCATTTGTAACCCCGTTTGGGGTTATTTTTGACCACGCATAGAGTGTAGGCCTATGTATTAACGCTCGCTGCACATGCAGTTTGAGCACTGTCTTAGATTGCGTGGAGAGTCTCTATGTGAGACGTTCACTATTTGCGTTATATGCTATGCTCGCTGCTCGCAGTTTGAGCACTCTGGCGACTCCACTATGCAATTCTTCCCCACAATGTGTAACCGCACAACAAGGGTCCCAAGTCCTTGTGTTGCCATAAAGCCATTATGGTAATAGCCGGGAGGGCGCATTGTTATACATAATTTGTATATAAATATATATATTTATATATATAAAGAAAGTGTTCTGCGTCGGTTTAGGTAAACTATACGTAGAAAAGACAAATATAAATAAAAAAACCGTAGAGATGGCAATTATCCGATATTTCGGGCATAGCCCTTTGTCAAGGAATGACAAATTTATTAAGCGTCAAGCAAAAATAAGGCAAATAAAAGACGCGCAAAATGGTCGCGTAGAAACAAGAAGTAAGAACGCGCCAGAAGTGACGTAACAATACATCAAGGGAAAGAAGAAGAGCTAAGAGAGAGAGAGAAAAGAAAAGAAAGAGAGGGAAAGAGAAAAGAGAAAGGGACAACAAAAAGAAAAAGATAAGAAAAGAAAGAAAGAAAATTACGTGATGGGAAATGAGCGGAAAGAAACATTAATTCCTCTTGGTTGGAGGCAGCCAAGGCGAAAAATCATACGTTCCTCTTCCTGCTTGCGTAGCTGGTCGGAGCTGAAAGAACTGCGTACTATGCACACTTCAAAGTTCTGGATGTCATGGTTGTGTGAGTTAAAGTGAGCAGCCACAGGTAATCCAGGCGTGTTGAGTCGTATGGACCTCAAATGCTCTGTCACACGATCAGCTAGTCGGCGCTTAGTTTCTCCTATGTATATAGAGCTGAAGACACTGGGTGCAATGGATAGCATAAATGCAATCATCCGTTGTGCAGGAGAACTTTCCATGGATGGCCCATTGAGACTTGGGACCCATAATGGTGGTAGTGGCAGTGGTGACTTTGCAGGTGTTGCATCTGGGTCTGCCACAGGGATAGGTACCGCTCTTTTATTTGCCTTATTTTTGCTTGACGCTTAATAAATTTGTCATTCCTTGACAAAGGGCTATGCCCGAAATATCGGATAATTGCCATCTCTACGGTTTTTTTATTTATATTTGTCTTTTCTACGTATATTTATATATATATATATATATTCCACCTGAAGAAATAAACGAAAGCGCTTGTGGAAACCTTTTTGCTGTGTCTTATTTGTCTCTGAGTGAACTTTTCATTTACTTTATATACTCCATATAATGTCCTCCACTTTCTGAACTTTTGATAATATATATATAGACAAATTTTCATTTTCCCAGCCTGCCGGCATCTGTAGTACATGTTGACAATACAGAGTGCTTCCAGGGCCTATTCCTGAAGCACTGTCTTCCTCGCACCGCTTGCAATAGTTAGTTCATCTTCGTGATAGTCTGCATAGCCCTTTGAAGATTAAAAGAAGAACTCCCGAGCTTTACAAAATATTGGCATTATAAGTACAAACGCTCTCTGCTTTTTATGCACTCTACCCTGGCCCTTTTGATCCTTTTCTCTTTTTCTCGTTCTCTATTTTGGGGTATTTCAAGTGCCACCAGGCAGGGGCACGTGCCCCCTCTGCCCTCCCCAGTAGATAAAAGAACACAAAAAGGCATTTCTTTTTTCCCCTTCACCAACGACAAAAAGCAAACACACCCGCATATTATGCCGACATTTTGCTTGTGAGTGAAACAACGCCATAATAGCGGGAGGATTCTGAAAATAAACGTGGATGGTTGTCCTGGTGTAGTGTTTGTTGTGAAATCTCGACATCTATTCTTTTAATAACGTAAGTGCATACATGATATTGAGATACCTCTATACAGACCTGCCACAAAGACTTTAACTCATCCCCCCCCCCCCCCCCCGCCAAAAAGAAAGGGGGCAGTGCCAAAAGTGGGTTAGTTCTGAAACTGACAATTTTACCCTGTATAAATGAAACTGCAAATGAATGATCAAATAAAATAGTCTTGTATATAGGGGTGGGTATGTCATGTGGAAATTAATGCTGATTAAAAACAATAAATGAAATTACACGTTTGGCTTTCCATAGAAATTGCGTCACACGTACAGTTGTTTACAAACATTCGCTGGAATTGAGCGAGCGAGCGACCATCGGCTTGCCGCTAGCTTAGGCTTAGTCATTGCGACCACAATCCATGCCCGCTTCCTGTCGCTCGTGATGACAATTTTGAACATTATCGAATATGACAAAACCAGACTTCAGTGAACCAGACAACATGGAAGAAAGTAACGATATGGTATGTATGTAATAAACTTTCCCCTCATGTAAATAATGAGATCTAATACTAGTGAACAGCCAATCCGCAGGTCCCCTAAAATCGCGCTATTTTATTTCCAGTTCTGCCTGACTATGAAAGTATGACTAGGGCCTATGTATGAATACATAAATCATAATGAGCAAGAACAGCCAAGAACATCTCATTTGCAAACTATTGAATAGGCTTCTTGTCATTCACTAATTGTCATGAGTTGTAAATCAAATAAAAGAAGAGGGATCAGAGATTTGTGACATGCTTTTATCGTGTTCAAAATAAAAGACGAAATTGGTAAAAAAAAATGGTGTTCCTTTTATAACAGAATCAGAAAATGGAAATGAAATGTAGTGTTCTCACCATTGGTTACCCCAAGTCTGCCCTGGCAAGTCCATATATAACATGACCAGTGATAATTCGCAAAGTGCCCTCAAGCAGGTGTCATCTGAGAGAGATTTGGGAGTGGTGATTGATGATAAGCTAAACTTTGAAGAACATTTACATACAAAGATCAATAAGGCGAACAGACTAATGAATTTAATCAGACGAACCTTTGTTTATTTATTAGATAAGGATAATTTTTCACTCTTGTACAAATCGCTTGTTCGTCCCCAAATAGAGTACGCTCATGCTGTGTGGAGCCCCCACCTTAAGAAACATATACCGGTACATGCTTTGGAAAATGTCCAAAGAAGAGCAACTAGATTAGTCCCAGAGTTAAAGGGGCTGCCTTATGCACAAAGATTGAGGAAGTTGAATATCTCTACCTTAGCTTACAGGAGGGCTCGAGGCGATATGATTGAAACATACAAGATTTTTAATAAATACGATTCTGATGTAACCCCAAATCTTGAATTACAATTCAGAGATCACACAAGAGGACAAAAGTAGAAAATTGTTTATTCCTAGGACCAAAACTTAGAGATACAAAAATTCTTTCTATGTACGAATACGTAAACCATGGAATAATCTTTCCAACGACACCATTACTGCCCCAAGTGTGCACAGTTTTGAAGTAGCTTTGGATAGGTGCTGGAAAAATGAGCCCATTAAGTACGATTACGAATCGCCTGCACCAGGAAACGATCCAGCCATCTTGAAGAGGAAAAAGAACTTGGAACTGAATATAGAGGCGTAGTGCCTGCGTTCAGTATCTTCCCTAGGTATCCCTAGGAAATATAAATCTGGCCAAAAGTACCATAGTTTTATTGTGACCCAGGGCAAATTTGACATGAGTGTAAAGGGCATTTTCTGTACTTTCCAAAGATTGAAATAACATTAATGTGCACTTCATGACAGGGTCAGTATCCAGCGATATGTAACCAATGTACACACTTTGTCTTTAGAAAAGTCAATTCCAGCATTCCGATTGGTTACCACCATGCAAGATGTTTTCTCATAGCCAGGCAACAGCTATGCGCATGTTTGCGCAAGGATGAAGCACCAGGTTGCGCATTGTTTCATTCAACGCGCACTTGGTTACAGATGGCTCGCTTGCCAATCACAGGGCTAAGATTCTATGGTCTTGACCATGGTCTTGACAACGGATAATCTGTGGCTGAATATTGCTGGATCCTGACTCTGTCATAAATCTATGGATGTTTTGAATGTAACAAAAAAGATCAGATTCTAGCGCTTCCATACATACACGTATGTGTCTTGATGGCGGCTCATACTTTTTATATGTCTTTTAACAACTTGAAATCTTGTTAAAAAAAGGCTTTTGTATGACTATTTCTTCAGTAATTTTAAACAACTTATTTCTAAAATTCTGACTGAAACAAAATATCCCTGTGTTGGTAAACTATTCATTTATTTCTGCAGAAAGTCTAATGAGCACAGCATTAATATTTATTGAAGAACATAACTTTAAAGATGACCATGCGATACAGCCGACGGCTTGTGCTAAACAGTCGGGTAACGTCGTGTCGCGTTGGTAGAAATTTTCGAACATTTTTCAGGAAGGTGTCTTCAAGGGGACAAATTGAAAAAGAGTCTATCTCAGTATGATTTTTCCCGTTTTCAGGCTAAAAACGACAAACAAGGGAATAAAGAAAACAATAGAAGGATAATGCAAAGAAAAACATGAACTATAAAGAGAGAATTCCCAAAACGAATGGATCTACACTATATACAAATTGTTCTCATATTTTGGGTTAAAGTATGCAGACGTCTTTGACTCGTGTCTTGAAGATGTCGATCGATGGTAGTCAGTAGACGTAAGTAAAGGTAACAAAACTAGATTAAATTAATTGAAGCTACTAACAGACTAATATAATGCTTACTTGTCACCATCTTCCCCTGACCCTGAGGCTGAGCTTGAACTTGAAGCCATCGTGCGATGATACACCATCCCGGTGGCCTGTACTTTCACGGATGATGTCTGATGATGATGATGACGATGATCGTGACACAGTGCAAAGCACTTTACGCATGAAAAGATATGCAGCGTAGACCAGAGCATGACTAGCCTACACGTACCGTACGTGTATAGGCAGGCTAGGCCTAGTCTGCAAGCACAGACCCTAATTTGACACTTTATCAGAAAATCATTGTTTCTTGAGAGAAGCCTAATTCAGCTACCTTCTGGTCGGAAGGAGCAGCTATACTGCATGGCCTATAGTATTCTTACAGTGCAGGCACTCTTTTATGACTGACCAGGGGGGTGTTTTTACGAACGACTGGTGATCAGTTCTTGTGCTAAATTATTGAGAATCTGATTAGTATAGCACCCAAGAACATGTTCCAGTCGTTCATAAAGTCATGCGTAACTTTATGAACAGCTTTATGAAACACCCCCCAGGGTTTGTGCCTGCAAACTAGGCTTTAGGCTAGGCTAGGCTAGGCCATGCGCAGCTCAGGCCATTCCACGAATCCGGAAAACGTAAACACAGCTAAAATTATTAAAATTATTAAACATCTCTGTGTTTTCAATCCAAAGTTCAATAAAACAGTGATTAATTGAATAATTAATTAATTAATCCAACAATCGATTTATTCATGGCATAAGAAATCAAATAATTAATTCATGCTGCCATCAGGCTTTTGCTAAAAGGGAAGATGGTGACAGGTAAGCATTATATTAGTCTGTGAGTAGCTTCAATTAATTTAATCTAGTTTTGTTACCTTTACTTACGTCTACTGACTACCATCGATCGACATCTTCAAGACACGAGTCAAAGATGTCGGCATACATTAACCCAAAATATGAGAACAATTTGTATATAGTGTAGATGCGTTCGTTTTGGGAATTCTCTCTTTGTAGTTCATGTTTTTCTTTGCATTATCCTTCTATTGTTTTCTTTATTCCCTTGTTTGTCGTTTTTAGCCTGAAAACGGGAAAAATCATACTGAGATGGACTCTTTTTCAATTTGTCCACTTGAAGACACCTTCCTGAAAAATGTTCGAAAATTTCTACCAACGCGACGCGACGTTACCCGACTGTTTAGCAAAAGCCACAGCCGACTGGGCGCAGGGAGAGAGTCTATTTCGGGCACTGGAAATAAAATGCGCGATTTTTGCTCATTTGCATACGACTTGCGGTCTGACAGTGATACAGCTCTACTAGCACTACTTCTACATAGTGACGTGTATTCATTACTCACTCACAAATTACAGACCAGTCCTCGGTCCCATACACTAAAAACGGTGAAGTGACAATCTCGTCCATAAAATTTCCGAGGCTCGGGGCGCGGGCCTGGCTTCAGATAATTTAATAGCCCCGTCTCACGAGAAGGCGATTCCGCTGCTATCTTCAAAAATCGACAAGCCGTGGTCAGGTGGTGGATCGTGGCTTGAGCTTTTTTTAATCTGTCAATGAGTGTCATATCTTGACTCGAGGCTTGAGCATTTCTGAACAGTAGAGAGGCGCACAGCAGAGATTTAGGAGACTCTTGAGTGTTTCCAAATTTGGGAGACTGTCTCCCAATCCCCAAAATTCACTCAGTCACTGCCTATTTTTGATTTCATAACATATTTTGGTATGATCTAACTTACACATAAAACATAGGGAAGAGTTCCTTTTGCGACAGCCACCCAAAATTGCTTTATTCCGTCGCCTACCTTTGGATAGAATGGCAACGCCATCTAGCGGCCAACACGATTTAGTCTAATCTACGTATAAATATGTTTTGAACACCTTCACCCTCAACTCGTTATTATCTCGCAGGTACATCGTTAAGCCAGAGGACTGGCAATATCGAGGACCCAGGTTCGATACCCAGCTTTGTCATTTGTCATTTGTTTCATTTGTTACTAACCATTGTTTTCTCGCTACAGAATTACAGATAAAAAGACTGAGGAGACAGAGAAATAGAATACCCCAGAGAAATTGCCATGCCCCATTTTTTTTAAAATTCAACCCCCATCAAAAATATCGCCCTCTTTTAGAATGTTCGCTGAAGTTGGATTTGAGCAATTTTAGGTGGCTGTCGCAAAAGGAACTCTTTCCAAAACAAATTGGATTCTGACCTTAGGCAAAAATTTGGCAGAGAGAAACTATCTTGTTTGGTGTTGTTTCTTTTGTCCTTTTGAAAGCTAAGTCCCCAATATGGGATTGGGACACTCGCACTTATGCAAGGTTTTTGGAGATAAGCGAGGTTTTTGGAGATAACCTCGCACTCTGTACCTTCGTATCGCGGGGAATTGCTTCCCATAGCAAGTTTGTGATCTCTAGCACGTACGTGTGCTGGAAAGGAGCAAAATCGCCGGTCAAAAACGGCCTGAAAATTTCACTATATCAAGATGATAAAGATGCTATTGAAGAATCTGGCATGAAATCAGATATTCTATCATCCTAATATTAATACCAATAACACCTAACACCAATATAATCAGCAAGGCAATTCCATGGTTAGTAACGTTATACCTTATCAAATTTTAATATTTTTGATACAGATAATTCAATGACGGTTGAATTTGTTGACAGTTCGTAACGTTACAAAAAAAGGACATGAGAAAAAATATTCCTCCTTATTGTATTGTACCTCAAACTTGGAGCCATATCAGTATTACTTCTTAAATGATGACAAATGTTGCCCCAAATTGCTTAGAGATTGTATCTCTCAATTTGTTCAATTAGAGCACAAAACCTTGATTAGTAACGTTACGGTTAGTCACGTTACAGTATGTCCAGTACTACATGTACATATTTGAGATTTTTATACCTTTTCAACAACTTATTATTGCCTCCTGTCTTTTAAATTGGTGTGACTAAATGCCCTACAAATTATCTAATCGAAAAATTCACAAAATATGCAGTATATTTCTGTCCATGACTAAAAAACTGTGTGAAGTCCCATCTATCTAAATTTGTGTATGTTTCGGATTTTTCTATAAGGGTTCATATTAAATAAATTTGTTTTTGGTGAGTATGAAAACCCTTTGTAAAAACAATTCCTGTATTTATTTAAACCCCCCAAATCGACTTGAATTTGAGAAAGAGCAAAAATAAAGTTTGGCCAGATGTCCACTTGATCATGGAATTGCCCAGCAAAAGTTTGAGAAAATACTTCCTTCTACATTTTAAGATCATAACGGAAAAGATGAAAAATCTCACCATTCTTCTTATCTGTCAACATCTGTAAATGCATGAATGATCGTGCTAAAAATGTATCGTTATAGGCATTTTTCCCCCTCTTTACTGGGGTATTTCATTATATGCAGGCAAGTTTAAAACCAGGTCCAGGAAGGAGTAGTAGCAGACTTAGGAGAGTGCAATCCAGTGGGGGCAAGAGAGGAAGGAGGCCCTCTAGAGTTGATCGTGATGCCAAGTTAGAGAGGAGTAGACAAAGTGCTAGAGAATGCCGGGCAAGGAAGAAGCAGAAGTACCAGTTGCTGGAAGAGACAGTTGCAGAAAAGGAAAAACTGATTGTTGGACTTCGGGAAAAGCTGGAAAAGGTATTATTTTGCTTTGGACAAAATTTTCATCCAAGAATGGGAGTACTGCGGAAGATGTTGATCATTGTGGTAGTACGATAAGAGTATAAGTTGATCTGTTGTCACACGAAGGAGCAAACGAGGGTTGCGACGTTTCGACCGCTTGTCACAATGTAAATAGTTTACCCCCCCCCCCCCCCCCCCCCTATCATTTTGTTCCTGGAACTGGACTAGTGAGCCATGTACAGTTTACATATTAATTGGGTTTGCCACCAGTCTTAAGTGGATAGGGTAATTTACATATAGCCAAGATTGCTTGCATACCTTACATAACTTGTTATGGGTTACACAGCTTGTTTCTTTTGTATGGGAGGTTGGCTCTTTTGTGTTTGTGCATGAGAGGGAGTGTTAGTGTATTGATTGTTAGATGAAGCTAGCAAGATTGTAGGCAGTGGACACCATGATTTTATAGAAGCAGGCTGCAAAGTTTCGGGAGCTGCCACAGGCTCCTGTGTGAGTTTTGTTGTGTGATTGTTGGAGGCACTGAGGATGAGGCACACTGATTTTGTGTACAGTTTTGTGAGCCAGACAAAACTACTACTTTGTGCTTTAGTGCAACTTTTGGTAGCCACAGGCCAAGAGAAACCTCCACTTTCCCCAGCTTGAGTCAACGCTTCATGAACTGTAAGTTGGATTCTGTATTTTTGTTGTAATCATTGAAAGTCAATAGTTAAGGCGATATAATTATTTGTAAGGTGGGCTGGGATAAAATTTTCATTTCTCAAATGAGTTAACGTAATAACTTTCATATTTGTCAAAAGGATTAACTCAAGAAATTAAGCCGAATGGTTACTTTGAATATGTATAATTTTAATGGAACTGGAAGTAAATATCAAATGATAGATTACTTAATATGAGACGTGCATTTTGTTGAAATTGTGATGTAATTATTGAATGTAATAGTATAATGCTATTCATATTAAACTAATGCATTATAATAAGAATTCATGTATGATTGATTCTAAGGAAAGAATTCCTTATGTCCCAGCCACTTTTTTTTTCATTTTTTTGGGTTTTTTTTTTTGCTACCATACTATTTTTTTTTTTTTTAACTATTCCAACTGTCTAAAAGAGGGCGACATTTTTGATGGGGGTTGAGTAAAAATGGGGTATAGTATTTTTTGGGGTATACTAAAAGAGTTATTGAAACTTTTTTTTGTAACATCGGCGATCTCTCTCTTTTCCATCTTCGTCTCTCTTTTCCCTCTGTGTCTCTCTCTATCTCATCATCATATTTATCATCATATTTACATATATTTACATATATATACACATTTACATACAATAATTTACATACAATAATTTACATATTTTTGTTCTTACCTTGGGTGGACTCGAACCGCCGATCTCTTGATTTACAGTCCGGCGCTCTCACGATGTACCTGCAAAGGCGTGTTGACAGTTTGGGTTCTCATAACATACTTATAAGAAATGAAGAGTTGTTTATTTATAACAGCAGATGGCGCTCTTCCGATTTCTGTGAGTAGAGGTCAGTGGTTGAGAGTGAACTAGTACATGGAGTTACATGAGTATGTAACGCTACATGGTGTAAATGCAACATGAAATCGATGCTGTATGTAGTCTTGTTGTCATGACATTTAAATAAAAGTATTACGAAACATATTTCATTGGATGATTAAAAGTTATAAAGTGCTTTATTTATTTATGGATTATTGTTTTCTGTACTTACTACTTATGACTCATAATTCTATTAAAATTAGACCCTACGACCCTAGATTATCTTGACCCAAGGACTCTAGATTAATTATCTTGACCCGAAGGCTCTGGATTATGTAGACCATAGGACTGAGAATTTTCTAGACCCTAGGACTACCCTAAACCCTAACCCTAAACCCTAACCCTAAACCTAAACCCTAACCCTAAACCCTAACCCTAAACCCTAACCCCTAACCCTAACCCTAACCCTAACCCTAACCCTAAACCCTAAACCCTAACCCTAACCCTAAACCCTAACCCTAACCCTAACCCTAACCCTAACCCTAACCCTAACCCTAACCCTAACCCTAAACCCTAAACCCTAACCCTAAACCCTAACCCTAACCCTAACCCTAACCCTAACCCTAACCCTAACCCTAAACCCTAAACCCTAACCCTAAACCCTAACCCTTAGCTAGGACTGAGAATTATAAAGACTCTGGATTATGTAGACCTTAACCTAGGACTCCCATTTCCGAAACTGAGGATTCTCAATATTAGCATTGCACTTGAAAAAAAAATAAAGTTCCGTTAGGCAAGACTATTAAAGAACATTATCTGACCCCCCCCCCCCCCTGATTGATTGATACATGTCTGTTAATTTGTCTATGACCTACACACACACACACACCCAGTGCACCCGCGGTGAAAACATGTTCTGTAAGCGTGTTCTGTATACGTACGTGCGCGCGATATGTGTATTGTGCATATGGTGTGCATGCGCTTACGCATCAGCTGTGTACGTTGTACTAGTCCGCGATCTATTGACATGATTGACTTGGAAGGCATACGAGTTAGACTTAATTCTGCAGCTGGTTTCCAACATCTGACAGTTAATCACTCATATAATTTTGTGGATCCCACAACTGGTGCAAATACTAATTCAACTAAGAATTTGTGGTGGCAAGTAAAGTGTCGGTTAAGCCAAACACACACACACAGGACAAGTGGAGCCGGGAAGTGGAGCCTTCAACTAACATGCTCACAGTCACACAGGCAGGAGGACTTATTTGATAGATATCGCTGAGCTCTATACCTTAAAGGTAAGCTATTATTTACTAATTTAAAATTTAAACGACGGTCTGGGAATGATATGTCCAAGCCACCAAAATTTCACCCTCTTTTAACAGTGAAAAAAAAATAGTAGGCCTACTTTGCTAACGTACTACGTATACGGTAGCAAAAAATAAAAAATAAAAAAGGAAAAAATCAGGTGGCTGGGACATAAGGAATTCTTGCCGATTCTAAGTATTAGTTTAAGATCGTTAGATGAAATTATATACATATAGGTGATACACACATTTGATTTTGAATATTAATTTGTTTCAGTGTGTGATTAATTATCAAGCAAACCAATGCTCCTAATTATATGAAATGTATGGCATATGGTTAAAGTTTACGAATATTATACAAGGATTAAGATGTACAATTAATCCAAACTGATTGTTTTATAATAATGGTTAATGTGGCAAATGAAAGTTTGAACATGGTTGTATGAAATTTAATACTTGGTATAATTATCCAAGGGGTAACACGTTTCTTTTAATGGATAATCTAACCCTTTTCACCAGGGATGAGCTGGGCTCATGATCGATCTCACCGTTATCTTCATGCCAAGGACACCATTCATAAATACGGTCAGACGTAGTTTGATACACCTCGTAGACATCTGCCAGTTTTTTATTGCATACGTCCATCACCAGTCTTTACTTCACGCCGTAGACAGCGATCACATCTCTCATTCTTCACTCTTCAAGACAATGGCCACATCACTCTGTGTAGTTCAGCACCTTGGACTTATGATCTCAAGGCTTTGGGACGGATGTGCTGAATCCTAACTCCCCCTTTTTCAGGTGCTATACAACCAATGTAATTCTCTAATTTATAATTAATCTGTTCAACTGTTTTGCCACAACCTAGTATTTTTTGAATTAATGATAGTTTGTTGCGACTCGTATAAATGAATTTTCAACAGTCGTATACGTTATTGTGCAACATGAAGTTTCGTATTGATTTTCCACATGTATATATTTATTTGATTTTGAACAAGAGCAGGAATTCGACGCTCTAATAAAAATTATTAAATGTATATTCTTGTGTGAAGTCGCCCTTATTTGCAGTTACCCTTTCACTTTATCAGAACGAAATCTATTACAGTGTTACCTAGATAAATTCCAGTAACTAGAGTTGACACCGCTAACTGCTAGTCTTCGTCAGGCAATGTGGACAATCGCCGCTGCAAGCGCCTTTTTATAGCATAGCCGGAACTGCCGCGCTGCTATTGGTCCGTGAAACCGACCAATCCGAAGCCGCGGACTGTGCGATCGGTGAGCGGGATGCGGACGTCAGGGAAAATCCCGTCGGTGCTGCTGGCGGGCTACTGGCGGGCGAAATGCGGACGTCGGACGGAGGGCAACGGTAGTGGGCGCATGTCGGCGGATGGTGGCGGATGGTGGGGAGCCATTCCTCCAGGATGTCAATGCCGTTATCTCTACTGATATTATTGGGGTGTAAACGGATTTGGATAGCTTCTTTAACGCGCCGTGTGTACCAGTGCTTATCCCGCGCTACGCAACTTACCTCATCCCCATTGGGAGGGTGCTGTGGGCTTCAAGCATGCTCCAAGCATGCTCAGCGACTGCCGAACTATCTATGCGACGGTGCTTGACATCTCTGCGGTGTTCTAGCATTCTTTCGTTTACGGGTCTACCTGTTTCGCCGATGTAGACCTTGTCTGTAACTATTCGTAACCAGCTAGTCCACCCAAAGGACCCCACGCTACCCGGTAGACTCGACGGCGTTGTCTACAAGATCCCATGTGGGACTTGCGACAAGGTCTACATCGGCGAAACAGGTAGACCCGTAAACGAAAGAATGCTAGAACACCGCAGAGATGTCAAGCACCGTCGCATAGATAGTTCGGCAGTCGCTGAGCATGCTTGGAGCGCACAGCACCCTCCCAATTGGGATGAGGTAAGTTGCGTAGCGCGGGATAAGCACTGGTACACACGGCGTGTTAAAGAAGCTATCCAAATCCGTTTACACCCCAATAATATCAGTAGAGATAACTGCATTGACATCCCGGAGGAATGGCTCCCCACCATCCGCCGACATGGTCCGACGTCTGCATTTCGCCTGCCAGCAGCACCGACGGGATTTTCCCCGACGTCCGCATCCTGCTCACCGATCGCACAGTCCGCGGCTTCGGATTGGTCGGTTTCACGGACCAATAGCAGCACGGCAGTTCCGGCACCCTCGGAACGCAGCTTACGCTATAAAAGGCGCTTGCAGCGGCGATTGTCCACATTGCCTGACGAAGACTAGCAGTTAGCGGTCGAAACGTCGCAACCCTCGTTTGCTCCTTCGTGTGACAACAGATCAACTTATACTCTTAATGGGAGTACTGTTACTCATGGCATATTACTGTTTATGGCCTGTTATCTGAATGTCTAAATTGATAGCCTAGATCATTTTTACTCAACCCATTCAGTACTGTAGGCAGTTTGGGCTCCCAAATTTTTATATTGGATCTGATATCTTTACATAAAGCAATGCAAGTTGGGCATCTCTTTTAAAACTCAGAATAGGTTCATTAACTGTGAAGTTGGATATGACACAGAGCATTGTTTTGGTCAACATAAATAGTGAAAAAATGAATAACCATGATGAAAAACTTGTCTCAAGTTATATTAATAATACCGGTATATGTTTATAAACTTGTGGGAGACAGGGTTTAATGATTAACATTATGTATTAAATGTAGGTGATGGCACATCATGATATCCCATGAAAAACTACTTTCATTTTGGGAGTTTTAAAGTAGCTATTCAAAGAAAATCACAAATATGGCAATTAATGTATCACTAGAAACTGGGAAGCTTACAGATGGCAATCGTATAAGTTTAATGTCAACTGCGTATCTGATGATTATAAACACAACACAAATAAAAGCTCTTCTCAGCATCTGGAATATCCGAGGATTCGCGAGAAATATAGCGATGTTTTGATGTCGTCACACTCGGGATCGATCCTGCTTAAGCAGACGACGCCCTATAATGAATGAACGTAATTGCAATGCAATTATTTATCAAATTATAAAGAGTTTGGTGTATTTAAACATGACCTTATTTCACACCATTATAAAGGGAAAGTGAAACTGATTCTGATAGCTAAAACCGTTTGATTGTAAATACACAGGAGAAGGGTCAATGATCAATGGAATAAACCCCACTTTCAAATTGAAAAGCCCTCCGAATAATAGCAGGATGGTATTCGTTCC
This sequence comes from Heliocidaris erythrogramma, assembly GCA_025617745.1. Taxonomy (NCBI): domain Eukaryota; kingdom Metazoa; phylum Echinodermata; class Echinoidea; order Camarodonta; family Echinometridae; genus Heliocidaris; species Heliocidaris erythrogramma. Next base: position 20,996,149 of record CM046856.1, read on the forward strand.
CTCTTGAAATGCCGAACATGCCCCGGTGCAAGCAGCTGAAAATACAATGGCGTCTTATTTTCTTTACAAGTGGCTGATTCCTTTATTTTTTTAACGCTGCATTTTTCATCAAAATAATACCATACACGAAGTTAAGAGTGAGGCAACAGACTATTAAACATTAAAGGAGAATTACGCTAAAAAATAAAGACGATAGTGTTCAAAGGTGTTATTTATTCCTACTTGTTAGACTATATGGCTTCGCGTCAAAATATACGAGATCGATTCGAATCAAATTTTTCTGAGCAAAATTTACCATCTGCTAGCAATATGTATCGTCTGCTAGCAGCACATGGGGGCTGCCATTTTGTTTATGTGTACAAGAAGATTTTCTTAATCCAAATGCTCAATTGCCTTTTTCAAAATTAAAAACCCATTTGAGATTAAAAATATAGAATAGATATGTCAATTTATTTTTAAACTGAAGATTTCCTTATATATTTCTGTTGAAAATCGATATTCGCTTTATAGAAATCTATTTTCTCGATACTGGACGTATGGGACGGAGCAAATTAATTCAAATTTTATGGATGCTTCTTCCCTGAGCATCTAAAGCGGCAAACTATGCATTCACCTGCTTTCGGATAATGGACTTGAAAAGTCAGAATGCATGCTGCATATATTATGTTCTGCTCTGTTTGGCAAACCCAAGAAAATAGATTTTTGTTAAGCAAAATGAGACAATTTAAAAGTATCATTATTAAGATTTAATTATTATAATACATGTAAACACCCACTTTATATTTTCCGTCACATATGGGATTTTAGGTAATGAAGAAAATCAATTTAGGATTTGGATTCAAAATATCTTCCTGACTGGAACATTTCTCAATGGTTCATGTACAACTCCAAATCAGCAAGAAAATGGCAGCCCCCATGTAAATGAGTAGGAGACGATACCGGGTGTTGGAATATCTTTATGTATACCCTTTTCTGATATCTTATTAGAATATGATTTAGGCCAATAAGTAGGAATATATTACACCTTCCAATATAAGTAAATTAGTAATCGGGGCTTAATTCTCCTTTAAGACTGACGCTAGTGAAGGAAGAGAAATAAGTGAAGAGGAGATGACAAAATAGGCTCTGAAAAATGTGTAAGATGTTATGGGACATCGTCTGCTTAGACAGGACTGGTCCATGGTGTGTCGTCACATATCTCAGCAGCGTTCGAGGAGCTCTTCAGCTGCTATATCGGGGGCTGTATTTTACCGTTTTATAATTGATAATAATCATTACTTCAAATGTTTCCAAGCGTTGAATTTGGATAACCTTGTTTAATTTATGCCATCTATGCAATAATAAGCATTAAGCCAATATTTAAAATCATTAAAGTTCTACTTTAAACTGATTTTTTTTTTCCCCTGTACTTCTCCATGTGAAAAACTATTAAAAATTTGCACATATTCTGTCACTTTTCAGTACAAGAACTTTTGTCAACTGATGGACAATGGAGAGATCCCAATAGACATTCATCGATCCTTACAGGCAGATGAAGCTCTAGCTGTCAAAGAAGCAGAGGCAGCAATGAGACCTAGCACATCCAAGAGCTCTCGTCACCAGCCATTGCTAGCGACAGGGGTCGATTCCAGCAGTGAGGAAGATTCAGATTGACATTGAGGCCCGGCTTTCTTTCTTTCTCTCTCTCCTTAACATAATGCTGTAAGTGGTTGCCAAAGCCTTTGAATACATCATGCAGATATTTATGTCAACTGGGGTGTATTATGTACAAGAAGCCAGAAGCAGAGCATTGTTTATGAATGGTGATCTAAATGTCTCTATTCATATATCCACTTCGGAGTGTGAGAATGTGAGAGAGGATGTAAAGATTATAAGGAGAAGGGGGAATAATAATCAGACAGATGGAAAGAACGTTTCCAGGGAAGATGTATTAATTCATTAAATTCATCAGGAAAATCTTGTGAAACACACACATTTTTTTCTAGGCACCACAAGTAACTAGGTGACATTCAAATCAACACTGGTGCCACTCACGGAACCATCACTGTGTGGGGCTGTGTCAGTTTTGGCAGTGGTCACAACCTCTGTGTTGAAGAGGTAAAAACACTGATATAATCAGCAAAATTTTTAGAAATACTTCTAACATTTTAGGATGATAGAATATCTAATTTCATTCCAGATTCTTCAATAGGATCCTTAATCATCTGGATCAAGTGAAATTTTCAGGCTGTTTTTGGCCGGCACACACTTGCTATGAGAGGCAGAAGCAATTCATCGCGGTATGGTACAAAGTGCGAAGTTATCTACAATAACCTCGCATATGTGTGAGTGCACTGGTGCCATGGTTACCGGCAGAGAATAGATAATACACTTGTGCTCATGTGTTCCATGTTAAAAGTGTTTCTGGTGTGAACAAAAGAAGGTTGTGTTACTTGAGGTACAAGTTTGCAACTTGGTAGACTATAGAATCTTGATTTCAATTCAGTCTAACTTTAGTCTGAGTTTCATACAGTTTGCATTATTTAAAAAAAAAAATCACTTCAGATAAAATATAGCATTCAGGTAAAGATACATGTATTGGCTGGCCCAGAGGTTTGATATTGTTTAATTTTTTAATCTGCTTGTAAGTTGTGATGAAATTGTCCTTCTTGGAAGGAATATTTTGTATGGTTATGTAACAACATTTTTGTGGACTTTTTGTTATGTACTTGAAATCTTGCTACCCCTAGGTATACAAAATGCATGTACATGTATTTCTATTATGGAATCTTTGTAATTATCAAGGATACATTATTATATGAGCGGGAAATCATACTTGAGTGTGCCGAAAGATGAGAAAAGTCAACTGTCTTTATTAATTCAGTTCCGTGTAAAGAGTGGTGTATTAACCATCATGAAGGGTATAGTTATAAATGTTAACTGTTCGAAATATGACCCTGAGATAAAAAGTATGTGAATAAGTAAATATATAAACAGGAGGGCTATAGATAAATCTTGAGCACAAAACATGCAGTTTATATTTGTTTCATATTCATCACAATCCATGTAATGGAGAAAACAGTTTAACACTGTTCCTTTCAAAAGAATAGAATTCTAAATGAATGAATACAAATGAGGAAGTAGTGATGTTGGCTACTGTCTAGTGTCCGTTTCCTTTGTTTTAGCTAATAGGCATTCCATTCTGTCATTGCAAGTTTATGCATGCACACAAGAATAACGCCCATTATTTACAAGAATGCATCTTATCAGGTATAATTCAAGGCAGATATGACCAATCATAGAAATTCAAACAAAATTCAGTTATAAAAAGCATTTTTGTGTATCACAAGAGAAGAGTGTCAGTTAATTGTTAAATGCAAAAAGAGCTCTCGTAATAGAAGCCATAATATACATAATCAGTATATATATGCGAACCCATATTTTAAAAAGTAAATGAAAAAATCATTTGCTGTTTGTAACAAAGGTATATTTAGACGGAGTGTAGGGATTTATTACAGGAATAAGGCATTCCCTCTCTCTCTCTCTCTTTCCCTTTAAAAAAAAAATCATGATATTCCAAGAGCTAATTAGAAGTAAAACAGGAGTGTTTGTTTGTATCCTGCTTAAATGTCTTAGGTTGTCTTTAGACTGCTATTTTTCTTGTGTTTGTTGTGCAATTTAAAACTTGATTCCTTTTAAAGGAAGCGACAAGTCGCAATCTATGGGCGGTTTTACAGTTGGCTGCTCCTTTCTCTGGATCAAAGTTCAAAGCGATCGACTTCAATTTATCGCGCGCAGCTAATAAAAGTTCGCACATTGACCCAAATTTGAGTAAACAAGATCGCGTGTTCTTTATTCCAGTATTTGAATCTCATTGGTCGGTTACGTATGTAGGGATTCGAGTTAACGATCACGCGAGGAATTCGGCAATAACATTCCTTCGGTAGCGCACGATTGGACCTGATTGTATCTGAATTTCCCTGAGTCAGGCCAACTGGTCAGGCCCGGCGCCCATGGATTACGACTTGCCACTCCCTTTAAGATTCAGTGCTATATTCAAGTAGTTATTTTTATTAATTTTGTAAAATTAATTTTTACATGCATGCTTAAAAATACAATTCATTCTTATTTGGATTCATCAGGTTAACCATGTGTCTGTTCTTGTTGTACCAGGAAGTTAAATATTGTACATTAAAGCTTGGTACATACATGTACAGATTTCAGGATAACGTTGAGAAGGCTTATTGTTCACCATGTGGTTAGTCTTGAAAAGGACTGTTGAGTAAGGAGAAGAAAGTGGAGAAAAGTTGAGAGGAGAAGAAATGGAAAGGCGAGATAGAAATTCAGGGAATGTAGATTGTGAAGCAATCTTTCTTGAAAGTGTGAAGTCCTTGAAAAGGACTTTGAACCAGATGAGAAGGCTGAGAGTGGATTTCAGGATGTTTACACGGTTGAATGCAGTGATGAGATACCTTCAAGAAATTCTTGAAAATAAGAGGCTTTCAGATTTGATTCTGCTAAAAATAAGAAGAAAGAAAACTTATATAGTTTGATTTGTTGAACTTCTGTACAGGGTAAATATAGTATTTTTATTGTATATCAGTATGCTCAAAAGTCAAATGGAAGGCAGCAGTTGTGAAATGGGCAAATACTTATAAATGTATGTATGCAAATCACATACGGTAGGTGAGTTAAGTATGGAAATAGGGGGGGGGGGGGAGATTTCTCATTAACGCTGTAGTACAGCATCCGTGTCCATGAAAGCCAGTAAAGAGGGTTGTTTTTTCACCACCAGACGGGTAACCCGGGGATCTCGTTTAGGGTATCAAAAACTGAAAAAAGTGTATCGAATTCACTAATAATGATGAGAATAGATTTTAAAAGGGGTATGGAAATTGACAGTACATTGGGAAGCCAGTCAGGAGCAGCGAATCTGAAAATACATGACAAAGTGAATTGAAAGAGGTTCTTTTCTATTTTGGCAAGGAAAACGTCATTCTGTAATGTGTTCCAAAGTAAACATTAATTTTTAACTTCCTTTTTGGCAAAAAAAAAGGCCAAGAAAAAGAAATCCCCCAATAGGGTTTACAATACTATGCAAGATCTAAAAAATCCCTGTTAAGGATCTAAAGATCAGAATTTTTTCACGGGTTTTCCTGAATATAGGGTATCAAAAATTCATGGACGCGGATGCCGTACTGGCCTCAATGAGACATACTCCCTCCGGTACATTCAAATACAACTTATAAAGTCTTTTCAAAGTATTTGTATTGATGACTATTAAAACGTTAAATGAAATGCATATTGTTTATCAGCTAGACTCTACATTTATATATATACAGTAACAAATTGTGAGCATCTGTCATTCCTTTTAACTTTTTGTATGAAACTTTGATTTTAAGTGAAGCAGTATTGATGTCCCAGTCACAATCAGTCATCTACATTTTTCTTTTTAAAGGGAATATTGAGTTCTGGGAAGGGTAACGACAATTTGTGAGCCTTCTCATTCTTTTTACATTAGTTTGGAAGATTATCATAGTAGAAATGTGCCCTGAAAAGGGGGGGGGATGACCATTCATGGAGAACAAAGCCATTCCCCCCCCCCCCCCCCCGATGAAAAGAAGGAATGCACGGATGTACGCCAATGATGTGGAGTCCCATATACACATTTCTTTGTGCTGTGCATGTGACTGGGTAGGATTGGTGATTCCAAGACCTTTCTCTCACAGTTTAAACTCATGACCAGAACTCAACCTTATCTTTAAAGTATTACTGTATTTCAAGGATTCCAGAGCATAAAGTATTAATATATACTACCGGATCCCCATTTGATACCTGGGTGGAGAGGAGAAATGAAGATAAAATGCCTTGCTAATGGGTCAAACCTTTGCACACCCTGCCCGTGTTCCGGCTAACAGAAATATATTTTTTCCCTATTTTCCCCTATTTTTCTCCTATTTTTAAAAAAATAGCTCTATTTTTTTCATATTTTCGCTAAAAAATAGAAAAAAAATAGTCTATGTCCATACTATTTTTTGAAAACTAGAAAATAAATAGACTATTTTTTCACTATTTCCCGGCCAGCTTCTTATTAATAACTATTTTAAAGCTATTTTTTCAAAATATTTGTACGGAACTATTTTTAACCTATTTTTTTTCTTCTGCACACATGAAAGGCTATTTTTAAACTATTTTTAAAACATTGTCTACTATAGATTTTTAGGCTGCAAATTACTTAACTATTTTCATGCTATTTTTTGTACTTCTAATATTGCAAATTACAGTACTATCTTTAAGCTATCTTTTGTACTTCTAATACTTTTTAGACTGCAAATTACTTAACTATTTTTAAGCTATTTTTTGTACTTCTAATATTGCAAATTACATTTTCTTTTCTTTTTGATAGAAAGAAAGAATAGTAAAAGAATAGTTCAAAAATATATTTTCTACCTAGTTGAGGGGGGTATTTTATGCTATATATATATATATTTTTTTTTTCAGTAGAAATGGTGTATTTTATGCTATATATATATTTTTTATTTTTTCAGTAGAAATGATAAAATAGTTAAAAAAATATACCCAGATCGAAAATCCCACAGAGACCCATAGAAAACCAATAGGAAATTTTTATTGGTTTCTATTGGTCCTAATCAATCATGAATATTCATGAATAACAATCTAAAATATGAAAACTAGTGGAAATAGATAAATACATTTAGATTTGGGATTAAGATTTGAACAGTGATAGAAATTTTACTTACATTAAACTATTGTAATGTTGTACACAATTTCAAAAGGCATTTTCATATTTCATTAATTAAAGTGTAAATTAATTTTAATAATAAAAGTGTCTAGTCAGTAACCATTTTTTATAGCACTACAACTATGTCCCTATATAAAATGAATGTGATACAATTGCTTAGTAGCTAGGTATAGGACATAGGATGTAGGTTATAGGATTTATAGGAGTAGGAGAGAATAGGATATGATTACAAGATAGGATTAATAAAATTAGCATTATTAATTAATAATGTCATGTGATTGTTCCTGTAGACATGCACCCACATTTCTTCTTATAGTTTATTATTTTCTTATTGGTGCTACAAGACACCTTTAGGATTTCCTATAGGTCCTATAGAAACCTACAGGATTTATTATTGGACCTATAGAAATTAACCTACAGGATTATCAGTCCCATAGACACCCATAGGATTTCTATGGGTGCCCCATATACCATTTCCATATAGAAACCTTTACCTACAGAAATTCTGTCTATAGGATTTTCGACCTGGGTATTTTTGAACTACTGAGATTTCGGTTCCAATAATATATGAAAAAAATATATTTTTTTACTAAAGATTTCGGTTCCAATACTGTATGAAAAAAATGTATTTTTTTACTATTTTTCCACGCTATTTTTCCTCTATTTTTCCATTGAAAAAATAGTCAAAAAATATATTTTCCCTATCTATTTTTTCACTATTTTCCCCATATTTTTAGGCTATTTTATTTCGGGCAGTACAGACATCATGATGCCTATTTGTAGATGATCTAAAAACCTGTGATTATACATGTATGTATATGTCAGGGATTGCTTGACAGGAAAGTAGGCCTATATACAGAAACAAATTTAATGTTGATGCAATAAATGGCTGTAGTGCCTCAAGGATCTTGCTGAGTAAATCATAAATGAAAACATTCATGTACATAGTCTGTATATGTACAAGAAATGTATTTAACATCATTACTTTCTACTTTTTGTACTACTTGTTAACTATTATTTTTTTGAATTTTGGTAATAATTGAAATTTACCAAAATACTTGTTATGTTTTTTTGTTGTTGTTGTGGGTCAGGCTCGACTAGCATGTGTTATCATCTGGCCCATTTTACCAACCAATGCTTTTCTTTATTTATAAGTAAATATCATTGTATAAGAAAAATGTATTGTAATTAAATGTTGGTGGAAATAAATCAAATCAAATCAAATCAAATCAAAATCAGTATTTAAAGAAGAAATAGAAGGATGAGAGAGAGAGAGAGGGAGAGGGGGAAGAAAGAGGAAAAGGTTCCTTGTTTAAATATAAAACCGCTTAACACAATGAAAGCAAAACATGAATTTGGGACCAGATATGCTCAGTTCTCCAAAACCCTCACAGTGGTGGATGATCCAGGGGGTGTTTGTAAAGTTACGCATGACTTTACGAATGACTTGAATATGAAGTGCCAGATGGGATGCCCAAAGTTTTCCTGATGTTTTAAAAAGTGTGACTGTATTTCCAATAACCTCAATTAAATTATGGCAAAAAATATACTTTGCATTCAAAAAAGTTTGTTATAATAAGATTGTTAATCTACATCTGCACAGTTCAACTTTAGTTGATGCAGTTCAAAATGGTTGAGCATCCCATTTGGCTTGTCATATATGTCATTTGTAAAGTCAGGCGTAACTTTAGGAACAGCTTTATGAAACACCCCCAGGGGGTGCTGACAACTGAAAAAAAGATGCATCCCCCACAAAAGTGATAAACTTCTTTGGGACCATAATTTCAATGGAGAAAAAAAACAAAATTTGTCTCACATTTGTCAGAGGCGTTTTTAGTCCAACAAACAAATATCTTAATAAGCAAGAAGAAAAAAAAATGAAGAAATGAGTAGGCCTACTGTCTGTATAGTAGGCCTATTCAATTGTTTTTTTTTTTGGGGGGGGGGGGGGAGGTGGATGTACAATTTGTGCACATTTTTAGTTGGGGGGTGAGAAGTACCCCTCCCACAAACAAAAACAAAACAACAACAACAACAAACTCGGATCCGTCAGTATAATTTCGCTTAAATACATTTTCACTTCGATGACTTTTGACCAATCATTATGTAAATTTATGTGTTTGCGAAGTGGGCGTGGCTTTTTGTTCACGTATCCCGCATGTACTTGTAATTGTATACGCTTTTGGGAAACTTACGTCAAAAGGAGACACGCCCACACATCTTCAGAATAATTTGTAAACAAATTTAATATTATAAAAGCCAATGCTCCTGCGGAGTGCAACACCAGTCAAAGGGCATAGAAACACATGCAATAACAACACATATCTGTGATACATAATATAGCTTGCACAGCACAAGAGTGGTAATGGCGCGCAAACAAGAATCTCTTGTTTGCGCGCAAGTGCTCAAGAATTATGCAAATTCATAATTCATGAGCACGCTTGTGGGCGTGTCTCCCAGACTACAGATACTGTACCCGCACGGGCCGCATGTACATAATAACAGCATAGTTTTTGTTGCGAGTTTATACTTTATAGGAGAATCTAACCAACGGCAACGCTTACACAGTTACACAAATCAAGTCTTTCAGCGTACTAATAGACTATGGCTTATCCAGGTGGAAACCAAGGACAGGTAATGTAATCATGTACCGCTTTATCCTTAAAGGTATTGATGTATTAAACACAGGCAAGAATTCTTTATTATGCAGCCATGTTTGTGCCTAAGTTGTGGTGGTTTTATTGAAATTTGATTGGCATAAAGTCCCATGCATCCGTTTTGACGTGTGGCAATATGAAAAAATGTATTATTTTATTAATTTGGCTTTCAGTTTTAGTTTTACTTTTAAGCGAAATTTCAAATTGGCAACAATTAATTGAAAAGTTTTGATGGTTCAAAAATTGCTGAAATTGCTTTTCTTCAGCACTAGGCCTAGGCCTATATAGGCCTAGGCCTAGGCTAGGCCCTAGGCTAGCCGCCTAAGTTAGGGGCCTAGCCCTAGGCCTAGACAATATTCATTAAAACACAAAAAATAGCATTAGAAAAAAGATAGAAGATAGTTGCAGTTAAAATAATACTTACGCTAATGTATGATTTTGAAAAATGATACTCTCCCACTCATACAAGTTACAACATACAAGTACAACTTTTACAAGGTTATCTTAAGATAACTCTCCCAATACACTTCCAATTGATGAATGATGTAACTCTTTCCGTCAGTGTCTCTGTTTTTAAACACAAACTGAAATTTATTGAGTAATTAGGCCTAGGCCTATGCTGAAAATAAAATATTTAATTGGTTAATATCGTGGAATAGGTCTCCGCTCATTCATTAATTCATACATTATCCATGTGGTTCTTCGTTAGGATTACATCGATATCAACATAATTTATGCGATCTGCTTGATTTCATGATACACTATAAAGCTAGCGAGCATAGTGAGTGAGTTTGGGGGAGATTTTCAGAAAATATTGCCCTTAATTGGTGTAAATTATGGGCATTCGAGCAAGCCGAACAAGAAATCCTTTGCTGGGGGGGGGGGGGGGGGGGACCCATTATTCATAAGGACCGCTATCCATATCGCGTGACTAACTGAATAGCAGTTTTGTATGAATAGCGGGCAAACCATAGACAAATTACACCTCTCTATTCATAAGGACCTCTGTTCATAAGAACCACTATTCATAACTATTCGTAAGGATCGCTATTCATTTAACATGCGTTATGAATAGCGGTCCTTATGAATAGCGAGCGGGGGGATAGGCATTATGCCCCTCTTGCCTCCAGCTCCACTGCCTTACATTGTAGTAATTATGTGTACCTGTTACTATATAAAGCCGCATCGATCTCTTTTTGTAAGAAACAGTGGGAAATGTAGGTAAAAGGGGGCATTTATCCGAAGAGGAAAGGATGCCCTTATAAGAAGTGAAAGGGGGCACTTATTAGAGAGATAAGGAGGCAATTATCAGATTTGAAAAGGGGCACTTATCAGGAGGGAAAAGGGCACTTATCAGAAGGGGAAAGGGCACTTATTAGAAAGGGAAAGGGGCACTTTTAGGAGTAAAAAGGCCACTTATCAGAGAGGAAGGGGGCATTTTTTTCAGATGTAAACAGGGCACTTTTGGGGTACTTAAAAAAGTAGGCGGGGGCGCTGTGCCCCTCGTGCCCCCCTGTATCAAATCGAAAATTGGGTACCCTTTAAATGGTTGTTAGGAACACTCGTGGAACCATGGCATCAGTCACTACTGTAAACGTGGAATATATCGCGGTGGAAATTTTCGCGCAGCATGAAATGTGCGCGAATATTTTTGTTGATGTATTCTTTTGCGCATGAGCCTAGCGCGTCGGCGAAATTAAAAACATGCGAAATTCACTTTACTCAGTCGAGCGCGAAAAATTAATCCCGCGAAAATTTCCACTTTTACAGTATATGGGGATGTGTCAGTTTCAGTGGCCGTCACGACCTCTAACTTAAGTTGAAGAGGTGAAAACATATAATAGGCAAAATTCTAAGAAAATACTTTCTTCTACGTTATTTTTAGGATGATAGAAAAGCTGATTTCATGCCAAATTCTTCTATAGGGTCAAATGAAATTTTCTGGCTTTTTTTCTCTGGCGTTCTTACTCCTTCACAGCACACACGCATTAGATATAACACACTCTCTATGAGAGCCAATTCTCATGGTATGAAGGTATGGAGTGTGAGGTTATCTATAACCTCGCATATGATACATGGGAGTACGTTAGGAAGAGCATCTGATATTTTCAGGAAAATCCAAAGTGAAAATCATGTCTAAAACCAAAGAAATCCCTCCAATTTTTTACGCCATGGCATATTCTTTTTATTCCGCTGATGGTTAGACTGAACTCGGTTAGTAAAAAAAATTTTCCACGAAGAAAGCACATAGATCTCTACAATCGCGCTCATGGAAAATGGGAACATTTACATGTGCACGATAGAAACCTAATTATTGAGGACCGGATTTATTTTCCCTGAGTCTGAAGAGAGATCAGTTCCAATGAAGTAGTCATGTGCATTATCACGGGTAGATGTTGAGTTATCTATCAAATTCCTTCCTGTGTTACGCACACTTGCTCGTCCTCCAAGCTTGGTGAATTTTACACTTGCATGTCTAGCACAATGGCGGGAAGAAGAAGCATGAATAGCATTCTCGGGGTCAGAGTACTTCTCTGATGCAGTGGGCCCAGGGTTTGGATTGACATCATCGGCAATGTGGAGAGCAGATCGAAATGTTGCACTTGTGTTCGTGTACTACTGAATTCTCGTTCCAACAAATTTGGTACGCAAATAAATTGCACCAACATTATGTCTACAGAGCTCCAGTACACCAGAGTTGTATCCTTCGTGTGTAGAGGAAAGTGGCCAGGCATGAACCAAGCCATTGTCAAGTTCGTTGGCTTAGTATCCAACAGTAGATAACAACTATTGAACTCCATCGAATTGTGATTTATTTTCCCCAGTCTCTCCTGATTTAGAACTCCACTTTAATTACTTTTAACCTGTCTTTCATAGAACCCTTTGGCTCAGTATGCAGGAGTATATGGACCACCACCTACTGGTGCCCCAGCTCCCAGGGCAGGACAAGGGTACCCGGGGCAAGCACCTCCTGGCCAGCACCCTCAGCAGGGCTATGCTGGGCAAGCACCCCATCCTGGCCAGCCACAGCAAGGGTTTCCAGGGCAAGCACCTCCTCAAGGCTATCAACCCCAGGCTTCACCTCAGGGATATAATCCTGGACAGTATGGACAACAGCCAGGTTAGTGTGTACCAATACAACTTTTGATTACATTAACATTAACATGTATAACATGTATACATTCTGCAGAGTATATGTAGTGTAGTCTTTTACTCAATGGAAGAACCCAGTGGCGTAGCTTAGGTCCAGGTATTGAGGGGTCACTAGCATCATGGGGCAAGAGGGGAGTGCATTAATTGGTCTTACTAGGATGATGAAATGCAGATTATTCAGGTTATTGATTAGGGGGAAGATGTGAAAAGAAGACCATCCTTTTTCCCCATTTGGCCTTTCCCTTCCTTTTTAAAATTTCTTTCTTCCCCCTCCCCCATTTTTTTTAAGGGGGTGGGTAGCACATGTCCTGTAGGTTGTATCTATGCCACTTAAAGAACCATTGAATTGCGGACTAATGTTCTGTGGTTTCAGAGAGATTCTTTTAAAATGCACTGGAACACTCATTTCAAAATAGAATCAACAGGTCTGCTTTTGTCGTTCGGCTAAAATGCTCAGCATTTTTAGGTGTAATGGGGATAATGAAAAAAAAACTATTTTGACTGGTTTATGTGATAAGATAGAAGAATAGCTTTCAAGTGACTAAAATAGAAAGAATTATCATATCAAAACTCCACTCATTTTCATGTTGAACTTTTGCCTTGATTATATCACAAATTTGCTGTGATTTATAAAAATTTAGTCTTAAGGTATAATACTATTTATGATTTCAAATGAAAATAACATTTTTTTTTCTTGATGCTAAATGACCACTCCACCAACTCATACACACCTTTATGATTATTAAACCAGGAGGATGTGAGTTAATGATTTATGCACTTATCAATTGTAAGACGCACCCCTCGACCCCCGGGAATGGTGCGTCACTTGTCAGATGTGAGTCGGATTTTCCTATACCATGACGCACCTGTGTGTCTCGACTATGACGGACCTTTTCTTACAATGACTGTGCCTGGACGAAAAAATATGACGCACCAGTTCTAGACTTTGACTTACCATTGTGACGCACCCCGTCATGGTAAAGCTCCGCGCGCACGTGGCACGCTATGCATCGGCGCGGCGCTAGTATAGTATTGCATGCATTGTTGATATCGACATGCATGCATGAACGCTAGCTGAAGACACAAACACACGTTATCATCCTGCACGCTATTGAGGCCGAGCTCGAGATAAGATTATCGGCGATGACATATGAAAATGTGCAGAAGTCACACAGTGCAATCGCTGACATTCTTGTGACGTCAACACATGAATATTCATGTCTCAATCCAGCCTAGCACAAATGCTACCGATCGCGATCATCGCGGCAAGAACCGAACCAGCCAACGCAGTGCTGGAACGAACGGGGTAAAAATAAACAAAGTAACGAAAAATACCTTATTTCTTCCCTTTTTTGAGAACCCAGACAGAAGACAGCATGAGAGAGGATTTGAGATCAATTATTATTATTTGGGGGTTTCCATTTTATTTGATGTCATCAAACTCGATTTTGGGCGCCCGGTGCGAAAGTATAGATTCCATGTCAATATATTTTTTTTTATATTCAAGGAGTTTGCATGTTTAAAAGCCCGGTACGCGGTGAGTATTGCGCGGACAGACCCGTTTGTAAACATAGCGAGGCATTATGACGCACCCATGTAAAATGACCGACTATGACGCACCCCATTCTCCATGCTGTGACTGACCAAATGCTTCCATGACCATACCCTGCGTCATTCATTTGTTGGTAAATTACCCAACCATGACGCACCTTTCCCGGGGGTCGAGGGGTGCGTCTTACAATTGATAGGTGCATTATATGCATGATGTCCTCTTTGAGTTCACTTAATGTCATTACAGTGGTGAGCAAAAGCTGTAGCTCATAAAAAAGATGTTTGGTCACTGTTAATGATTGATGTTAAGTAAATCTGTGATGCAAGGCTATTTTTGGACTTCATAACAGTTTTACAAATCATATTGACTGTGCTGTAATGTCTACACAGTCAAATTTTTAATAATGCAGAAAGAGCAAACAAACCCATTTTTATGGATATATGATACTTTGGTTCAAGTATAATATGCATATATGTGTACTTTTCTTTATTTTCAGAAAAAAGAAATGTTTGAGCAAGTCAAAATAAATTGCACTAATGCAGTAATTCTACACCTCTACCGGTATATGAAATAATATATGGCAAGTACAAAAGCAAAAAAAAAAATAACATGAAATAAAGTAAATGAAAATTTTTTTTTTTTTAATGTATCAATGCAACATAATGATACTCCTGATTACTCTTCATGTTTCATATACTGCTCTACATGTATACTGGTTACTAGAGCCTTTAAGACTTATAGCAAAAACATTTTTAAAAATGGAAATGAAACGTGGTGGTCTATATTCTTATCCTTTTTAGACTGGTGATGTAGAGTGAAAAACAAATTTTCATTTCAAAAATACATGTACAGTCTTAAATATTAGATGACCCTGAAGACAAGATATATTCATTGAAAGCATTAATTGTTTTGAGTGAGTTTTTTGTTGAAGTCAGGCATATCTTCATTATCATGTTTCTTTTCATCCATCCTTTTGCAAGTCAGGGTGCTGCCAACACCCTGCAGGTGATTTTGTTCAACCCCTCCCCCTTCTACAATCAGTTCTAGGCCATATCTTTCATTTTTTGATTGATTCCAATTGAATGCAGCCCAACATGAGTTTGGGGTTTTATAGAAATTTACTCATGACATAAGATATCAGCATTTGCAACTTTGCAATGGATGGGAGGACTTGTGGTCATTTTCGATCAACAAGAATTCTTTATTAGACGAGGCCCTAATATCTATTCTCAAACCTATATCAATCTTGGTTAGTGGCAGTGTGGAAGCCATGCATGGATGTACCAGCTTTTACCCACAAATGACCAGAGCAACAGCAAGATATGGATCCCACCTCTCCCCCCCCCCCCCTTCACTCTTGCAATCGGTATTGATCTCTATTCCAGATAATACATGTATAATTTTGGTTTTGAAAATGTTTTGGATGTATCATTCTTTCCTGTAATCTGTTTTTATGCAGGTTATGGTGCTGCAGGTGCACCACCGAGTGGCCAGCCACAAGGCATGCCCCCAGGAATGAGCCCAGACCTCTACTCCTGGTTTGTAGCTGTAGATCAGGATAACACTGGCAAGATAGATTCAAAGGAACTCCAGCAGGCCCTTACCAATGCTAACTGGTCAACATTTGATGAGGCTACCTGCAAATATATGATTGGTAGGTGCACTACAGCACATAATGATTTTATTCATTTCATTTTTATTCATTAATTATACCCGAGTACCGTGACATAATGTTTGTTTCTTCAAACCTTTGTAATTTAGCCTTTGTAATTTAGCCTTTGTAATTTAGCCTTAGATTGTTGAATCCAAAATGATTTTCAAAATTTACAATGATCTTTACCTTTTCAAAAGTACCAGGTACTCAATTGCTAGAGTTGTGAATGTAGTATGTATGTAGTTGAATTTTGTGCAATGTATAGATTTAAATGTAAACACCTTTACAATTTTTCTTAATTTGTTCATAGACTAAAGAACAGGGCCTTCCCTTGAATCCTTTGGAAAAGATGTTGTATACATAAATTATTACCCACGCCGATGAAATCGGCAGGGTTATGTAAAGGGCTCCGTATGTTTGTTTTGTTTTTTGTTGTTTGTTTGTTTGTTTGTATGTTTGTTTGTTTGTTTGTGTACAAGATAACAGGAGAACGGGTGAACGGATTTGCACCAAATTTTCAGGGAATGTTCAGAAAGTGACAGGAAAGAATCGATTAGATTTTGGTGATGATTGGTTGACCCCTGCAAATTCTGTGTGACCTTGAACTTTTGACCCTGTAGTAAAGTATAGGAACTTCAGTTCAGAGAGTGACAGGATAGAAACTAGAAAGTTTGATGACCCCAAACTTCGCCTGCCGATGCAGAAATATTTTGGTCAATCAAAACACTCATTACTTCGTCTCACCAAAAATCTATTTCAGGTTTATGAATTTTAGAAGACTTTTAGACCCATTATTTGCTATTTCACTTCAAATCCGCACGAGCCTGCAATGAATATTCAAAGCCAACGTATCCCAGCAACAAGGGATTTTTCGCGCTTGAACTGTACTCTCGTTGCGAAATCGAAAGCGGCTAGGTATACGGTATACGTATAGCCTAGCACGTCTAATTTCTCCTATTTCTTATCTTCTGTGCATTTCTGTTTATTTTCCCCGGTTCTTTCCACTTTGTTGTGGAAGTTTTTGTGATTTATTTTATCCTGGTGGACGTGTAGTACGTGATTTTAATTGTTTTCGGTGAAAATCTGGTGCGTTTGTTCGACGTGAGTGAGTCTATCGCACTCGCGAGTGTTCGCGTGTGTTGATCTGAGTGAGTGGCTGAGTAGCTGTAGTGTACGTACATAACTATACACAGCACTGTCGCGAAGTGCCTGGGGCCGGCTGACTGTAGTACTGAGTGAGTAAGCTCTGTGCCTCGCATGCACGTCATTTTCAAGTCGAGATCCAACTTCTTTTGTCGTCATATTTATTTTATCCAAGCCCGATGAAAAAAAAACCAACAACCCGAATTGCAATGTAAAGATAGAACATGAATACATTTACTAACACTGACATGACTGAACCAAGGCCGTACGCAGCGGGGAGGGGGGGGGGGCAGTTGCCCCCCCCAGAAATTTCAAAATCATACTTTTTTTTAATCGGGTTTTAGACTTCAAGTTATGGGTTCCTTTGAAAGCGATCATCTTGCCCCCCCAGGAAAAAAATTTCTGCGTACGGCCTTGGACTGAACACTGAATACAAATTGCTAACATTTTTTTTCTCACCACGCCACGCTCTCTGACATGTCTAATCAATTACTTTTAGGGGAGGGATGTTTCAATAATAAAATATCTTTTTCAGAAGAATTTTTTCAAGGGTGGGGACACACAAAGCTATGACCAGGATGGGGATAGTTTGTGTGCGCTCTAGCGGTCACATTTCTCAACGGATTTTGTTCAAATTTTGTATGAAGGTGTCTCTTGGTAAAATCTGGAACCCTATAGATTTTGGTGATGCTGCCCCCAGTGTTCCGTCTTTTATAGGGTCAAAGGTCATATTTTGATAGATGTCTTGTGTGTACTCTTGTGTGCGCTCTGGCGGTCACATTTCTCAACGGATTTTGTTCAAATTTTGCATGAAGGTGTCTCTTGGTGTAATTTAAAAACCTATAGTGTTTGGTGATGCTGCCACCAGTGTTCCGTCTTTTATAGGGTCAAAGGTCATACTTCAGGTCATGGCATGAGTGCACTCTGCAGGCCACATTTCTCAACGGATTTTGTTCAAATTTTGAATGGAGATGTATCTTGGTATAATCTACACATGTTTAATTTTTGGTGATGCTGCCCTCATTGTTCCGTCCTTTATAGGGTCAAAGGTCATTTTTCCATTTCTTGCACTCTTACTTCTGCATTTCTCGACGGATTTTGTTCAAATTTTGCATGAAGGTTCCCTTGGTGTAATCTAAAAACCTGTACTTTTTGGTGATGCTGCCACCAGTGTCCCGTCTTTTATAGGGTCAAAGGTCATACTTCAAGGGATGGCGTGAGTTCACTCTGCAGGCCACATTTCTTGATGGATTTCTTTCAAATTTTGTATGGAGATGTATCTTGGTATAATCTACACATCTTTACTGTTTGGTGATGCTGCCCTCATTGTTCCGTCCTTTATAGGGTCAAAGCTCATTTGTCCCTTTTGTGCACTCTTACTTCTGCATTTCTTGACGGATTTCATTCAAATTTTGTATGGAGATGTATCTTGGTATAATCTACCCATATTTAATTTTTGGTGATGCTGCCCTCATTGTTCCCGCCCTCATTGTTCCGTCCTTTATAGGGTCAAAGGTCATTTTTCCATTTCTTGCACTCTTCTGCATTTCTTGACGGATTTCGTTCAAATTTTGCATGAAGGTGTCTCTTGGTGTAATCTAAAAACCTATAGTTTTTGGTGATGCTGCCACCAGTGTTCCGTCTTTTATAGGGTCAAAGGTCATACTTCAGGGCATGGCGTGAGTGCACTCTGCAGGCCACATTTCTTAACGGATTTTGTTCAAATTTTGTATGGAGATGTATCTTGGTATATCTCTCAACACATTTCTTTCAAATTTTATATGAAGATGTGTCTTAGTGAAACCTACACATCTAAATTGTTTGCTGATGCTACCCCCACTGTACCACTGTCTATACAGTCAAATGTCATATTCAGGTTGTTGTTAGGGTCAAATGTCATATTTTCGTTGCATGCATTCTGGAGGACACATTTGTTAACTTATTTCTTTCAGATTTTGTATGTAGGTCCATTATAGATTACACCTCTACAGTTTTTGGTGATGCTGCCTCTAGTGTTCCGTCTTTCATAGGATCAAAGGTCATATTTTAGTGGATGGCTTATGTGCGCTCTGAGGTCATACATGTATTTCTTCCGAATTTTCTATAAAAATGCATTATACTCTAATCTGCACAAATCGTTTTGGTAATGCTGCTCCTAGTGTTGACAATATTCCGGGCCACTGGCGGCAATTTCTACACCATCCTTTTGTTTGAGGGAGGGGAGGGGATGGGGGAGGGTTTTTGTCCCTCCTTCAAATCGTTGCCAGTGCCGGGGGATACATTTCGCATTGCGCGGCACCAGCAATGTACATTTCTAGTTTTTATTATTATTATTACTATTATTATTATTATTATTACATTATTTCCTGTTAGGGGAAATCCTAACGACACGGTTTATTCCGTCACAATAGAAATTTGCGTCAAGGCGAATGATAACAATAGACTGAGATGAAAGGATTCCCCTAACAATGGAAAAAAGAGTCATTATTATTATTATTGTTGTTAGTGTTATTAATTATTATTAGCAGTAGGAGTAGTAGTAGTAGTAGTAGTAGTAGTAGTATTCATCATTGTCATCAACATCATCATTATAATTAGGTGATCTGTCGTACATCGACAGATCACCTCTTAATTTCGTCAAGATTTTTCTTCTTTATTATTTATTATTATTTATTTATTTTTATTTTTCGCCCATTTTCTTGTTACCATGATTTCTCAAAAAGTTCATTCTCAATTTTCTTCAAATTTTCGTCACTGATCAGACATGTTAATGTTAAGATGTGGCATCTCATTCAAGGTCATCAGTTTATCATGACGTCATCAAGACGCCATTTTGTAAATTTACAAGATCGATTATATCTTCATAATCGATCATCAAAAATCAACTATATTTACATCACATAAACTTCACATGACGGGTCATCAGGTCATGTCCTCACAGGTCATCTAGAGGTCAGGACGTACGCGTACGCGCGCGTCAAAATTTTAAAATGCTCAAAATCACGTAGGATCAAGTCTGCACACGTTTCAGGTCATTTTGAGCATTTCAAAAATGTCCGTGCGTAAGCGTCCGCGCGCGCGTTTTACGCGCGCACAAATCGTAAATAACGTTAGAACGCTGTTTTTTTTATTGATTTGCAATCCTGACACCTTTCTTCATCATTTCCATCAATTTGGAATCAATTTCAATCAATAATAAGATCGTACGGGCGCGTTAAAGTTCGAAATCCGTGCGCGCGTCTATGGCGAAAATAACGTAAAAACGTGCAAAAACATGCCTCTACAAAATTCATTGTAGCTCGTTAGATAGTCCGTTGACCCCCAAATTTTTTGTCATCATCAGGTAGGGTATGAATCATAGATTTCATTTCATGTATCATTTCATCCTTATATACATTATGACGTCATCAAAATGGCGCCTGAAGTCAAAATTTCCATTTTTCATGTTTTGACGTCATCACATTTATGCAAATTTGGCTCTAGATTCGTAATTATTGGTCGTTTTTCTCCCAAATTTTGATATGTTATAGCTGCAACAATTCTCTACGAGACATCCTGCCACCATTATTCATTTTGATGACGTCATCACACTGAAATCTTCAATTAAAGACGACATGTCAAATTTTTCCCTATTTGCGTGTTATGTCTATGGAAGATGATTTTTTTTCGAATCATGAATCTACATGACATCGTTCTCTGAGCAGTATCTCAGTTATTTTTGGTCTATTTCCTTCCAGATTTTAATATGTTGTAGCTGAGACTATAAGCTTTTATTAGTAAGCCCTCCAATTTTTGATCAGATGTCGGGATCATGCCCAATTTTTCAGTACCAAATGGGATTTGAGAATCACGTTTTTCGTTTACGTGTTATCTCTATGGGAAATATTTTGGTCTATCGGTAAAGCACATGACTATCATGGTCAAGGTACCTGGTTCGATCCCCTGGGCCGATTTTTTTTTTTTTTTTTTTGCTTCTTTTTACTTGTCATTTTACCATCCTCTACGACTATTATAACATAAACAATCACAAACCAAGTAATAAAATGCCTTATTTTGCATGTTATGTCTATTGCAAAGTGCTGTGCAGTAGTTTATGTATATCCCTATGGAAAATCTGTTTCACTGACGTGTATTAAAGCTATCCTACAATATCATTAGTCCTATTAGATATCACAATTTCTCAAAATTGGCTTAGTCAATTATCTTAATTATCTTATTGTGACGTCATCTAGACGCCATTTTCTACAAATCAACTTATGGTCGTATCTTCATAACGAAATGTGATTTCTCGTTCATATTTGGCATGGTTAACGTCACTGTCATTGCAGTCATGATCCTTACCATTATCCCCATCATTATCATCATTATCATTATCATCATTATATCATCAATCATCTTCAAAATCACCAACACCATAATCATCATGAATATCATTATCATCACCATCATTATATTATCATCTTCATCATCATCACCATTATCATCACCGTAATCTTTTTACAATGACCGTTTCACACATTTTGCTACATTCCTGTCCTCAAGAAGCATCTCCATTCATGGCATTCTTGACTTCCTATCTTCAGTTTAGCATTTCCCCATTATTATGATCATCCTGATTACAATCATGATCGTACAAAGTGAAAGACAGATCACCTAATTCGTCATGACGAATTAAACTCTAGTTGTTATTATTAATATTACCATTATCCTCATGATTATATATCCATGTTATTCCATTATACATGTATGTAGAAGTTATGTTATACTGTTATATTGTATGATCTTGATAATTGTGATTTTTGTTTAAATGCATAAACTTAAGGGATCATTTTCAACAAGCCTTCTTGTGCTTTTTATGATCCCGCCACTGTTATTTATCACAATGAATTGTCAAGACTTTTGCAAAATGTTTTTTTATGTGAAAATAAATTTGAATTGAATTGGATTGAATTTTTATTTTATTAATTTGTTAAGAAACATATAAAACTTGAATTAGTTTCATATAAAATCAGTTCAATCACTTTTTATATATATTTGTGTGCACAGGAATGTTTGATAAAGACAAAAGTGGTACGATAGACGTCAATGAGTTCTCCCAGTTGTGGAACTACATCCAGCAATGGAAGCAGGTCTTTGAAGGGTTTGACAGAGATAGGTCTGGAGGCATTGATGCCAATGAACTCAATACTGGTAAGATGTTGAGCCTCACCAGGCATCTTTTCACAATGTACACATTTGACAAGACTCTGTTTAACATGGTCGCAATAGAGTGAAATCTTCTTTGTACTTGTGACTATGAAAAATACAAACAAATGAAATGAGATGCTGTTCTAAGGTTTGCATGTTTCATTAGGTGTGCTTGAATATTGCACCTCGATTATTGACCATATCCTGAAAATATATTGGTGACTGTGTTGCTCAAATTATAAAGTGGTTGGACCAACGCAATAGATGCACAATGTTTTCAAATACTCAGCAGTTTTATACCAAATTTGTTTAGATTGATTGTCAATTATGCAAGAAAATTTTGCTTTGAAGGTGTTTCCCAAACACTTACTTGCTTGATTGTTTTTAAAGATACCCATCGTAATATAATCAGAAGCCATTGTCGTACATGTATTTAATTTATATCCTCATGGTGAGCATGTGGAAATGAGGCTGGTGGCACACGCTGTGAGCATGCATGAATCTGATGATTGGGGTAATAATAATTAATCGCAAAGAGACATATGTATCAATGGCTGAAAAACTCATTATATATTATTCTGTTTTTAAACAGCTCTAAATCAAATGGGATACCGACTGTCCCCTGCCTTCAGCCAGATGGTGGTCAGCAAGTACGACACTGTCCAACACAAGCAAATACGACTGGATAGTTACATCAGGCTATGCGCTGTCCTAAACAGCTTGACCACTGCCTTCAAACAGAGAGATACTCAGATGACTGGTTCCATTAACATCAACTATGAAGATTTTATGATGGTGGTATTGTCTGCTCAACCGTAATTATGTGATATTTTTTCCCCCAATCTCTATTTTGATTTTCAGGGAGCAAACAGAGATTATGTCAGTAATTCCATTGAAGTAACAAAGAATATTATTTGAAATTAGTATTCATGATGCATAAATCTGTAATGATTTATAAGAAATCTCTCTCTCTCTCTACCTTGATGACAACATGAGACTTGTGATTTCAGGGAAGAAATTACTTTAGAGTTTACAGCAAATGATTAATGGTACTTTCGGTTTATAATCACGAGTCATTTCTATAATTTAAGTCAACTCATTCCTTCTAGAGATAGTAAATACCGGTACACCAGGGGTGGTATCTTGAGAATTAATTTTATCTCGATTTTAGTGAAAAGATTTATTTGTCATAACAAATTCTAGTGCAGTATTTCATTGGTGTTTGTGCAGATGTCTTCCGCATACACATCCACTTTTGCGCAGTCATTAACCAATGATGCAACGTAAGTGTACATTTTGTTATAATTAATTTTTTAAAATTAAAATCAAGATAAAATAAATCTTAGAATACCACCCCAGGAAGCAATTATTGCTCTAGATCTGGAAAGCACTATTAGAAAGATATACAAACAGACGATTGGTACTACAAAACTTAAAGATAACATTTAACAAATTCATAGTGACGAAGCTTTTCGACCTGCACTCATCGGGTCACAACGCAGGAATGAGAGAATACAAGAAAATACAAAAATCAAAAACCGCTGCTAGCGTCGCTAAGGTTCAATGCCGCAGTCACAGCGACTCTGCTATTTTTTCAGCACTTGCTAAATAGTCCGGCTTGTTCCAAGGCGTATAACCCAGCTCAGTTCACTATTGTTGCCCGAGCACGCAGCTTTCAACATCTTCGCTTCTTAGAAGCGTTGTTCATTCAGTCGAGAGATCCGCTATTGTGCCGACAAAAGGCGCTTCAATTATTTTAGCGTCCCCGGATCATACCCGGGTCGCTATACACACCCTTCCTTGATTTTTGTATTTTCTTGTATTCTCTCATTCTTGCGTTGTGACCCGATGAGTGCAGGTCGAAAAGCTTCGTCACTATGAATTTGTTAAATGTTATCTATTAGAAAGAGCTCCGGTAAAATAGAAACCACATAAAACATGCTTTGAAAAATGTCTTTTCATGTGATTTAAAATTGCTTGTTCATGATCAAATACACTGTATTTAATTTGTACAGTGTACATAGAGACAACATCTCACATCATTCCATGTACATAATGAGATTCATGGATTTTAGTACAAATTTACAAAGTTACATTCCATTAGAAACATCAATCTTGAGAGACTCACATACACAATGCATGTGTGTACCTCTTCATTTGTGTTTGTAGAGTAACTACATTGCCAAGCAAAATGGAATCTAATGAAAGTTAATATGTGTTGCTAAGTCTTTTATTCACATTCATGGTCACAATGCAGTAGCTAGTGCTATTGTATCTTACAGATTTAACTTTTTTTTATGTCCAAGCACTCACTCAAGAAGTACCTCAATGTCTACTATAAAGTTAGTGCAGTACAATTGGGATTAACATTGCTTTATAATGAACAGCTGAAAAGGCTATCCCTCTATAAAAGAATCTTCACACCTCTACAACGCTGATGCACTTAAGTATTCTATTGTATTTTAGAGCAGGGTCAATTCAACAGGGTTACCTTGTACATAGTATTGTTGATCCCTCCCCTTCCCCATCTCCTTTGTTAACAAGCACTGCATTGTGAATCCATATTGCCATCTCTTTATTGTACCTTCAAAACTCATTCATTTCTTTATTTGTTGTGATTTTGTGGTTAACCTGTTGACAGACCGAATTCTCTAATTCCCATAGCCTTCAGTAACCATCTGGTTCCCATGGCAATGACTGTCCCATATATGCACATGTGTGCACTGAGTGTATATAGATGAGATCACAAACAGATGAAAAACATTCATTTGATGTACACTGTATAAAACAAGTGACCTACTTAGATCTTTGACATTTCATCTTAGAAAGGGGACATTTAAGATTTGTCAATGTCATAATGTGAGCAGAGTAAATGGAAAGTTTAATTAAGCAGGTTCACTTCTACACACAGCATATGCACACTGCTGTACATATCTACATCATCGCTACGAAATGAGAATGCTGACTGATATTCACGAGAGTGGTTTATTTTAACCCATGGTTTAAATCTCCATAAGCGTAGTATGCACATGTCCTGATGTACAATGGGCGGACAGTAATGCGCTTTTATACTGTACTCATATTTATGCTCAATTTAGTCCACGGTGGAGGTTTAAACCATGGTTTAGACCATGGCCCGTATTCTGAACTCGGGTTTAACTTAAACCATGGTCTAAGTGTGTGGTTTATCTATGGGCAGCCAAATGTGACACGGGAGATATTCAATTTATCAGCATTTTTGGTACTCAAACTTTTAAAAACTGTCTGGGAATGATAAGTACAGTAGTTTTCTTGACCATTAAATCACGAGACCAGAATCCAGTAAACATAAGGAACATACAGTGTTATCAAAGTTTCAACATTTTTGGCTACCCATGGTTTAAGTTAAACCGGAGTTCAGAATACGGGCCCATGGGTTAAGATGGGCCATAGAGTCCTGACTCATCTAGAGAGATTATTCTTAGAAACCATACATACTAATAATAAAGATGCACATTACATGTAGAACCTCCTTATTTTGTATGTTTTGTTGATTAACGATTATTGAATTTATGATATCAGCTTAAGGACACATGTAACCTGTGTGTAGGGAATTCAGTTATGATGTCCATGTTGTATTCATAGTACTAGTGCAATAAAGGATAGAATTTTTAAAAAAATTAGGTAGCATAATAAAGATATTGAAATCTTGCCTGAATTTAGCAGTTAGTGTATCATTAATTTATTTTGATAATCATTTTTATACATGATTTTTTTGTGTAATTGTGCAGTCTTTCTACATGAAACCTTGGGGTTTTCATTATTAAATAAAGATTAAAAAATGAAATATCCTGTAAATTTTGTCTTTTCTTTAGTGTTTCATGTTATGTGCTGAGCAGCTGGGGTGACAAAAAGCCAGTTTGTAATCATGTGCAGCTAAAGGTCATTTGTAATGAACAGAATTGACCTATGTACTCTTTCATAGTGTGCACACATTGATGCGCACGCCAGTATGATTTTAGTTGCTTAACAAGAAGCGCGTCCACCAAAACAGATGGGCGTACTGATTACGAACTGGCTTATTGCTGCACGGTCGATACCCTACACTAGCCATCCTCCACGCCCCTGGACCAAACACACTACATGTACCTTACCCTAACCTGACCCTAAACCAAATCTAAAACCCAATCTAAAACCATGTTGCAACCCTACCCCTAATCCTATCTTTGATGGACAAAAGGCTGGTGTATTGCATTAAAGCATGTTGGAGCAGTTGATGTTCAGTATTCTAGCTACTCTTTTCGGGTATTAAAACTCACTGAG
This sequence comes from Heliocidaris erythrogramma, assembly GCA_025617745.1. Classification (NCBI taxonomy): domain Eukaryota; kingdom Metazoa; phylum Echinodermata; class Echinoidea; order Camarodonta; family Echinometridae; genus Heliocidaris; species Heliocidaris erythrogramma. The sequence continues at coordinate 21,022,539 of CM046856.1, forward strand.
ATAACAATAATTTTAAACGTCCTTCTGGATTGTACTTTCAATTCATGGAACAGAAATTACCACTTAAAGTGTACCAATCACCTAAAAATAATCTGTGGACAGCTGGTAAAATCAAGTTAAAAACAGTTACCTGTCATTCTATGGGTTACCGGTAACAGTTTAGGAGTATGAAGGATATAAAGGATAACATAAAAATGCACGCACGGAACCCAACTCGATACTTTGCGAGTGCATATGGGTGTGTTGAGTAGTCTACATGTGCTTACAATTGTACAAGTCGCTTTTTTGTTTATTGAGGGTGTATTCAAACTTGCAAAATATCTTTCTAGAAGTAATATTTAAAGCCCATATTTCTGATATAATATAGAGATATGGAACCTCTAGCAAACTGATCAAAATATTTTTAGGCGATTGGTACCCTTTAACAATTACGACACAAAGGAAGCCAAGAGAAGTGTCACAGTACGATGTAGTACCTTTTATTGAACTTTCCTAAAAGCACAAATATTTAAAAAAGAAACATGTATTTTAAAAGAATATGATCCCATTTCAGTTTGAGATGTGGTCGTTTTTGTCTTCCTTTTTTCTATTCCAAGCAAGGATGACAATGACCATGTCTATATAAAAACAGGCTAAAAATGGCAAAATGGTTATTAAGTCACTGTAAACTCGGGCTGAACTACATGTGCATGCAAGTATACCAGATTTGTTCATGGGAAATTTTTTTGCCAGGATGACACAAGGAAACGCATTATCAATTTAGTGCAAATCATTTGCAGACATGGAAAAGGAGTACTTTAAAATATGCTTACAATGATGACTATATTTTCACATCTAGATAGTGAGTTGACAATTGACACTGTATAAAATTTTTCTAAAACCAAGTAGAGTTACATCATTTTATACATGTTCTGCAAAAGGAATCATGCGTACCCTTTAAAAAGATGAAATTACATCATGTGATTGAACTTCTCAAGTAGTCTTTGTAAAGTAACTGAATTAAAGGGATATGCACGCTCCGCCTGAGCTCGAGCTCGAGCTCTCGTGCGAGATTCAGTCGGCTTCGTGCAGTCCGACGGATGTGTTCGACACACAAACTTTGTGTACGAGTGAATGGGGCTTACACAATCTTGACTTTCCCCATGGCCGCCTGGTGGCGTATCCCTTTAAGAATCTATTAGAATACGCAATACATCCACAATATAGAGGGAAATCCAACTTTAATGGAAAGTTTATTTGAAAGAAAGAAGAAAATCACAAAAGCAGATTGGTGAAACTTTGAACGAAATCGGACAAGCAGCAAGAAAGTTATGAATTTTTGAAACTTGTTATCACTACACATAAGGGAATTTCAAATTGGCCGAATAGGTAATGTCAATGTGATCACTGATGTAGTTGCGGACAAACTCCTCCATTCGCTCCAACACACAAAATGACTAAAATATCATTTTTTGTATTATGTATTACTCAGTAGGATTTTTTTCTTTCATGAGGAATTATAACAATATGCTATCTCCAATATATTTTGAGTACTGCCCCGAGGGTAAAAAGCGCCTCGAAGAAAACCGCAAATTAATGATATTTTTGTGTACGACAAACCGGAGTGTTGTCCACAAAAATGTCACAATCGACTCACCAAATTGTAAATTTGAGATTCGCATAAATGTAGTGATCTCATGTTTCAAACATTCATAACTTTTTTAGTCCTTGTCCGATTTCTTTCAAACTTTCACCATCCTGTTTTTCTCATTTTTCTGCTTTCATACAAATCATCTTATTACCCTATAAGGGTAAAATCTGACCATGTATGTGTATAGTGCTTTCCAGTAAATTTTTGAAGGGTGAACAGAACAAATGGTCAATACAATATTCAGTCATGCATGATATTATGAGATTCATGATTTTTTTTTTCTGAAGTCCAGTAATCAAACTCTACATAATCAATACATATCTGTCATCAGCATGCATCGATGTGTATATCATGAACTTACCCCTCACATCTACAAGTTATATGCAGTAGAAGTTTTCTCTGCAACTATCACATGGAAACTGCACACACTGTATAGTGATATAATGGCAATTTAGTATATTGGAGTGCATGTACATGTATTCATACATGTACAGAGCTAACTGGAGAAATGACAATGATTTATCATTACACAATATCTAAATACGTCAAGAAGTGATGGAATTGGCATTCCAATATTCTAATTCAAAGACGTCCAAATGAAACGGAGTTAGTTGAACTCATATAATGTTACACAGAGTATTTTCATTATCATTTAGCTACCGGTAATAAAAGGCAATACAACTTGCATAGATAATTAACTAAAAAGTCACTGACTTTAAGGAAAACCAGTGTTGGTCTAGTTTAAGGGATTGACAAAAATGTGCCTCTTGGGAGCATTTCACCACCAATGACTAAATTCTCTTTATTCAAGACTAACTTTAAAGTGTACCAATCACCTAAGAAAAAATATAAAAAATATAAACAGAATGTATAAAATCAACCTCAAAACACTTTACCTGACCTTCTATGGGTTAACGGTTGAGAAGAGTATGAAAAAAATGAAGGAAAACATAAAACCCCCTCGAGCGGAACCAACTCCAAGTTCGGTTCCGCCATGCCCTTATCTTGAAGAGCGCATATGGGAATGTCGAGTAGCCTATTCATGAGTTGCTTTTACGCTTATAGAGATTGTAATTAAACTTGCAGCATCTCTTGATAGAATCAACATTTGAAGCTGATATTTTGAATATGGTATAGCTACATGAAACCCCTAATATACAGAGCAAAATATGTTTTGGTGGTTGGTACCCTTTAAGGGATTAACAAAAATGTGCCTCTTCACAGCATTTCATAGCCAATGACTTTCTTTTATTCAAGATTAACTTTCTTTATGTATTCTTTTATTCTCACGGGGACTCAAAAATATCTTTCAAAAAAGGACCTTTCCTACAAATTATATATGATGCAGCCATTCTGAGCAAATCTGCTACAACATGAGGTCAAACCTAATGAGAAAAGATTCTACACCAAAAACATATACATGTATCTTTAAAATCATAAGTTTTCTCAAAAGGATAACATTGTTTTCTCTTTTTAGGGAGGAGGGGGAGGAAGATATAAATGAATTTTTAACCACTGTGGTTTCCTTCATTGTCTTTTGGAAAGGAACTTAATGAAATATAATCATAATGAGCTAAAAAAATATATAATCTGAAGTAAAAAAAAACATGCATCAGTATCAAGAGGAGACCGACCATGCTAACATGTAAAATACACAATTGTTTTTGTTGATAAATGATCCCTTCAAACTACTGCCAAGTGCATGTGTCCGATATGACCTTAACATATTTCAAATGAAAACAGGAAAATGATGGCCTAATCGTGAAATCTGTCACCTCTCTTCCCAGTATTGCAATATTGTAATAACACACAATGAAACCACAGACCATATTCAGCTTTCTTGTACACATTCCCATTATTGAAGAACATCAACTGGAGCACTTTCAATGCCTGAACCATGCAACAAATCCACGACGCTGATTTTGTCTCCAAGGCCCTGTTTCATGAAACTTGCTTTCACTGACAATTTATCATAATGGTTAGAAGCTACTGAAATCCTTGCATCTGATTGGCTGAGAGCCAATTTGTTGGTTAAAAATCACTGGCAAGACACTTGATGAAACGCCCCTCTGAAAATATAGAGAAACACCCTCGGCCTCACTTCCAGACATTGTAACATAAAACATTACGCATGTTCAATGCATCCATTGTCTCTCCTATTTATCATTCAAGATCTTCATGTTCCGTTACCACTGAAGGACGGACGATGCCGACTTTAACAAGCTTGCATGATTCTGTGCTTCACTGTGAACCCTTATAACATTCCACTTGGTATAGTCAAGATAAGTCGATAAAAAGCTCATTTTGCACCACCTGTCCATGGTCCATCTTGTAATGATGCAGCAAAAGAAACGATAAGAATTATTTCACAGCTAATAACCCAATGGCAATATGTCCACAATCAGATAGCATCTACAGGCATTAGGCGACATTTCCAAGGGCACACATATAGTTAATGTTCAGTCTGTCTCGGTACAGTGTTATTGACAGGGGCTTGGACTCTCTGGAAAATGAAGGAATAAAAAGAAGAGAAATATCATCTCAAGCATTGTGATTAAAGAGGTATAATGCAATATTACACGTACTATGTTTTCACTTTGTTTATAAAGGGCACAATCAGCAATCGTTAATGCAGAATATACCACAAAACACAATATATCTCATAGCATCTCATATGTTACATCATACATGTAGACAAATGTTTACTAGCAGAATTCATCAAGATTCCTAGCACAATAATGTAGCTGGCATAAGGTTTTCAGGACAACACATCTCCCTTACCTTGATATAACTTGCGCGAGCCGAGGTTTGCCCAAAGCTAAGTCGCATAATCTAGCTGTTGCAGTGTCACTGGTGGCCTTGCTGTCCATACCATGCAGCTTACATGGAATTGCCTTAGGAAAGAGAGAGTGAGAGAGAGAACAGGGGAATCAGAGGTTTTCATCCTATTTTATCATACACTGTACGCGTAGAGGTCAGAAACTGAATGGTAAATATCTATACAGTACCTGGAACGCAAGTTGATAGAAGGCAGGGCTTAGAACTCTAAGATCATCCAGGGGAACAGATTCTACATCGCCATGGTCCACAAGAAAACAGCCAGCCTGAAGAAGAAGAAGAAAAAAAAAAGCTAAATAAAATAAAACGAACTTTCAAGGTAATAATTTTCAGCACATTTAGCAGTTATTGTAATCTTAACCATTTTCAAACTGGGGAGGGGAAGTTTAAATTTGACCCCCTTTCCCTTGAAGAACTTTGAAGTCTACTTTAGGACCATTAAAGGCCAAGTCCACCCTAACAAAAAGTTGATTTGAATAAATAGAGAAAAATCCAACAAGCATAACACTGAAAATTTCATCAAAATAGGATTTAAAATAAGAAAGTTATGGTATTTTAAAGTTTCGCTTAATTTCGCAAAACAGTTATATGCACATCCTGCTCAGTATGGAAATGAGGGAACCAGTGACGTCACCCACTCACTATTTCTTTTGTATTTTATTATGTGAAATATAGAATATTTTAATTTCTGCAGATTTCACAATTAGGAAGCTCTCATTGAATTGTGTATAGGTTGCAACAATGGCAATTACACATGTTCAGCGAGGAATCAAACCTTGTTTCACATTATAACAAGGAAAAATTAAAATATTTCGTATTTCATGTAATAAAATACAAAAGAAATAGTGAGTGGGTAACGTCACTGGTTCCCTCATTTGCATACTGAGCAGGATGTGCATACAACTGTTTTGCGAAATTAAGCGAAACTTTGAAATACCATAACTTTCTTATTTTACATCCTATTTTGATGAAATTTTCAGTGTTATGCTTGTTGGATTTTTCTCTATTTATTCAAATCAACTTTTTGCTAGGGTGGACTTGGCCTTTAATACCACACACATTCAAAAGTATTATGGTCATTTTATACACGATGGAGGGGTTACTACTAGTAATGCTCCATACATTAGTGGACTACAGGAAATTAACCGACTTGGTTGAGATTTTCAATCTGACAGAAATATGGGTTTGCTTACCTAAGGCTGGGTTCACATAGAAGTATACGGTATACGGTATACGATATTCGCTATTCGCTATTCGCTATACGCTATACGCTATACGGGCATGGCGAGTCACATAAGGTAGCACGCGTGTCCTACTTTAATATTTGAGCCATATGATTTTACACACTAAAAACTATTTTTTTTTTTTTTTTTTTTTTGGGGGGGGGGGGGGGGTTGGGGGGATGTGATTGGAAATACTGTAGTTATGTTTCCAAATATATATTTTAACATTTCAAACATGAATCAGCCTAATTGATTTTATCAATTATTCCTATTTTCGCTTTGATGACGTCATTTTTTATGGTTGGGGGGGGGGGGGGGGTAGCTTGATTCTACTCCCCCATCCCAGCTTTGTGAACTCTTATCAAAAGTGAAATAATAAAGAAATCATTTTATAAACAATATTTTCTTGAATTAAATCTATTTCCACATTATTTAACTTATTATAAGAATAATTAAGTAATTAGTTAAATGTTGCTCGACTATACACAACAACATGGCTCAATTAACCCGCGCTGCGGGTTAGTTGAGCCATTTTGACCTTGTGTCTTCAATCCTTTCAAGGTCAAACAAGAAAGAAAGAAAAATGCAGAGCCCACATAAATCACACAGAATGTGCATGAGATATTTTTCTTTCAGTTAAAAAAAGGGGGGGGGGGGGGCATTTGACATAGTAACCCTAAAGTGTTGGATAACTTAAATATGACGGCATGTGCTATGAAATTCCAATAAAATGAGTACCAAGAAATCCTTTTATTTGTAACTTACCTTATTTAACCAACGCACACAGTAAATATTATAGGGAAATTCAGAACACCAGTTGCCACGTCTGTATACGCTGCACGAAAATCGAACAAGTACGATTCCCACTATACTATACTATACGCAGCTATACGGCATTTTCGTATAGTGCCCTCTCATGTGACCCGGTATTAGGAAATCCTATTGTTCGATTCAAGCTATTCGCGTGCCCTCGAAAACGTGCACCGTATACCCGAATAGTATACTTCTATGTGAACCCAGCCTAAAAACCACCAATAGACCTGATCACAAATATATTCAAATTTCATGCATACTTTAAAAACAAAGGTTGTTCTTGACAACCTGAAAGCTTGTCAGAGGCTTGTCAGACACAGCAACAAGTAATGTATGCAAGCTTGATTCCAGGTATTGTAGTTCATTCATTAATAACAGGTAAATGGAATACCTCGTTCCTAGGTCCCCAGGAAAGAAACATCCATAAATTTGAATAACTTTGTAAACATGTCTATTGCCTTACCTCCTGGGTCTCAACAGCAATGACCTTCACCCTAAGCCAGTCATCATTCAGTTGGGCAGCATAGAGACTACCCACCACAGGTAGGTCCCTTAGGTAAAGAACTGGATTGTCTATTTCATAGTACTCCCTCATGTCATCTTCAAGGGTGCACAGTTTATCCTTAAAGAAATTAGAAGAAATGGACAATACCTTTAAAAATTCTATTGAAGCCACTATCCGCCTTGTTCACACATTCCACAATTAACAGCAACAAACATGAAGCTCTTTGAGACCACAACATCTGTAGAATTTAATGATGAATATGGGTAACAATGTGGAGAAATAAAATATCAGATTTCACACTGGCCATCATGAAATTACCTAAAATGATTACAAACAAACAAAAACAAATTTTAATGCAACAAAATAAAATCAATTTCAATCCATATTTTCAAATTCTGGTTATTTGATAAATCCATGAAAGGCCGAAGTCCAATTCAATTTGTAAGACATTTTGCACAAAGCTACTTACAGCGTAGTCGTCACCCATGATGATGCAGTAAAAGTCCACTACGTTTACGATGTAAGACACATACACCTCCCACAAGTCGTCCTCCTCTGGTATGACTATATCAGGCACTGAGAGGGTTCTGATTTTAAAAATATATATATGGAAAAAAAATCAGAGAGTGAGCGAATCGGTCTAGTTGATATAATCTAGCATTTTATCAAATCATTTAATGACTGTTTCATTATCAACTGACAACTTCCTGTTTGTGTCTCAAATCAAATCAAGTTTGACATGTATAGAATTCTCATGAATGCAAAAGACTTCAATGAACATTAAATAATATTATCAACAGGAGAACATTATACAACAGAGCATTGAAGGTTGCAAAAAAATACCTCTTCCTCCCAAATGGAAATTCAAATTTGAATGAAATTTTCATGCTGAAATACTTGAAAACTGCAGCAAAATTAATTTTTTAACTTTCAAAAGCATGCTGGCAACTTTTTCTGGATAAGTCAGGCCCATTTTCTTTTTCTTTTTTTTGGTTTCCTTTTGGAAAAAAAAATCACAGAAATATTCTTAAATTCACATTTAGTTTAGTCTTATCTTGTATGGTTCTGTATAACGTTCATTCTTACCTGGTCAGTTGCATTGGTTGATTTGTCACATTCCGCCTTTCTTTGCCAGAGAGCGGAGACTGTGAGATCTCTACCTTCAGGTTGGGGTACAGGATCTGGTCATTCCCAACAACACTGGTCAAGGGGCAAACACAGCAAACAGGTTAAAATAGGGCAGGGAAAAGTGTGGAACATTTAATTATTTAAGTAAACACAGATAGAGAGAGAGAAGGGGAGAGAGTGAGCCAGAGAGTGAGCCAGAGAGAGAGAGAGAAAAAAAACTTTCACCACCCCATTTATTGTATTTTTACATTTTCATGCAATTCAACCTGCTGTAAAGATTGGACTACCCTTGAAATATGTTAATAGCCTGTGCATACCATGGGATATTATCATGCAGCTTTTTTTTGTTAATAGAAAGACACACACCAACACAAAGACTGTGAGGCAGCCAGTAAGTTAAAGGGAAAATCGACCTTGGTATTAATTTGATATGAGTAAATTATGAAAAATGAGAGAAACAGATTAGTGAAAGTTTGAGCACAATCTGTTGAGAACTGAGAAAGTTATGAATTTTTAAAGTTGTAATCAATCAAACACAAATTGGCAACTTCCTGATGTATCTTGTGATCTCCATTCCCATTTGCTCAGTACAGAAAATTTCATGACTGAATTTTATTTTCTTAGTTTTTGGTTAAGAAATAAATTTGTTTAATACAAGTTTGTTGTAAAAACATATGATAATTGATTATATCGAAGGGGCATGTATGACTGAATATTTTAAGAGAAAATAGGAAATAATAATTTTTTGTTTACACGGCAAATGGGAGAGGAGCTCGCAAGTTAAGTCACAGAGTTGCCAATTTGTGTTTGATTGATTACAACTTAAATAATTCATAACTTTCTTATTAAACCTTCACTGATCTTTTTTCTTTAATTTCTCTGCCTCTTTTAAAGGGATACGCAACCGCAGATTGTGGACGTTTTTATGCCGCAAGAGGGCAGCGTGATCGTTACCTGATCATGCCGTTTCTTCGCGGAGCGCACACTTCGGCCAGACTGGTGGCCGCACAACATGCACGCTCCGCCCTGAGCTCGAGCTCTCGTACGAGATTCAGTCGGCTTCGTGCAGTCGAAATGTAATCCCACTTAGTCCAACGGACGCGTTCGACGCACAAACTTTGTGTACGAGTGAATGGGGCTTACACAATCCTGACTTTCCCACGGCCGCCCGGTTGCGTATCCCTTTAAAGCCAACTTGTAACCAGGGTGGACTTTCCCTTAAATAGATCTCCATACAGAGATGATAAGAAGCCTTTCCCTACCGTCAAAAATCTGTCAGAACACCTGTTTCCATGTGGTGTATTACTCACGATCATGTTGCACTACAACAATGGATAAATTTACATGCCCTTTCTTCCAACTATTTTCCTTTTGTGCATGGCTTCAGTAGTGGGTACCCAAAGGCATAAATATATGTATGTACCCTTCTAGAACAAATAAAATGCTACTTGCATAATCAAACTGCTTTGTATCTCAAAAAGGAAACATAAGAGAACCTGAAACCAACTGAAACAAGATATTTTGTTGCTTTTCAAATGTTAATACATGTATTATTTTCAAATGCATTTAATAAGTTTTTTGTGGAGCTGATTGTTGCACGTGAAAAAGGAGACTTTTGTTTGTTTTGTAGTTGGAATATATGTGCTGTCATCATCATTAAATGACATTAAAATTATGAAACAATGTCGGCAGTTAGTGTTTGAATACTAGTAGTTTGATGAAATAATTTTGTGCCATGATTTTGTGACCCGCCAAACAAAAATGTGTTAGCTTGCATAACTTTGTGTCCTACAATTCGGTAAGTGAAATTGTAGCCCTAGATGTAATACAACAATTGTTTCGTGCCATGTGTGACCAATTTTTTGTCACTTGAACAATCAACTGAATGATCCATTAAACTAATTTTGTCTTGTTTTTATTTCTCTCAAAATAATTTTCACTTATTAGTTTTGGTGTCCAACCATTTATAAATGCAAACACAGCAATATAGTAAAAGCAATTGGAAAAGCACATTTTGATTTATAAAAAATCTAATGGTGATGATTGAGGTCTGAAAATTGGTGAATGTATCCTTGGATGTGTCAGGTACGATATGACAATGAAAAAAAAAATCAAACATGAAACTTGAATTTTGAGCAACATTTCGGTATCCATGATCAGAGCCATGCACTTTTCCATTCTCCCTTCCCCTCTCCTTCAATTTTGTATTAATTTGTGGCATACAGTAAAGTAAACAAATGTTCCCAAAAGTCATCTGCAGCATAGAGCATATCTCAGGTTGTATACCACACAGTTTGAAAGATGGGATAGAATAGTGGGAAAAGGCTCTTATGCATGAATGAGGGAAGCACCTAGTAGACACCCGCTGGCTCTTGTTTGCGTCTTGGGAATGGAAACTGGCCACAGAGGGGGCTTTACTATCCCCTGATCGCAAGTTAGGGTAAAGAATTGGATCACTTTGAAGCCTGTAAAATTAGAGGAAGGCAGGTAATACAAACAAAAAACATGTATTAGTCAAGTGATTTAAAAGTGAAGTTCTGGTAATGAATTATTGATGTATACAAACTCACTTTCTCAATTAATTACACTCGTATGGAAAGTGGATTTACATTCTAAATTTTTGCATAATTTTGTGAGGAATTTGAGCAACTTGATGTCAGTCTGCATCTTGCAGTGGTTCCACAAAAATGTTCTGCGCCACTACACACTACTACTGCCATCAGATATGAATTTATTTTTTTTGTGTAATCCAGATTGCCTTGAGGCCAACAAAACATCTTTGCTTTGACTAATCAAAGTTAAAAGGAATTTACCAGAACTCTACCTGCTCTTTAAAGAACTCACATTTTGTGAAAGCAGCTGAATTAGGGCATAATTGCCATCCCCAAATACCCAATGCATAATCACAATTTTGTCCATGTTGTTAAGGACGTAAACACACATGGTTTAATATGCTGACACAGTTAACTAACAAAAGAAGTAAACCTTTTACCTATTGTTACGCCGTTGTAAATTTGATCTAGATTTCATGCAGCACAATCTCAATTCTGAATATTCTTACCATTCTTTCCAAACATTTCAGGCCTCTCTTTTTGATTTGGACAATGCTAATTTGAAAAAAAAAGTGAAAAATCAGTTCTAATAGATTTTCGGAGGTTTAGAGATACATGTACATACAAAAGGATTGCCCATTTGAAAATACATGAGCACATTGCCTGTTTGGGGCCAGAAGGGCATTAACTCATATATTTTAATATGGCACGAAAAAGAGACATGATAACGAAGATTTTCGACCTGCACTCATCAGGTTATCACGCAGGTATATAACAAATTACTTGAAATCAACTATATTATACTCGGTGAACCCGGACGCAACCTAGACGCCGTAATTTCAGAACAATCGCAAAGCTTGGACGAACTCCTTTTGTCTGCACAGAAGAGGTTCTTGTGATTGAATATAAGCAGCTTCCAGAAAGCGTAAATGCGCTAAGCCAGTTTATGATAGAATTCGACCACATGGCTCGCTAAGACCCCGCATGTACGGCCTCCCCAAAACCCACAAAACAAACGTTCCGCTTCGTCCTATTCTATCGATGGTTGGGTCAGCGCAGCATGAACTGGCAAAATGGCTAAGCGAGCAACTTCAGCCAGTCTTAGATTGTTTGTCTGTTCATACTGTTAGAGATTCGTTTACGTTTGCTAAACTCGTCCGCGATCTGCCCCTTGATAATAGTAATTGTGTTATGTGTTCATTCGATATCTCTAGCCTATTTACCAACGTGCCACTGAAAGAAGCTATTGACATCTGTGCTTCTTATCTCTATCATGGCGACTTAGACTCACCACCTGTTCCTGAGCCCGTATTCATTGATCTCATGAACTTTGCCACTCGCGCGGTTGAGTTTAGTTTCAATGATACGATGTATTCACAGATAGATGGTGTGGCTATGGGATCCCCATTAGGCCCGCGCTTGCTAACATTTTTGTTGGCTTTCATGAAATGCGCCTGCTACAGAACGCCACCGATCTTAATATAGTCCCACATGTGTATTGTCGGTATGTTGATGATACGTTTGCAATTTTTGATAACCGCGCAACGTGTGAGGTTTTCCTTACACAACTGAACCGGCTCCATCCCGCGCTAAAATTCACATGTGAAATTGAACTGTCCAATGCGCTCCCATTTCTCGACGTTCTCGTTGAGAGAAGTGATGGGAAATTCATCACTTCCGTCTACCGCAAGCCCACATTCACCGGGCAATACACGAGATGGGACTCGTACAGTGCAACTTCATACAAGATTGGGCTCATTAGAAACTTAGTGTGCCGCGCCCTTAGGATTTGCTCTGCGTGCAAATTAGCTCCCGAAATCGCGAAAATCAAAACTATCCTCCTTGACAATGGTTACCCTGAGCATGTTATATCTCGCACCATAACACGGACGCTGGAGGCACAATCCAAATCTGACACCAGATTTGGACCTGCCAAATGCCCCGTGTATCTCAAACTACCCTGGAGGGGTAAGGTATCTGACAAATACGCCAGTCAGATCAAACACGCAGTGTCACGTTGCTATTACGCGGTTTCGACACGCATTGTGTTTTCTACACACAGGATGCTACCGTCAACTAGCAAGGATGTACTACCCACCCCCCACTTGAGTAATGTTATTTACCAATTTCATTGCCGGTGCGATGCCAGGTACGTGGGCCGTACTTCTCAGCGGTTGGCTGATCGCATTAAACAACACATTCCCTCGATTATTCGGAACCGTACAACCAATCAGCGCACGCAGCCCGTCCGTGCCTGCAAATCTGAAATGCACGCTAACAGACCAAAGATAGCCAAATGCGATTCAGCGATTGGTCTCCACTTGCTGAACAATCCAGCTTGCGCACAAAGCTATGCCGACGATCAATTCTCAATTATGTCCCGAGCCAGAAGTTCAGCGCATTTACGCTTTCTGGAAGCTGCTTATATTCAATCGCAAGAACCTCTTCTGTGCAGACAAAAGGAGTTCGTCCAAGCTTTGCGATTGTTCTGAAATTACGGCGTCTAGGTTGCGTCCGGGTTCACCGAGTATAATATAGTTGATTTCAAGTAATTTGTTATATACCTGCGTGATAACCTGATGAGTGCAGGTCGAAAAGCTTCGTTATCATGTCTCTTTTTCGTGCCATATTGAAATTTTGCAGTACCAAGAAATTATTTGTATATTTTAATATGGAGTTAACGCCCTTCTGGCCCTCAACAGACGATATCTTGATCAGTAGAATGAGCCTTTCAAAGCAGTGAAAAGTTTGCACTTCAATAATAATAATAATACATAAGATTTCTATAGCACCATTATCCATTTTGATTAAATGCTCAAGGCGCTTTACAACATAAAGAAAATTATACAAACATAACAAGAGAATGAATAACAAGAAAAAATATCTGTCTTCAAAATGCAAGATTGAACAAATGGGATTTTAGGTTGCCCTTAAAGGAGTTGGAGTTCTTCAGCTCCTGTGGAAGTGAATTCCACAGGGCTGGTCCGGCATGAGCAAAAGCTCGTTCCCCTCAAGATTTCTTAGAAAGCGGAACATGTAGAAGACTAGAGTTGGAGGATCGTAGGGTTCGTGTGGGTTGATACTGGCGTAACAAAGACTTGTTATATTCAGGGGCTGTTCCGTTAATAATGTGATAGACCAAAAGAAGGATTTTAAAAATTATACATTCCTTTACAGGCAACCAATGGAGGTTTTGTAAGATAGGGGTAATGTGACTGCGTTTGCTTGACAGAGGAACAATGCGTGCAGCTGTGTTTTGTAGCTTTTGTAATTGAGCAATTTGTGAATTTGGTAAGTTGTAGAGTCGGCCGTTACCGAAATCAAGGCGTGAGGAAATGAGCGAGTGGACTAGTTTCTATGTAGCAGAACGAGTTAGATATTTCGGATGAAGCCAACATTGCACAACTGATAGCGAACTGATTTGCAAATGCTAGTAATTTGTTGGGGGATTATTAGTAACACTTCAATTCTTCAAACTTGGTTAGAATTCAAATACAGCAAGGTGCTATATAAATTGTTACTATTATTATCATTATCATTAATGAGAAGAGAGAGAGCGGGAGGGGGGATAAGTATCGTACCCATCATATATACCCACCTGTTGGATCTGGGTTGCATTTACATACAAGGTACATGTATGTGTTATAAGGTCCACCACAATGAGAATGAACATGAATTAAAATATTAGTCTCATTGAAACAACATCTCAATATAATACAAGGACACCATTCATGAAAAAAATCTGATTAAAACAATCTTGTTTTGTTGATACTAAAACTGAAGTGAAAAACACAACCACTAGAAAAGATAAATCAGGAGAAGATATGTTTCATTCAATAACGAAAATCTTAAATTCACTGTTCTATTCCATGATCCCTGAAATCATACAAGGGCCCTTTGTATGTACCAAACTGAGACCTAGAGGTCATGTAAGATGTTTCATTTTAAGTCTATGATGGATATAGAATGACTTAACCCTTTCCATGCCACCAGACTTTTGAGCAAATGTCAAAAATGAAGTTTCAAGAGTTAAATATTAACTTTCAAAGAGTCTTTTTTTTCTCAATCAAACTGGGCAAAGATATATTGCATAGGAATAAACATTATACTGATGGCCAGGTTTCTGTATGAGGAAGAATTTTCAAGCCATTGTGCGCCTTAAGAAAATGTTCAACACTCAAACTTTTGGGCGGGATTTGCCGCCCACGGCATGGTAGGGGTTAAAGGCCTTGATTCTTTTCCTGCATATGGTTATGGCAAATTTTGAATACTACAGTTTCATCAAAATCTTTATGCTGTAAACATGGCCAAAAGTTTAACATTGAACACCAAACATCATGGAAAATAAAATCATGTAGTATACATATGAAACATTTCAAGTCAATAGAACAGTCATGTATTAAATTTATAAACGTCCCTTGGCCCAAGCAGTCTTACCCAATCTTCTCGGCGGTCCATAAGCTGAGTCTAGAGAGTTTTTGAATGAGATCATCTTCCATCGTTGCCTGGAACTTCTCCTTGTACAGCTTTTTCAGGCCACTAAGCCACAGTCCTCCTGTCTTATCTGCCAATGTCTTCACACATTTAATCATCAAAAACCCATAAAATGTATTTCTAGTACAATCATTAAAAAAATTATACTTCTATCTTGAAATAAAACATGACAAAGCCTGCACTTGAAATAATGTTACATTTCAATGCTAGAGTACTTGGTAGCATAACAAGTCTTATTAAAATGTGCATCAGTATGTGTGTGCTTTTATATGTGACCCGACGCCTCAAAACCTACAATAAGTCGCCAAAATTATTATTTTTTGTTTAATACATTTTCTGAAAGTAGAGATTCTCAGCTTTCCAATGGTATATCACTTGCCTAGTTTACTCAATGATAACACCTTTAAATATCACATTTAGAATCAGTATGTAACCAGCAATCAATAACTCCTATTCCGAGAAAATGGCCATTTAAGTTCGGAACAAAAGAGTGCTAAACCTTCGTTCTCTGTGTGCGCCCAAGTAAAACTGGGTATTAAAATGGCCATAGCAACCAGTATGAAGGGATTATCAGATTAGGCTGAATTTTGGCGCTCTGCTCCAGGAGGACCTATTCATTACTCACTCAAAAAATCAATTTAATGCCTTTGGAGGTAAAGTAGTAATTTGGCATTGAATGATAGTATTACAAAAGCTCTCCAAACATTCATTAGCTCAACAGGTGAAAAAAAAGGAGTCATTTTAAAATGCCCCAAAAACATATTTCTAAGTCGAATTACGACTCACAAACTTGAGACATGATAGAATGATAATGAAACTAGCCATTTCTATAAAAAACAGAAAATCGACTGATCCAAGCAAATTTACTATTTTGGGCTGTTTGCTACGTTGTGGTCCGTGCACTTATTGTAGGTTTTGAAGCGGCGGGTCACAAATTACTTCCAGTAATAAGATGTATCAATTCTTTCATAAACTACAGGTCATACAAGACCTCACGTTGTATGAAGATTCCTAGAGTCACTACTGAAAATGTTCAATCATTCTACATTTCCCCAATGGCGAGTACTCTTGTGAGTGAAGGGTAACTGAGCTCAAGGCACACATCTTAAACAATCTTAACACAAAGAGAAAAGAACTGACCTCATTGACCCAGTTGACTATCTTGTCATTGACAGGTGGGGGCTGGGGTGGCTGCTGGGGTGGCTGCCGGGGCAGTTCCTCTGTAGCATACTTATTGTTGTTACTCTCCTCAGGCACAGCTGATGATAGAGAGAAATATTTTGTCATGAATAATCCTTCAGTCCAGTGTTCAATACTGACAACATAATTTAACAAGACGAATGTGACTGCATCTCCTATTTGCCTCTGCCTAAATTCAGTTGATAGCTGAAACTGTTCTTGAAATATTGTGATATCCAGAATAAAAAGCATACAATTACATGTTAATTGGTCTATTTGACATTTAACCTTACACCTTATAACCCTGAAGTCTGATCATTTTATCTCCTCCTAGTCATAAATACAAAATAGTATATACGGTATGGTTAAAAAAAAGCTAAAACATATTAGCACCAAGTTTAAAGTTCATACCTCAATAGGTTCTTGAGTTATCGCGAGAACAAGGCTAACACCTAAAATTTCAGAAATCTTTATCAATTTGTTTCACTATGGTGACGCATACTAGTTCCAAGTTTAATGGCTCAAATTGTCCTAGAAAGTGTTAAGGAAAAAACCGGAAATTTCGTAGTATATGACCTCAATGACCATTGACCCTTGACCTACATTTGCCAAAATCTAATCAGATCGTCTTGCTATGGTGATGTACATGTATACCAGTACCAAGTTTGAATTTAATGGATCAAATGGTTCTTGAGATATAGTGTTAAAGAGAACACCCCTCTTCCACTATGCTGTTCTCGCTACAATTTGTCAATTTCTTCAGGTCGGGCAGGAACGGGCAAAAATTGAGCCGATCTGGAGCAAATACGATTTAGCAATGCTTTAAGAATGCTGTATCTACGACTAACACGTGCTCGATACGCTCTGAATACGATTATCGGGATCATGTGTATGACGTCTGGCGCTCAAGTTACGCTCCAGAAGGATATAACTACGCTGTTTGCACGATGTTGCCGATGTGATCCGATCTATGTGCACTCTATATGACCTAATCACGCTGTTCCCCCTTTCTCGAATAATTTATAAAAAGTGCCGGGAGAGCAAATTCCTACACATTTCAATTCAATCTGATACTAACTGCAGCAATTTTTCTTTTCGGCATGGTGAAATTGGTTTATGAATAAAATGTTATGAAATTACTTGTTTTGTGGCCGTTTGTTAATAATGAAATATTTGAATTTCTGCAGATTTCACAATTAGGAAGCTCTCATTGAATTGTGTATATGTTGCAACAATGGCAATTACACATGTTCAGCGAGGAATCAAACCTTGTTTCACATTATAAAAAGGAAAAATTAAAATATTTTGTATTTCATGTAATAAAATACAAAAGAAATATTGAGTGGGTGACGTCACTGGTTCCCTCATTTGCATACTGAGCAGGATGTGCATATAACTGTTTTGCGAAATTAAGCGAAACTTTAAAATACAATAACTTTCTTATTTTACATTCTATTTTGATGTAATTTTCAGTGTTATGCTTGTTGGATTTTTCTCTATTTATTCAAATCAACTTTTTGTTAGGGTGGACTTGGCCTTTAAAGCGGGAGAGTAACGTGCCAAGAGCGTATTGGAAACTGGATAAAGAAGCCGGGCACGTAGGGATAGCGGCATTACAGCGGGAAAGTCGTGATTTGATCTGTGTGGAGCGGGGCGGCAGCGTGACCACGTCGGTTTTACTTAAAGCGCCGTTTGGGTGCCAATGTTGCTATGCTTGGAAAGACCTAACTACGCTCATCCCGCTTTCTTTATGCTGTCATTACGACCTTCCCGTTTGCCTTACGATGAATTTCTGATCGGGGATATCGGGGAGAAATGCCCGCTCCTACCCCGTTCTCACAACACTGTTTTTTACGATGCCGCCGACTGCAAACGACCCCTGTACGCTTTCCCCGATCTATCTGGATAGATCGGGGCCCAGATCGGCATAGTGGAACAGGGGCTGAAGGTTGAGTTTTCGAAAAGGAGAAAAATAATTTGGAAGCTTTCTTATTGCTTCTATGTCAAGCTTGGAAGAACATCATAGCAGAAAAATCCCCAGAAAGGGATTGTTCTCCAAATGCCTTCATATTCAAAATATGACGAGAAATAACTGAACATTCATGCCACATCATGTGTGCAGTCCCATATACCCATTTCTGTGTTCAATACACATGTACATTTAAGCAAAATTGGATCAATTTCTTATAATTTTGATGATTCCAAAACCTCACAGTACACATCATTTCTTATGTAGATGTGACCAACCTTTCCCAATAAGCGAGTTCGTAATTGGCCCATGAGCAACTTTCCCTTTTTCATTAGGATAGGCACCTTTTCAAAGAAAGATAATACCTAAGCTTGCCCGACATAGCAACCTACTGAATTCAAACTCCACGAAAGAAAGACATCGTAGACCAGGTGACTAGAATAGCACGTCAATGAACACTTGGGAAAAAAAGCGCATTGTTTGCAAGTTGGCTATCATTTGGCAGACTGTCAAATACCAACCATCAATGAACACTTTGTTGCTTTTCAGTGGATTTAATGAAAAGTATAATTAAATGAATATATGAACAATCATTACATCACAGTCGATGCTTATCTCAGCGAATTTTAAACGAACATGCCAGTTTATCTCAAATGAACTTTATTTGCTCATGCGCAAATCCTAATTACGAACTCGCTTATTGCTTTGGGATGGTTTCTGTCACAATATAATTGCATGAACAGAACTCAACCTTAAAACATTCATTTTCAGAATTGAATGCTCTGACCTTTGACCTTTGACCTACCTTTGCCAAAATCTAATCATAACATCTTCCTATGGTGATACATACTAGTAACAAGTTTAAAGTTCATACCTCACATGGTTCTTATCGCAAGAATGAGGCTAACACCTGAAATTTCAGAAATTGACCTCTGTGACCTTTGACCTACGTACCCCGAAATCTAATCATATAGTCTTCCTATGGTGATATATACAAGCACCAAGTTTCAATTTCATAAAATTTGTTCTATCCATTTTTATAAGTAAAACCTCTAAATGACATACCCAGCCTACATTTCTGTGCAGAAACAGCAACTTGCACATGTAGCATTCAGTAATTAGCATTCAGTAATACTCTGCACTGATAAAGTAATGTACATGTATGGTTTTGAAGAATACTTTGGGACAAGGGGACATTTAGAACAGAGTGGAGAATCATGCCTTACTAAAATTCCATCAAAAGTCCATCATACAATAATGGAAGGGGTTTTGAGGATTAACACAAAAGATATGATATGAAGATATGTAAACAATCAGCTTGTTCTGTACTAAGCCTGAGTCGAATCGATTGGTTAGCCGGTGTTCGATCGAAGACATCGAATCCTGAATTCGTTTTGGCAAATCCGGTGCATCGATTTGTATCGATGCACCGGTATTCGATCGAATCAAAGCCGTTGAATCCCGGATTATGAAATATTCGATATGACTCCGGCTTATTCTGTACAATGTACATGTACGTCACACTCATTTTCTTACGGTAGTCGCTATCTGATTTGCTTCTCTCGTTGTAAAATGGTGGTTCCTGATAATCATCACTGGCACTCCCAGTACTATAGACCTGCCGTCGGAATCTTGGTGGCAGCTCATAAGAGCTGGAGTGTTGCATCACCTTTGGCTGAAATGATGTGACAGGATGAAAACACACAAAAAGTGATGTATCAAAAAGGTAATTATGAACAAGACTTTAAGCTAAGAAGATACTGAACAAAAAAAAAAGGAACAAGCAAAAGATACGACTGCGTCTTCAATATGCCTCCACTTGTATTCAGATAATTCATGATCACCTACAAGTATAATATAGTTGATGCGCATTCATCAAATGGTTATTGCAAAATTGTGATTTAAAACACTAATATCCTATATTACTAATTGACCTATGACTATAAAGCAATATAATCAGTTGTTCTTGAGATATCGTGGAAATGTAGCCAAAAACTGTATTAATATCATGTAAATTGGCCGCTGAGACCTGCAACCTGTGACCTTTGACCTACTTACCCCCAAAATCTAATCAGTTCATCTTCGTATGGGGATATATACTAGTACCAAGTTTGAAGTTCTTACCTCAAACAGTTCTTGAGATATTGCAGCATTAAACGAGGCTAAAAACCAGTAATTTCATGTAATTTCATGTAAATTGACCTCTGTGACCTCTGACCTTTGACCTACTTACCCCAAAATCTAATCAGTTCATCTTTCTATGGGGATACATACTGGTACCAAGTTTGAAGTTCTTACCTCAAACAGTTCTTCAGAAATTGCGGTAACGGTGCTAAAAACCAAGAATTTCATGTAATTTCATGTAAATTGACCTCTGTGACCTCTGACCTTTGACCTCCTTACCCCAAAATCTAATCAGTTCATCTCAAATGATTCTTCAGATATCGCGCTAACGAGAAGTGGGACGGACGGACACACGGACGGACGGACGGACAACCCGAAAACATAATGCCTCCGGCACCCACCTTCGGTGGGCGGAGGCATAAAAATGATGTAAGTATAAGTACATACAAGTACATGTAGGCTTGTCTAAAAAAACTAGAAATATCACTGAAGATGATTAATACCCCGCCCCGTGACAACCATTACCATGGCAACACAGTTTCATGTGTCATGCATGTCTTAACTCCAAGAACAATGTGTGTGCTAAGAATCATGAGCAATAGTTGAAAACTGAGAAGTAGTTCAATCCGCAAGATTTTTCCTTGATTTTCTGTTACCATGGCAACGCAGCTCCGACACATCCCAAAAAATATGTCTTGCACATCTTCCCACCAGACCAATGTGTGTACCAAATTTCTTGACTTTTGGTCGAAAACTGAGGAAGTAGTTCGATCCGCAAGATTTTTCCCTGATTTACTGCCATAGATATGCCGTTTCCATGGCAACGCAGCTTCCGACAAATCCAAAAAATATGTCTTGCACATCTTCCCACCAAGACCAATGTGTGTACCCAATTTCATGACTTTCGGTCAAAAACTGAGGAAGTAGTTCGATCCGCAATGTTTTTCCTTGATTTTCTGCCATAAATATGCCATTACCATGGCAACGCATATTCCGACTGATCCGAAAAATATGTCTTGCACATCTTCCCATCAAGACCAATGTGTGTACCAAATTCCTTGACTTTTGGTCGAAAACTGAGGAAGTAGTTCGATCCGCAAGATGTTTCCTTGATTTTCTGCCACAAATATGCTGTTACCATGGCAACGCAGCTTCCGACTGATCCGAAAAATATGTCTTGCACATCTTCCCATCAAGACCAATGTGTGTACCAAATTCCTTGACTTTTGGTCGAAAACTGAGGAAGTAGTTCGATCCGCAAGATGTTTCCTTGATTTTCTGCCACAAATATGCTGTTACCATGGCAACGCAGCTTCCGACACATCCGAAAAATATGTCTTGCACATCTTCCCACCAAGACCAAGGTGTGTACCAAATTTCATGAGCTTTGGTCGAAAACTGAGAAAGTAGTTCGATCCAAAATTTGCAACAGACCGACCGACCGACCGCCCAACCATTAACTGATTCCTATATACCCCCTCAGACATAATATATGCTTTTTAAGAAAAAAAAATTATGTATAAATTGTTCATTTTCCTCAAGGACTGTACGGATTCATTTAATCATATTAATCGCTCTGCGGACAATTTCCTAAACTAACCTAAATAACTTTGATCGTGGACCAAACATTGTATGTAACCCTGAACTCAACCGGATACAAATCTGATTTTAACTCCTCCCCAATACTTTCCATGAAATATAGCCCAGAGCCAATGCTGCAGGAACAATTGTTGTACCATCATTCCTTCAACAAAGCACTCCTAGAACTAGAAGCATTCTTACCTGATGCTTGACCACTTGATTATGCCTCTGAGGGTTGGGAGCTGGCTTGTTTCCAGGCTTCTGGTTCCAGCTTTCACCACCCCCACCAGGATGATTCCTCTGATGAGGACCATTGCGAGGACCATCGTTTCTTTGATTAGGAACATCATTCCTTTGATAAGAACCATTACGAGGACCGCCGTTTCTTTGATGAGGACCATTGAAAGGCTCTCGCTTGCTTCTGCCTTGGGGATAGCTGGTGGATTTCTTAGGTGGATACTGCTGTTGCTGGGAGTGGTAACTGGGCTTGGGCCACCAGTTCTGGGATGGAGGCCTGCGAGATCGGTTGCTGGAGCGCCCAGAATATTTCGGTAACCGTGCAGGTTTGCTCTGTGAATTGAAAACAAATACAATACACATAACAAATATAATCTACAGTGCATATAAAAAAAATAAACACTGAAAATATTCTCCAAAACCATAATTTTAAAATGGAGGTAGCTAAGAGAACAATAAAATTTAAGGGCAGGGGATCTAGGTGTGAAGATTATCATAAACGAACAATACTAGTGCTCAGTTATAACTCAACAGACTTTTAATCTCTAATTAGTCATCAATCTGGTAAAACTTTTAGATCTTTCATGAATCAGTACATACGTCTTGGTCGTCATAGAATCTATTTACAGCATTTGTGTGAAAGTGTGACTGAGTTAGGACTTGGTAAACACACCATGGCTTTACTATGGCCAAAAGCTATCTTTTTGTGCATATGAAGCTATATGGCTCGACTCAATATAGGTGGCCGCTATACGCGGTCAGATATTGACAACGGGATACACAATGGGTGGCTGCCGGCCATGTTAGGCAGGTGACCGCTATATGCAGGGTATACAACACAGCAATTTTCTGCAGGTTTTTTTTTTAGTGGCCACTATAGACAGGTTCAACTGTATTTCCCACTATGTAAAGTGCAACAGCACATTTCATGTTGTGTGCTACAAAAAAAGCCTGTATCATGGCTTAAATCATAGATCACCTTTTTCTTGGTTGCCTTCTGTTTCTTGACAAGGCGATCTAAGTGCTTTGTCTCCTCGTTTGCAACACCCATACAAACTGTCTCACCCGTGTTTTGATCTCTATAAAGGACAAGAAAATATATTGATAAATAATTTCAATACAACGACAGGAATATTTATCTTTAGAAATAAAAAAGGGATTTTAATTTTATTGTTTTTTTATTATCAATCATAAAATCTTTAACTCGATAATGCTCATATATTGTCTACTGTTTATCAAATGCTGTCAAGTACTGTTAATGGAAACTGAAAAGACTGTAAGTTGCTTGTGTGCCAAAACAATACTGTGCTCATTGTGGTTCTCAGGCATGAAAAACCATTAAGGTAATACAGTAATGTGACAAGGTTTGTTATCTACTACATGAATAGCAAATGCATAAGGGGTAGGGAGGTAAAGAGAAGGGAAAAAAAGAAATCAAGTAGAAGCGGCGATTCAATCCAGAAAAAGAAAAGTCGAAGTCAAATGAAAATAAGATTGACAAAAAGAAACAAAGAACAAGATGTCAAGAACAAGAAATTAGTGATAATTATAATGATGACCATGATGAAAATCATATGATGCTGGCGATAGTGTGACAACAATAATAACAATGACGACGACTACAGTCGCCAGAATGATGAAGACAATGATGACGATAGCCATGATAGGGATGGTTATGGTCATTCAACTCACCTCCTAATTTGGCAGACAGTAGGCATGGTCTTCAGATAGGCCTCAACATTCTTGAAGCCATTTTCTCTGTATGGGATCTCTTGACCCAGGAGATCTTTGAACTCATCTGAAGGACGGAAGAGAGAGAGAGAGAGAGAGAGAGATATATAATGCACTTTAACAAATATTTTAACCTTCGGTTTAGCATCAGATAAATATTATTAAATGTTTTGACATACACAAACCATTAGTGCCATTAACTCTTATCCTTTCATTACAAGCAGTCTTCTATATCAAGTTCTTATTCATATTTGTTCCCATCCCTGAACATCTCCATGCAAAACAGCACGGCATTTAGAAGTAAATCTAGACAGCAGATTTCATGATTCTGGTTCTACATCTCATTGATAGTATACGCGGTGCAGTATATGATGTAGAGCATGCATGCTAGCTACATGTATATGCATGCAGTTGTAACTTGCGCGCTCACACTACATTGGGTCACAACACAAAAACTCGAAGCGGGTTGGCCAAACTCTGTGTATGGATGCCTCTGGTGAAAACACATAAGGGCTGCCCTCTACTGCTGTACTACTGCCAGCAACAATAAACAAATGCAGATTTCCTCTCTCCACACAGAGAGGGCAGCAGTACAAAAGGATCAATTACTGTACATGTAGTCTCAGCAGAAAAATAGAATGAGCACCAAATGTAATGCTTAAAATTCCATATTCCCTGAATCAGTGGTTAAGCTGGTCACCAAACAAGAGGGACTTTCACAGACATCTTGCTGGTAAGTAATATTCTGAGTTTCAATATCTTTGATCTGGTATTTTGGCTGGATATATTACAGCAGGTTGGAGCTGCATAGTTTCAAGTGGGGCTGAGTGGTTCAGACAGTATACGAGTGCATTTCTCAAAGTTTTTACAAACTAAAAAATAATTTGACTACGAGTGATACTAATTACGGATTAGAGCAACTCTTATTCTGGAATTTGACTTTTAGGTCATTTCATTTGGTTGTTTCTAGGGCGAGATTTCAGTTTAGCTGAGACTCTTTGGTCGCGGTTTTACGTAAACAAATTCATATTGTAATTGTTTATTTTATGCAAATTAGGCAGGACGGAGTGAAAGCTTTCGGGCAGCTAATTGCAGTGTAGGGCCGTGACTGTGATTCTACACATGAAGTATAGTAAAGTCCCTACGAGGAGTGACCTTGCCTACACAGATAGCCCGACCAGACGCAGTGCTTTTTTTGATAAGAACACATAGACTTTCATTGCGACACCCCTCAACGTCACTAAAAGCAATGTACAAAATTAATTTAAAATGTATGTTATACTCATATAAAATCGTTTGCTTGGATGGATTTGTTGAAGTTCAATCCCCAGCAAGCCATCAGGCAATGTCCACAGGGTATAAAATTTAAACTTTTTACCGCCAAAATCTGTCCATAGCGGGATCGCTTCGCGACAGCGTTGTGTATAGTTACGCAGGGGTGTGACCTTTCAAAAAGTGCAGCGCGATTACATTCCATTACGGACTGTGGGTAGATGACGCAATAAATCATTGTTTTTGGTAAGTTGTAAGTTGGTTAACTAAATTTAGCTTAATGAATGCAATCAATCAAAAGTTTTATTTGGTTTAATCTTTAGACGAAAAATATATGTAATTTCAGCGAAAAGCATGTAGTCGCACTTTTGCAGTCGCGGTTCGCAGCGCTCCCTAGAATATGAGAAAACAATGCGCACAGCCCATTATCCGGGAACGGTCGCTCCCTAGCCTCCCAGGCTAGCGCAGCGGGGGAGCTGGGCGGCCTAGTGCCCCCTAACTTAGTGCTAGCGGCGGCTCAGCGAGATCAATCTGCATGCGACATCGAGTCAGTGCAGTTGCGAGGCATGTACAGCTTTAAAAACAGCGCTGCGACCGCTGATTCAGCTCATGCACCGTATGTGTACCAGAGTAGTGAGATCGCGAGCAGCTAAAATTAGCTCTGCCCATGAGCCCTTTCGCTCCTTAGACCCTCAAAATGAGCTTCCTCAATTAACCATTTAGCTCCTTAGCCCCCTGTTTTGAGATTGGCAGCGGCACACCCACATCCAAAAACAGGTTGAGTGCCCCCCCCCCCCCCCCTTAACAGGGATTTTTCAGATTTTGCAAATTATTGTACACCCTATTCAAGGATCGGTTCTTCTTCGCCCTTAATTTATTAAAATGGAAGTGTTAAAGGCAAATATTTACTTTGGAACACATTACAGAATGATGTGCTATTGAAAGAATAGAGAGAACCTCTTTGGATTAATGAAAAAATATCCACGGGAAGATTTTCAGATGCTGCTTATTTTGCTAGTTTATAAAGCTAGTACAGTCAAACCTGCTTTAGCGACCACCTGTCTATAAAGATCACCTTGAACAATGTTTCTCATTGAAATGTGTATCAAAGGAACCTGTACATAAAAACCACCTGCTCATAAAGACCGCTTTTCTTGTCTCCCTTGAGTGGTCTTTATAGACAGGTTTCACTGTATTAGGACTTTTCACAAAAGGAACAAATGAAAAGATAGAAAGGCACAGACGTAGCCAGGATTTTCCAATAGGGGGGGGGGGGGGGGGGGCCAGACGTGAAGGTTCCAACCGCATAGCCAGGATTTCATTTTAGGGGACGGTTGTGAGCACGCGAAGAGTGCGAAATTGGTGATGAGCATGCAAAGAGTGCTCCCCAGGGGGTGGATGCAGGGCGGGGGAATTTTTCCCCCTCTGGCGCGAAGCGCAAATGCTCTGTTTTATAGCAAATTTATAGCAAAGTTATTATAGCAAAGTTATTGCGAGAACGAACCATTTTTATGTACATAACGACACCTTACCTTTGACCTTTGACCTTGAGACCCTAAAATCTAATCAGTTCGTCCCTCCCATATGCAAACATGGGCCAGGTTAGAAGCTGATCTGTCAAACAGTTCTTCAGTTATTGCGAGAAATAACCATTTTTATGTATATAATGACCTCTATGACCTTTGACCTTGACCATGAAACCCCAAAATCTAATCAGTTCATCGTACCTCCCATATGCATACATGGGCCAAGTTACAAGCTGATTCGCGAAACGGTTCCTAAGTTATCACAAGAACGAACCATTTTTATGTATATAATGACCTCTATGACCTTGAGACCCCAAAATCTAATCAGTACATCGTCCTATTATTTTGTCTGTAAAACCATGAAGCTATAGGAGCTATACAACCCTGTGTGTACGTGTGAGCGCACCCAGCGTAGAACGGTGCGAAGTCCACCGATTCACTCTCCCCACAAATTCACCTTCCCCAAAATTTCGGGTTTGTATAGCTCCTATAGCTTCATGGTTTTACAGACAAAATAATTAAAAACGTCTAGAACTAGACTAGTGCTGACTTCGCGCCGGCTCAGCTGCTCGAGAGAATTAGAGGTCATCGTTTGTCATGATAATGACAATTCTTATAGCAACATGCGGAAGGTAAGCTGAATCCTATCCCCGCTGCTGAATTTTTGGAGATAAGTGTTCATATTATCAATAGAAGATTAATTTTAACATTGAAATGTGACCAGAACCACCACAGCATACACCGAGGGTGGTTTGCATGGTTCAATTTACTTCAATCCTATCATTATCAATTATGATATACCGTAGAGGGACCAGTATTCGGCCAGGCACCAGTAACCGGCCGTTTCTGGCAATTGAGAGCCAGTGCTCGTCGTTAAAACAATCACAAGCGAAAAGATCGTGCACACATGAACATCGAATAAATACACACTAGTCTACATACTTTTGTATTGTCGGCGATCCCGTTATTTTAGAATAAATCCTTTCTAAAAGTCGGTCCTCAGCCTTGTATCGCCATTACAACGAAAAGTTTAACGATAAGTTAAAACCAAAACTCATAGTGAAAATGTTTATTAAAACGAAAATATGGACGAATATCTTTCTTTTTGCGTATTTTGGCGAAGAAGAAGTCTTCGAACATTTAAATGACCGGAAATTTCGTCCTTGATTACGGCAAAACTATATTTTTCTGCCGCCGAAGTTGAGGTGGCGCTTTTTCGACCCTGTCACCAGTTTCCGACCCCCTGCGCGTTGCGCGAAGTATACATGCATATTACATGCGTGCCATCTGTGCTATTCTTAGTGTGAAAGGCGTTCAAATTATATCGCCTTTTCAGAACGATTCATTGTTCTTCCATCAAATTTTCGACTTTTTAAATACAATGTTGTTACTTTTTAGTCTATGGATATGGGAATAAAAACTAGAAATATCACTGAAGATGATGATTAATACCCCCGCCCCGTGAGAACAGCCTTTCTTGACTTTTGGTCGAAAACTGAGGAAGTAGTTCGATCCGCAAGATTTTTCCCTGATTTACGGCCATAGATATGCTGTTTCCATGGCAACGCAGCTTCCGACACATCAAAAAAATATGTTGTACACATCTTCCCAGTAAGACCAATGTGTGTACCAAATTTCATGACTTTCGGTCAAAAACTGAGGAAGTAGTTCGATCCGCAAGGCGTTTCCTTGATTTTCTGCCATAAATATGCCGTTACCATGGCAACGCAGATTCCGACTCATCCAAAAAATATGTCTTGCACATCTTCCCACCAAGACCAATGTGTGTACCAAATTTCATGACTTTCGGTCAAAAACTGAGGAAGTAGTTCGATCCGCAATGTTTTTCCTTGATTTTCTGCCATAAATATGCCGTTACCATGGCAACGCAGATTCCGACTCATCCGAAAAATATGTCTTGCACATCTTCCCACCAAGACCAATGTGAGTACCAAATTTCATGACTTTCGGTCAAAAACTGAGGAAGTAGTTCGATCCGCAATGTTTTTCCTTGATTTTCTGCCATAAATATGCCGTTACCATGGCAACGCATATTCCGACTCATCCGAAAAATATGTCTTGCACATCTTCCCATCAAGACCAATGTGTGTACCAAATTTCATGACTTTCGGTCAAAAACTGAGGAAGTAGTTCGATCCGCAAGCTGTTTTCCTTGATTTTCTGCCATAAATATGCCGTTACCATGGCAACGCAGATTCCGACTCATCCGAAAAATATGTCTTGCACATCTTCCCACCAAGACCAATGTGTGTACCCAATTTCATGACTTTCGGTCAAAAACTGAGGAAGTAGTTCGATCCGCAATGTTTTTCCTTGATTTTCTGCCATAAATATGCCATTACCATGGCAACGCATATTCCGACTGATCCGAAAAATATGTCTTGCACATCTTCCCATCAAGACCAATGTGTGTACCAAATTTCATGACTTTCGGTCAAAAACTGAGGAAGTAGTTCGATCCGCAAGCTGTTTTCCTTGATTTTCTGCCATAAATATGCCGTTACCATGGCAACGCAGATTCCGACTCATCCGAAAAATATGTCTTGCACATCTTCCCACCAAGACCAATGTGTGTACCAAATTTCATGACTTTCGGTCAAAACCTGAGGAAGTAGTTCGATACGCAAGCTGTTTTCCTTGATTTTCTGCCATAAATATGCCGTTACCATGGCAACGCAGATTCCGACTCATCCAAAAAATATGTCTTGCACATCTTCCCACCAAGACCAATGTGTGTACCAAATTTCATGACTTTAGGTCAAAAACTGAGGAAGTAGTTCGATCCGCAAGATTTGCAACGGACCGACCGACCGCCCGCCCGACCGCCCGACCGCCCAACCATCGACTGATTCCAGTACCCCCTTCAAACTTCGTTTGGCGGGGGTATAATAAGAAATATCACTTAATTTCAAAAGTATTTTCTATCGAAATATTCATTAAAAATAAAATTTTATTTTTCTCATTCTAATTAATCATTCCATGATTGGAGAGAAATGATTTTTATGATTTAATATGATCATGAAAAGTTTTGTAATATTATATATCTTTTGATTAGAATGATTTAGTGCAAGAAGGTTTTTTTTTTTTTTAATGAACTATTGAACTATTTAACTATCGCCAACAGTAATGACTAAAACAAAATAATATTAAAGGGGAAAAAGTCCCTTCGGGATAATGGAAAGGTTTGATTAACCATAACCATGCTTATATCAATTAAGTGCAGACTTTATATTTTGTATTTATTGAAAGAAATATAGGACAATATTATGCTACGAGTGTGATTATTATTATATGCCTATTTGAAATGTCATCTTTTCAGTGCTGTCCATAATGCAAACAGGTGTAAAACACATTTCTTCATTCTTGTAGATAATATATGTTTGTTATAATTAGGAATATTATCTTTCTGTAAACTATTGTCAAGCCATCAAACTCTCCTCATTATGATTCATTTACGATAACTATACAACTTCTGTACTTGTTGATAATGTATTAATATTTGTTTTATATTATTATGTTGTAAACAGTTTGTAAAATAACGGTTTAAAGAAAAAATCATAAAGAGAAATAAATAAATCAAATCAACTGATTTCAAAACAGTTATTCATATTTGAATGTATGACATTTGCTCCGGCGGCAATTGCTCCTGCGACAAATGCTCCTAAAAATACGACAATTGCTCCGCGACAATTGCTCCGCGATAATTGCTCCTGCGACAATTGCTCCGTCGACATTTGCTCCTGCGATAATTGCTCCGGCGACATTTGCTCCTGCGACAATTGCTCCGTCGACATTTGCTCCTGCGACAATTGCTCCGTCGACATTTGCTCCGATCGAGCGACAATTGCTCCGCGACAACTGCTCCGTCGATAGAAATGCATATATGCGACAATTGTTCCTGCGAAAAGGTTATAGGCCTGTGGTGTATTTTGATGACGAAATGATACTTTATCCCCAAGAGAGTGCGTTTTCCTTGCTCGCAATGTTTAGAAACAGTGTGGTTTTGGACAGCAAACATTTGCAACAGCGAAGTATGTAATATTTGGCAGTGAGGTAACCAAATATACCATTTAAATATCTTATAAGTCCAGAGTGTATTTTGACAAAAAAACGAGACTTCTTTTAAGGCAAGATATGGTAATTTTTGGCTCGCTCGCAAAATAAATAAAAGTATGTGTCTTGGGGTGTGTGGGTGAGGGGTGTGTATAGTCAAATTAATGTGAGCAAGAAATTTCGGCAAAATATTTTGTTCATTCCCCATCCCACTCCTTGAAACGGATTTACGCCAGTGCCATCGTACTCTCGTGGAATAAGCAGTTAGAGGTACGGTAGTAATTGTCTCGACATACATGTATTTCGAGATATTCGAGATATCTCGAGGCAATGATATTGTCGCATATTCATTTTCTTCGACGGAGCTAATGTCGCGGAGGAATTGTCGCTCAAATGGAGCAAATGTTGGCGGAGCAATTGTCGATGAGCAAATGTCGCATATTCCTTTTTATCTACCATGTCTACCGAGTTTATTGTCGCGGAGCAATTGTCGCATATTCATTTTTAACGACTGAACAATAATCATATTTTGGAGCAAATGTCGGCGGAGCAATTGTCGCAGGAGCAATTGTCGCATTTCTATCGACGGAGCAGTCAGTACTGTTGTCGCGGAGCATTTGTCGCGCGATCGGAGCAAATGTCGACGGAGCAATTGTCGCAGGAGCAATTGTCGACGGAGCAATTGTCGCAGGAGCAAATGTCGTCGGAGCAATTGTCGCAGGAGCAAATGTCGCCGGAGCAATTATCGCAGGAGCAAATGTCGACGGAGCAATTGTCGCAGGAGCAATTATCGCGGAGCAATTGTCGCGGAGCAATTGTCGTATTTTTAGGAGCATTTGTCGCAGGAGCAATTGCCGCCGGAGCAAATGTCGGTTCCCCTCATATTTTCCTTAGTTTGAGAATTATAAATCATTTCTCTTTTTAAAAATTGTTTTGAGATAATTTATTTCTAAAGAAAGAGTTTAAGTTCATATAATTTTTGCAAGTAAATGATGTTAATCTATAATTTTGAGGATTTCTTTGCTCCCATTTATTTAGTGTTGATGTTACAGAAACGTATATGGAATAAAGTCTCAAGTTAACAATAAGCATGAAAAGACAGTGAAGGTGGCCAAATGCACTGGAAAAGGAGGCAGAAGGGCCTTGACTCTTGAGAAGAACTTGAAGAAGAGGAAGAAGATGACAAGTGTTGAAATAGATTGGAACTGTAATCTTTTATTCAGACAAAAAATGTTAAAATAGATGGGAACTGTAACTCTACTTTTATTCAGACAAAAATGTTGATCACTGTCATTCTACTTGTTTTTATAAATGGAACTTGTATTGCATTTGAGATGCGCCATGTCCCATTAAAATTGTGTTTTTCTTGTCATGTTTTTAAAATTATAATTTCAAGCAATTTTAATGATTTACATGGAGGTGCATGCAGGTGTCAAAATACTTTGCATTGAAATAATAAAATTGTACGTTAATATTATTGTTCGACCAGAGGCCACGACATGTATACAACAAATTTCAGCTAAGTGTATATATCTATCCTTTTATTTAAATGTTTGTACGTTAATATTATTGTTCGACCAGAGGCCACGACATGTATACAACAAATTTCAGCTAAGTGTATATACTGCATCTATCCTTTTATTTAAATGTTTGTGTATGAAATGAAATACATGTATAACCAAAGGTAGTTATAAGCATAAATATAATCGATGCATAAAAAAATAACAAGCGGCATGTATAAATTTTTTTTTTTTTCAAATCAAGCAGTGATCAGGAAAATTCAAGCAATACAAATGTGAACAATTTATTATAAACAAATATATGGGATGGAAAACTATTGATTTGACAAATGTTATACATAATAAAGCTCACGATTTTCATGTCCTTTGTTATGTTTCGAAACTGAGGGTAGTTAAGGTACTTGCCCCCACAAAAACTGCCACACTTTTTTGAGCAATCTAAGAACAATATGAAGACACTCTTTCAATGATATTTGTTACCCCCCCCCCCCCCCTTTCATTTACCTGCGCCTGGCCAACCTTCATGGTGGTTTTCAATAATCAATGGCTTATAATCTTGATCAATTATCATGCAATCATGCTTCCAATAAATTAGGTGAGAATGGGTTATACAGAATACAGTAAGCCTGAGTCGAATCGATTGGTTAGCCGGTGTTCGATCGAAGACATCGAATCCCGAATACGTTTTGGCAAATTCGGTGCATCGATTTGTAGTCCGCCAGATTTTTGACTACCGTAGCCACCATGAAAAAATCAAATAAAAAAAGAAACTCCGTAACGTACAGCATATATACTAGCAGAGAACGTGAAGGTGACTTCAAAGTTCAAACTGTTGGCTAACTTTCGCTAATTCGCTCGCGGAGGATGTCGCGCTTTACCTGTGCTTTCTCTATGGAAAAATCGTTTCGTCGTTACGAACTGAAGTTTACGATAATTTTCTTGCACTCTCTCTGCATTGTCAATTTGACAATTGTATAATTGAACATGATAAATACGGGCATGAGTACGAGTGTTCCTACTTAATTCGCAATAACTAATATCACACTCTCATCAAATTGGCAATTACTTCTGAATGATCTCTGAAGCTGAATGAAGTCGAGTCTATATTGAGCGACGAAAAGTTTATTTCGTATTGTTCTTTTTTTTTGGCATCGAACAAACGTGTTCCATTCAGCTCTCCAAAGACAAAGTAAGATTATTAATTCTTTGAATTTGAATCATTGTCGGGTGTGTCGACAATGAGCATCGCTTCGTGCGACACTAGTGACATATTGGCTAGCCATACGGACTAGAAACTTAAAGGGCGAGTCAATTAGAATCAACATTGGGGCTAAAAATGTAGTACATAGGTCCAATGACACAATTCTGACATTTTTACAGAAAAAAAATTGCCCAGTAACAAGAAATTGGTCAAAAAACTCACTAATTTGGGAACGCCCCCAAAAATTGACAGCTGATTGGCTAGAGCGATTTGACGTAGCATCGGGAAGTCCCCCGCGAAGCCACTAAGTTTGACTAATATGTTGGCAATGTAAATGAATGATAATTTATCCATTTTCATATCACTATTTATACAATTTTGACAATCTTTAAGTCCCCCAAAAGGATTTGAATAGGTTGTTTAGACATTTTAGTAGAGGTCAAATGACAAGTCTGGCATTCTTTCAAACACTTTACCCATGATAATTCTTTTGGAATCCTCTTTTGGATTAGGTTTATGTTTTGGAAAAACGTAATATTTTACAGACAAGTAGACGTGTGGACAGTCGCTTTACTGCTGACCGTACCTTGCGAATCTTTGTGTGCGTGCTTATGATAACAACCAAGTACACTGAAAGACTGGATGAAAGTCTAAATATATTGCAACAATTACAGCAAAATCGTGTGCTGCAAGCTAGCTGCCTCCCGGGGGGGGAGGGGGGGGGGGGGGGGGGGGCACTCACATATATATGTCACACATGTATGTGCCGCTGTGACGTCCCCCATTTTCAACCTTCTCGGGTCGCTCCCATGATATGCGATTTTCAGATTTTCACTAACCGCACCTCGATTGGCTTCCGACTCGCTCCCTAAAATATAAAAAAATAATGCGCACAGCCTATTGTCCGGGAACGGTCGCTCCCTAGCCTCCCAGGCCAGCGCAGCGGGGAGCTGGGCGGCCTAGTGCCCCCTAACTGAACGCGGTATTACTAGTGCTAGCGGCGGCTCAGCGAGATCAATCTGCATGCGACATCGAGCCAGTGCAGTGGCCCGGCATGTACAGCTTTAAAAACAGCGCTGCGACCGCTGACTCAGCTCATGCACCGTATGTGTACCAGAGTAGTGAGATCGCGAGCAGCTAAAATTAGCTCTGCCCATGAGCCCGTTCGCTCCTTAGACCCTCAAAAATGAGCTTCCTCAATTAACCATTTAGCTCCTTAGCCCCCTGTTTTGAGATTGGCAGCGGCACACCCACATCCAAAAACAGGTTGAGTGCCCCCCCCCCCCCCCCGGTAGACCTACCCTCTTTTTCTCCAGTGACTCCAGCTTCAGAACTGCAGACCGACTCTTGTTTTTTTAGCTCCCTGTGTTTGGCTTCCAGTTCCACAGCCCTTGGCCCTCAGTTCCCAGTCTGATGACAGGGATAGCTGTCGGCCGCAGCATTTTATACTTGGGCGCAAATCCTAGCTGGTCATACAGCCCCTGGCCTGAGGGCCTGACTATCGAAGTCCTCCTCCCTGAAGTGGTCACTGCAAACAGTACTGTGAGCGGAAGGGCCATCCCACTGAGCTAGCTCGCGTCAGCTTGATCCTTGAAATCCAAATTTTTCGAGTTGCATCATCTTTAGGAAAGGTGTGCAGACTGACACCATCGCTGGTGGCTTTGCTGCACCCAGCAACAACACATCTCCTCGGCATTTTCTTGAGATATGCACTCCTATCATGCCTATCCAAAATTCCCTGCACTGGATATACACAGACAAGCGTCGTCCGCTAGCTAGATGTTCCCGATGGTACGTCACAGGTCACCTGACAAGGCACGTGACTGGGCCCTATTTTTCGAAGGGCGTGACAAACTAGCTGATAAACGTGCGATTTAGGCAATTTCAACGAAGCTTAGAGAAGTACACAGATCTTTTTAATAAAAAGTATATGCGATTTCTAGCAGTATTGACACAATACTTTGATATTATCATGAAATGTAATTCTAATTGACTCGCCCTTTAAGATTTTGGCTCGTCCGCTGTGATTTTTGCTAGCCATTGGCTAGCGGGCTATCGTTAATTTCGAGCAGCGAGAGCCCATACATATGCCCGCGATGCCAGCGGACCGGTCACCGGTGCATGGTGCATGCACTGCGTGCAACTGTGTGCAACTCTGTTTTCACCGCACATCATTTATCGATTAACCGGTATTCGATCGAATCAAAGCCGTCGAATCCCGGTTTATGAAATATTCGATATGACTCAGGCTTAGAATACAGTGCATTTTCCTGTAAAGAGGGGGTCCTTTATTGTTAGCCCTACCTCCGCACCAACATGATATTTGAAGCTAGGGTTTAGTCGCATCTGTATCCCCCTGCTCTCATCTTAGGAAATTGATAAAGTGACCAATTTATGAAATTTAAATCTAGGCCATTCTTAATTTAGCATAATGTCGTTATTTTAAGCTAGGGACACCAAGAAAGGGTCTTTTTGAACGGTGAAGCTATGGGATAGGGGTGGGTCTTATCAGATCCAAATTTACATCAATCTGCAATTTTCTTTTGATTACCGCAACAAACACCTCCGATATATCATTTATTTTTTTTAAAGATTTGCCGGCCTGAGTCAAAACTATTTACAATATCATTATGAGGTTTGCCGACACCGGTTTTAAGTGGGGAGGGTTCACACCGCTAGCGTCGCCCCTGGACAAATCTCTTTCGAAATCAACTTGAGAAAAATTTCAAACAACTTCAATTAAAAATATCAAAAGTGACAGCAAAAACGGGAGAAAGAGAAATGAAATAATTTATATGATATATCGCAAATCTAAATTGTCTTGATAATATTACTTTCATCAAAAAAGAAGAGGCAGAATTATGACAATACACGAGTCTGAAAATTATCTGATAAAACCTTGATAAAAATCGACTGACGCTAAAACATACCCGTTCATTTTTAGCATTATAATTTTAGCGAATGGGGCTACATGGCAACGGACGTCGCTAAGGCAAAATGACCCCCCCCCCCCCCAATCTTTAAAACATAAAATAATTAACCCCTATCAGCAAATTTGATGATGAAGCAAGAGAAAATGAAATCAAGGAAACCTTAAAGAGGCTAAGACGAGGAAGAATTAAAAGAAGGAAAAAGGAAGACAGTTCCGACATCTCTTTGCCACATCCTCTCTGGATCATGCCCATATTGTTTTCAACACAAAGAAATTAAAGAAATATTCAAGAAAGCTAAAGAAATATTCAAGAAAGCTAAAGAAATATTAAAAGTTGAACTTGATGTTGGTATTCATATATTTCAGGGAAATTATAAAACAATCATGAATTAATCAATCAACTAAGCAACAGGTTACACCATTGAATTCTTTATTGAATTCATCCACATTTCATTAAAACAAAGGAAATTATAAAAGATATAAGCTTGACTAAATAATTTATAAAGCATGCTAAGTTCACAATAATTTAGCTCCAGAGGCGTATCTAGTTTTCATAAATGGGGGAGGGACTCCGGTTCCTATTCTGACAAGCCCCCCACCAAAAAAAAATGCCAACAAAACAAACAAACAAAACAAAAACAAACACACAAAACCAAAAAAACAAACATAATAATTAAAAACAAAAACAATCAATCATAAAAAGCCATGGGGGCGGGGGCAATTAATTTCCCCCAAATATTCCGGCAAGTTACACAAGAAAAAAAAAATCAGATAAAGATTTGATTTGCTTGACAATATTCAGACAAAAAAAAAAGAGAGGGATATCATTATATTTCAGAGTTGAAAGAAAAGACCCCTTTTCTTATCCATTCATAATGAACATTGTATGAACATTAAAAATATGAACATCAAAATATATATCGAAGCAATACATTTTCAAAAAAATGTTTTGAAAATGGGAAACATTTAGGCCTATTGCACATTAAAAGAAAACAAAATAAAATGAACAAACGCAAAGATTTAAAAAAAAATTGTCAATAGTCAAACCCCCGCGCACACCAAATATGTGCAGTGTGTAAATCACATAGCGCGTGATGGTGGCCGTAAACTGGTACCAGGTTGTAGGTATGTTACAAAAATTTGAGAAATCTTATTTCAAGCATATAATTGATTCCATCAAATAGAGCTTAATGAAAGCTTCAATTTGATACCTCATTCAGCTCTGTAGCTGCAAAATTAACGAAGTTACAGTCATTTTTATGTCGAAAAATGAGCGCAGTTAATTTCTTTTGTTTTCTATTGTTTTTATAGGAAAAAAAGTCAAAAGTTGTGATCTCGGACCATCCATTCAAACACAAAAACTTTTATAACTTTCTTAAAATTAAAGCTAACAAGATGAAACTTTCAGCAATTACAGATAATAACAGTATGAACATTATGTGAAACTGTCTCATAAAAAAACAAAGGGTAACCATTAATTAATTAATTAATTAGGTGATTATTTTTTCTTTTCGTTCCATATTAAATGTATTTATCTCGTTTTTATATATATGTGTATATATATAATATACTGATTTCCGCTCGAAATCTCTTTTATTTCACCATTCAATCTTATTTTGTAATGTTAGATCAACTGTATATAATATGTTTTGTTTAGTAGTTTTCTCCCTCTCAAACAATTACTTTAATTAAACGAAAATCTTTTTTTTAATATATAATATTGTATCATTCGATTAGGGGGTCTACATCACACAAGCTAACATTTTTAGTAGATCCCTCCACATATCCTTTTGTCATCTTTCTATGTCATATCCATGTATTCTGTTTTTGCAGTGTTTGTAACTTGTACATATTGTTGTAATTTCATTGTAAATGTGGAATCTGAATAAAATCAAATCAAATCAAAATCAAATCAAATTATTTTGTGACTGCATGTGTTTTTGTGTATGTAAAAATGAAGCGTTTACTGAAATTATCAAGTCATCGAAGTCAAATGCAGGATATTTGTAAATAGAACAGACAAGGACATTGGTTCTATCATCTGGTAAGGATCTTGTTGTATACTTAGTTAATTAATACCATTATTAGTTATTTAATTAAGTAGCCATTTTCATCAATAAGTTAACTAAATACTGCAAATTTGTCGAAGAACTTGAAAATTGTACATGTGGATAAAAAATATTGACCGAAAATAGGTGTTAATATTCTTTTAAAAAAGATAATTACACTAATTAATACATAATTATGAGAAAACTATTCCAATTTCTTGTGTGCAGGTTTTCAGTTCAAAACTTTAAATTATCATCTATTTTGTCAAAGCAAATTTACATTTTTGCACGGCTTGGGAAAATTAAAGGATTTGAATTTCTTGCTGAATTAAATCCAAATGATTAGTAATTTAAGCAATAAAATACAGTAAAATTTAGAATGACATGAACTATAATTCAGAGATGTTATTTACTTCAAAATTACGTTTCTATTCTAAAAAATATGATTATTAATCTCCTCTGCATTATTTTCAACTCACATTAATCACACTAATTAATACATAATTATGAGAAAACATGCAATCGAACGCTCAGGGGAGCGTTTCATCAAGCGATTTGTCAGTGATTTTCACTGACAAATTTGCTCTCAGCCAATCAGATGCAAGGATTTCAGTAGCTTATAACAGTTGTCGGTAAAAATCACTGACAATACGCTTGATGAAACGCTCCCCCGGATCGCACAGAGCAAAGCGCATGCATCTCCCGGCGGGAAGCCATCGCTTCGCCGTGTCAACTTTGCAATGACATCCCTCAACTTCGCAACTAAAAAAACACATTTCGGATCGTAGAATTTTCACACAAATTCACCAACATCAAGAAAACATGTATAGAAAACATCCATTATACCTTAAATTGAATCCATTATCCAAGATTTATGAGAAAAAAGCACTGACAATCAAGCTCTCGGGAAAAAGTGGTGTGCTGATCGCAACGATGAAAAATTGCATACATGTTGGGTATTGAATGAAAGCTTGTAGATTCAGCTACAGCTTGAAAATAACGTCACATGACAAAAATGCTATCAGCCAATGCAAAGGCAGTATTTACGGGGAGTCCCCACAGCCATACGCAAATCGCCCGAACAGCCGCTCGGGAGAATTTACTGCCGCGAGGGCGCACGCATTGTAACGTACCTACAGGTAGGCCGGAAACCAGTCCCGATGTAGCTTTGCGAATTCGATCGCTGCGCGAGCGTCGGACCACATTCGTGGAAATAAAACACAACATACATGTACGAAGGCGGAGAATTTCGGCTTCATTTCAACAGTAAATGAGACAGAAAGGAAAGTCGCTAAAACCGCTTAAGTGGCCGAGATACCTATACCGTATACGGTATAGGTACTTTCTTTTCTTATTCCTTGACCTTGTCCGATTTCTCTCAAACTTTCAGGATCCTGTTAAACTGTTTTTCTTATTTTTCTGCTTTCGGCATTCTCGTGAAATAAGCCACCCCGCATTCACTTTGTACATGCAGTTTATTGCGTGTAATTGGCTATGAGGGTTCACATCCCCCATTGACTTTACACGGCAGTGTGTCACGGCAGTGTGTGTGTACACACTCGATGACCCGGCATGACCGGTGGCTTATTTCACGAGAAGGCCTCTGCTTTCACACAAATCAACTCATCATCAAGGTTGGACTGCCCTTTAACCATGTTAACTAAGTAACAGACTAACAATCACACTCCAACATCATGACAAGAACATGTGGTGTGCCATGTGGTCCCACTGGCTGTAACCAGCCGGCCAGCGCCCCCGCGGAGCGCATCGACCAGGGTACCGCAGGCACTAACTTTTTAGAGCCAGCGTCATTCAGCTCCAGTCCACCTCAGACTCAGTATCGAACATTGACAATGTTTGTTGACCATCTGATACTAGATAGAAAACGCTTTTACTTACTATTAAGTTTTTGCAGAGGCACTCCACCTTTGCTGGATATCAAGACAGATCTCAGAACCTTCTCGATAAAGCTCTCCTTTTTGTCGGCCATATTGGAATGATCGACGGTGATGTTTACGTTCTTTCTTGATCGTGCATATGCAATTACAAAAGCGCAATGCTGCAATAATTCAGCGGGGGTGGGTGGGGGTGGGGGGGGCCGGTAGGGGCGGTGGCCGGGGGCGTCTTTTTTTTTGTAACCAAGCCTAGGCAAATTTCGCATTTTTTCATACTAATACGGTTTATTCCGTCAAGACTGATCTGCATGAATATTCATGAAAACGAATTATAGCGATATAATAAAACGAGCAAGGGCATCGAGGGGCTGTTCTGTGTGGCGCAATCGGATAATCTAGGCCTAGTCCTCTCTTGGTGAAAGGACCACGAGTTCGAACCTCGGCAGAAGTTTATATTACGAAATTTTCTTTTGCTTATTTAAAAATAAGGTGACTGAGTAAGAAAATACAAGTCCGATACTTGTAGTCTGTTTCAAAGTCTTCAAAAAGGGGTTTCTGCCTAGGCTTGGCTACAAAAAAAAGACGCGGGCCGGGGGGGGGGGGGGGGGTGCATATTTATGTCCGAAAATTGTTATCCACTGAAAAGCAAAATAAAAAATTAATAATATGAAATGTACTAAAAACAAATAAACTAATCAATATGTAAATAAATATATCAATCAATCTACAGTACCCCTTAAAAGAATTTAAGTTTTTCCCTAAAAATGAAGGTGATCTCTTTAACCGGCGTGAAGTTGGTCACATATTCGATATTCGATATTCAACTTGTGAAGTTAGAAGCATATTCGATATTCGGCATATTCAACTTGTGAAGCTGGAAGCATATTCGATATTCGGCATATTCGGTATATTCAAATTTAACGGGTTTTTATGACTTTTACGCCCCTTGCAGGGTCAACCTGGGTGTGGGCAACCTAGAAAACATGAGCTTGTCCCGGCCCCTGCCGTTTAAGGTTGCCTCAAGGTCAACTATATATTTAATGGTAAATGTATTATATTGCAGAAATGCACTTTGTCCTATGATGGCCTGCCACAAGTCCCTGACGGCTTGGGCTGGGCAACCACTTGCTCCACAGGGTCCACCTGGGTGTGGGCAACCTAGAAAAAATGAGCTTGCCCCAGCCCCTGCCGTTTAAGGTTGCCCCAAGGTCGACTATATGTTTAAGGTAATATATCTTATATTACAAAAAACACCTTTTCCAATGATGGCCTGCCACAAGTCCCTGACGGCTTGGGCCGGGCAACCACTTGCCCAACAGGGTCCACCTGGGTGTGGGCAACCTAGAAAAAGTGAGCTTGCCCCGGCCCCTGCCGTTTAAGGTTGCCCCAAGGTCGTCCATATATTTAATGGTAAATATATTATATTGGAGAAATGCACTTTGTCCTATGATGGCCTGCCACAAGTCCCTGACAGCTTGGGCCGGGCAACCACTTGTCCCACAGGGTCCATCTCGGTGTGGGCAACCTAGAAAAAGTGAGCTTGCCCCGGCCCCTGCCGTTTAAGGTTGCCCCAAGGACGACTATATATTAAAGGTAATATATCTTATAATACAAAAAACATATCTTTTCCAATGATGGCCTGCCACAAGTCCCTGACGGCATGGGCCGGGCAACCACTTGCCCCACAGGGTCCACCTATGTGTGTGGGCAACCTAGAAATAGTGAGCTTGCCCCGGCCCCTGCCGTTTAAGGTTGCCCCAAGGCCGACTATATATTAAAGGTAATCTTATAATACAAAAAAAACAAATCTTTTTTATGATGGCCTGCCACAATCCCTGACGGGTTGGGCCGGGAAACCACTTGCCCCACAGGGTCCACCTGGGTGTGGGCAACCTAGAAAAAGTGAGCTTGCCCGGCCCAAGCCGTCAGGGACTTGTGGCGGGCCATCATTGGAAAAGATATGTTTTTTTGTGCAAGATATATTACCTGTAATAATAGTCGACCTTCGGGCAACCTTAAACGGCAGGGGCCGGGGCAAGCTCACTTTTTATAGGTTGCCCACACCTAGGTGGACCCTGTTGGGCAAGTGATTGCCCGCCCCAAGCCGTCAGGGACTTGTGGCAGGCCATCATAGGAAAAGGTGTGCTTTTTTGTATTATAAGATATATTACCTTTAATATATAGTCGTCCTTGGGGCAACCTTAAACGGCAGGGGCCGGGGCAAGCTTACTTTGTCTAGGTTGCCCACACCTTGCTGGACCCTGCAAGGTGCGTAAAAGCCATAAAACCCCGTTAAATTTGAATATACCGAATATGCCGAATATCGAATATGCTTCCAGCTTCACAAGTTGAATATGCCGAATGTCGAATATGCTTCTAACTTCACAAGTTGAATATCGAATATCGAATATGTGACCAACTTCACGCCGGTCTTTGGTTTCGTCTCTCATAAT
The DNA here is from genome assembly GCA_025617745.1 of Heliocidaris erythrogramma. NCBI lineage: Eukaryota > Metazoa > Echinodermata > Echinoidea > Camarodonta > Echinometridae > Heliocidaris > Heliocidaris erythrogramma. The sequence goes on from CM046856.1 coordinate 21,065,464, forward strand.
GATGTACCCATATCCATTGAAATGTGAATCCAAGGGATCCAATCCTTTGTGATTAAAATTTGTAACAGCTAGTTCATGTACACTGTCGTTCTGTGGATTTCTACTGGGATATCAGGCCAGTATGTTGACATGCTGCACATGCATGCCTTCACCTTGTATCCAGGGGGTTCCATATGGACCTATAAACTATAAAGCAAATTTTGCATCTGTGTGTAAGCAATGCAGGCCTAGACCGCCTAGACTTAATGACCCGATTACAATATTCATATTTTCAGTTATTTTTCTGTGCATTTCACTAAAAATTCTCCATCTAAGATAAAGCAAAGCATAAATTATGTTCCTGGGGAGATCTTCCTTGGAGGGAAGGGAAGCCCTGATACTAATTTTGCTTTGCTCAGTAGGCTACTTAGGAAGGATATGGTATTAGACTAAGGTCAGTTCGTGCCATTTTTATCAGTCTGTTCAGTTACACGTATTGATCAGCGACACACTTTGGATCTGGACACCTGCCATTCAAAGGTCCTTCACAAGTGGTTAGGCCTACTCTAGTGAAGCCTTTATCTGCTATTAAAGTGGTAGCATCTTAATTGTGCTCTGCAGCTGGAAATATGGTATAAACTTAGTTCCCAGTGATATCATGACTTGGATCCACCATACCAAGGACAGTATCACGAATAATGAGGATCGATTGACACATTCAAAGAGGGATATGATATGATATGGTGACCGTTGGCATCAGGGTCTTGTAGTGAACACCACCAACATGGCCTTCCTATATAGACTATGAGCACTCTGATGGAAAACTTAAAGAAAATATTGTAGTCCTGTAATCACTCAGGCAATTACCAGTACTACACCCCCGTCAAGTTGAAAATCTGCCTTACATCCAAGAAATCTCCTGAAGACCGGGTGAATGCATGCAGGGCAGCGCTCCGGAGGGGGGGGGGGGCAGTGCCCCCACTTTTTCAATTACCCATAAAAGGTACCCTTTTTTATTTTTGAAATGTGCCCCCTTTCTCTCTGATAAGAGCCCTTTTTACTACTAAAATGTCCCTTTCCCCTTCTAATAAGTGGTCTTCTCCCTTCTGATAAGTGCCCCTTTTCAAATCTGATAATTGCCACCTTCTCTCTCTACTAAGTCCCCTTTTCTCCTTCTGATAAGTGACATGTATTTTCTGATAAGCGCCCCTTTTTTCTCGAATAAGTACCCTATTTCCCCTTCTGATAAGTGCCCTTTTATTTCTAATAAGTGCCCTTTTCCCTTCTGATAAGTGTTACTACAACCTAAACAAGCTAATTTATGTAAAAGTAGCTCATGGTCCACAGTATCAAAGGCCTTCCGAAGATCTATGAAGGCAACTCCAGAAATTTCATTGTTGTCAATATTCAACGACCATTGATTTACAAGTTTTGCAAGGGCAGTAGCTGTTGAAACAATGAAATTGAAGAAGACGGATGCTTGATAACGTATTAATTAGACTGTATAGGGTAATGTTAATACAAAATGGTCCCTTTTTTGCTTTATGTTCACCTTTTGTAGGTGCCTCCTCCCCCCCCCCAAACCCCCCCCCCGCCCCCCCGCCCCCCCCCCAGTGCCCTTTTGGCTAGTTCCCCCCCCCCCCCCCCCCCACTTTGAAAGACGCTCCTTCTCATTGAGGCCTGTACTGCATCCGCGTCCACGCAAACGAGTAAAAAAAATTCACCACCTGACGGTTAACCCAGAAATCACGTTTAGGGTATCAAAATCAGGAAATTTTGAAAAAGGGGTAATCAAATTCACTAATATTGACGAGAAAAGATCCTCAAAAAGGGTAAGGAAATTGACAGTACATTGGGGAGCCGGTCAGGAGCAGCGAATCTGAACATGATTAAACGTATCCAAAGAGGTTCTTTTCTATTCAAATGAAAATATAATTCTGTAATGTGTTCCAAAGTAATTAGTTGTCTTTAACTCTCCTTTTTATGTCAGAAAAGGGCCAAGAAGAACCAATCCTCGAATAGGGTCAACAATAAAAAAATCCCATCCAACCTTGGTAATAAAATGATTTGCGTCAAAGCAGAAAAATAAGAAAAACAGGATTGTGAAAAGTTTGAAAGAATTCGGACAAGGACTATAAGAACTGTTATGATGTTTGAAAAATGAGATCACTATATCTATGCGAATCTCAAATTGGCAATTTGGTGAGTCGATTGTGACATTTTGTGTGGACAACTCTACCGTTTGTCATACACAAAAATATCATTAATTTGCAGTTTTCTTCGAGGCGCTTTTACCCTCGGGGCAGTACTCAAAATATATTGGAGATAGCATATTGTTATAGGTCCTCATGAAAGCAAAATATCCTACTGAGTAATACATTTTCAAAACAGTGACATTTTAATAATTTTGTGTGTTGGAGCGAATGGGGGAGTTGTCCACAGCTACATCACAGTGTCATTACCTATTCGGCCAATTTGAAATTCCCATATGTATAGTGATTACAACTTTCAGAAATTCATAACTTTCTTATTGCTTTTCCGATTTCGTGCAAACTTTCACCAATCTGCTTCTCTGATTTTACTCTTTCTTTCAGAGCAACTTGTCATTAAGGTTGGATTAAGGTTAAATATCAGATAATTGTCATGGGTTTCCCTGAAATAGGGTATCAAAAATTCGTCTTAAATCCTCGTTTAGGGTGCTTTTCAGAAAGTCATGCGGATGCCGTATACGGACCTGATTGAGACATGACCCCCGTCTTGATAATAGTGTAATAGATATAGGACATAAAAATAGATTCACACCTGTGAACAGAAATTTGGAAGAAACGATCATAACTTAAAGATGCATGTACCCTTCGCAAGAACAGATTATTATATGAACTCATTTATGATCCTAAAATTATAAATGATGGGAACAAACTTTCGAAGAAATGAAAGCATGTATTCAAATCTCAAACTATACCCAGTTAATTTCACAAATACACTGTAAAAACTAAAGTGCTACTTTTTCGGGGCATGTATAGTGACTGCACCTGAAATGCTGTTTTAGCACTTGTAGTGTGCTAATTTACCAGCAAAAAAAAATTGTGACCTTGGCGAGCCTCCAACCAGGTTCCGCTGATTGAGAGGCGCTGACGTTACCGATAGACTAACGAATGCTTCTTGCAATCCAGTTTAGTCATGGGAGTCAAGTAGATAACTGTGGTGTCGTAAATTCACTATGTAACAATATGATCTGCTCTAAATCGTACGATGTGAGTTAGTCTAGCGGTAATGCCAGCAATTCTCGATCAGCGGACCCTGGTTCGAGGCTCGCCAAAATCACAATTTTTTAATGAATGTTTAGCAGTTTAACTTTAAGGAGCCGGTCCAGCTCCCGTGAAAGTGCTGAAATAGCACGCTGTGTGCAGTCCCTGTGGGGGTCATCCCTATAGCTAGAAGGTCCGATAGTTAGCGGGTCCGATAGACCGACACCCAATAGATAGAAGGTTCGATAGACCGAATGTACGAGAGGGTCCAGTAGACAGAAGGTTCTATAGACCGAATCGGCAGGAGGGTCCAATAGTCCGAAGGTTCTATAGATCGAATGACCAACGGGCCCGATAGTCAGAAGGTCCGATAGATAGAAGGTTCGATAGTCCGAATGTACATGAGGGTCCAATAGACAGAAGGTTCTATAGACCGAATCGGTAAAAGGGTCCGATAGTCCGAAGGTTCAGAAGGGGTCCGATAGTTAGAAGGTCCGATAGACCGACAATAAATACGTAAAAAGGGTAAATAGTGGATAAAGTGAAAAGTGGTAAAAAATAAGTGATTAAACATAGGTGGGGGCGTTATGTTTTCAGATGTTTTCAAATGTGGGGGGGGGGGGATACCCTGCCCCTCCCACTTTTCATGGTTCCAACCAAAGAAAAAGCAAAAAAGGAAGAGGTTGCAAAGGAAAGAAGGAAAGAAAAGAAAGGAAAAGAAGAGAAAAAGAAAAGAAGAAATCAGAAAGGAAAGAGAAGAAAAGAAAAATTCAAAAACTTCCCTCTCTAGCATTATTAGGGTTATTTACCAATGCCCATTATATTTTCATTATTGATATTAGTTATTAATATAATCGCCATATTTATGTATATAAACCAATGCCAATTATATTAATAAGTCATATGCTTATGGAAGTTATTTGGTTTGCATCTTGAATCTCTAGCTAATGTTATGCTATTTTTCAACTCAAAGAAGGTTACAACATAACTGAAAGGAACCGAGTAGCAAGTTGACCTAAAGGGGCTAAAGAGATGAATTTTCAGAAATAATGGCTTGTGACAATAGACTCTTCCCAATATGAGAACGGAATAACAATACGCTAGAACATATTCTCAGGATACAAAATTCTTCTTCTTTTTTTTTCTCTCTCTCTCTCATTCGCTCGCTTTGCTCGCTCATACAATCAAGAAACTAGGCCTATATTGTTTCTTGGAGCAAGCACCTCTTACGTCCTGCAGCAACAAGAAGCCCGAATATCATAATATTCGGGCAGTGAGGTATCCGACTATTCGCGAATTCCGAAGGTTCGTAATTCCGAAAAGTTATATGTAGGACTATTGCATTTTTGGAATTACGAATCTTCGGAATTATGAACCCTTTTTCATTTTCGGAATTATAAACCCTATTTCGTTTTCGGAATTTTGAACCTCCTTCTATGGGAAATTTGTGTTTCGGAATTATGAATCTGCAGAAAAACGAGCCTTCGTCAGCTGTCTCTACCTGCCATATGCAGGAATCATTCTTATTAATACAGTTTTTAGGTTTAGGATGTGAAGCGAAGGGGGGGGGGGCACTTTGCTGCTGTTCTTTTATAAGAAAGGTAACCCTAATATCTGGGCGCAAGGGCGCCAAAACGTGCCGAAAATTGTCATAACATTGAATATTTAGGGACCTCGCTGCATGAAACATCTCGTTTATAAGATTTGCGAGCGAGCGAGAAAAATGCACTTTACTTTGCTGTTGCGCATTTCAATATAGAAAGTGGTCCTAACAAGTATTCGGGTGCCATGGCGATAGGGCAGCGACGTGTCTGAATATTGCAATAACATCCTAGAAATATTCATGAACCTCGCTGCCTGAAAGGTTTGCGAGCGAGCGAGGAAAATGCACTTTACTTTGTTGTTGCTCATTTAGGTGACCCGACGCCTCAAAACCTACAATAAGTCGCCAAAATTATTTTTTTTGTTTCATACATTTTCTGAAAGTAGAGATTCTCAGCTTTTCAATGGTATATCACTTGCCGAGTTTACTTTATTAACAAGGAGCTCCTTGTTAACAAGTACACTGTATCCATAATTACTCCAACTACAATGTAAGGCATTGGAGCTTGTGGCAAGAGGGGGCATACGCATAACCCCCCCCCCCCCCCCCCCCCCCCCCCCAGCGAAGGAGTTCTCATTCCACTTGTTCGAACGTGCCTATATTTAACAACAAGTTAGGACAATATTTTCTGAAATTTTTTACAAAATTGTCCTTTTTTCGCTTTATGTTTAAAAACTATTTCTAAATGCGCTTTACTTTGGGGGTTGGGGCGTATGCCGTGTAGATGATAAGTGTTCTTCATTTTCTCTCATCCCCCATGCATCATTTGCACCCCTTTCAACTGTCGTCCGGGGCACGTATCCCCGCCCCTAGATACGCCACACGTCGATCGTTGTTGTCCCTTACGGAAGATAAGTACATTGTACTATCGGGCTAATGTGTGTTACAAGGGTAAAACAATAATATTTGGGGATAAAATAACGTACCATTTCCTTTCTCTGTTGTTCTGGAGAAATATTTATTAAATTAACGATTTTGTTTTTCTCTCTTATATAGATCTCATTTGAACACATTTGAAGGGCACTGGTCTTGCTATAAAGGGGATTATATGTCATTTGTTTACAAAAGTAGCATTTTCATGCCCTTATATTGATGTAAAAGTGTAATGTTTGTTTCCATGTAAATTATTTTGATCGGAGCTTCATTAGAAAAAATGTTCAATGCTTCCAAAATTGTACTGAATTCTTCTTTAAATTCATCTGCGCTAACGTCAAATGATAATAAGGAGGGGTAGGGGGGGGGGGGGTGGGTGAGGGGATGATGAAATGCATGAGAACAGTTTTTATTGCAGTTGGTATCATGGGTGTCGATCCCGGGGGGATGGGGGGGGGGGGTATATATCCCCCACAAAATTTGAGGTAGGGGGATGGCCTGTGTTATCATCCCCCAATATTTTGGATAAAATAAATAAGAATTATGATACATTAACTTTAAACTAATAATTATTCACTCCTTATGTCTGATCTTAAAATATCATTAAATTCTTTAATGATTAGAATTAAGGAAATAAGAAATTCCATTATTTCGCATTGTTATTCTCAATTGAGGGATTCCGTCCATTGGCGTAGATCCGTGCGTTCCTTCTTTTCATTAAAAAAACATTTTGGGATACTCTGAAATGCAATTTTATAGACAGACTTTTGAAAATCCCCCGCTCTATCGCTTTGCGTATATAGGGGGGGGTGGGCGCGTGCCCTGGGCGTCACTTGGAGGGGCCCCCAAAAAACGCAAAGGAGAGAAAGTAAAAAGGGGAAATTAAGATAACTCATAATCCTTACGGATTATGCGCCCCAAATCTGCATTGTAAGTGCACTAGAAATCCAGTTTTTGAAGGTTTGAAATGCGAAAATTTTCCAAAGCTCGGTCGCATAATTATTTTCCTTCAGGATCTCGTAATTTCCCGCTCCAAGTAGGCCTATATGTAGTTCTTAAATAGCTGAAAGGGTTCAAAATTTGAAAAAATAAAGATGTAATTGCTTTGCTCGCTATGTAAGTTTCATAATGACTCCTGCTAGATATTGCCCCCTCCCCCCCCCCCCCACAAAAAAAAAAATATAGGATAAAGTATATAAAACAGCATTTGCAAAGGTTCTCAACTTTGGGTAGCCTTGCTGAATTTCTCGACTCTTTCTCAATTCAGGCCTATTTAGGGTTTTCGTTAGTTTTGCTCCCGATTGTAGAAGTGAGTAAATAGAAAACCGTTTTGCAATGTATACAATTCGAGCTTCTCTATATACCGCTGAATTGCGGTGGTCAATTGCAAAATTCCCTGGGTAAATGGCATAAGAAATTGCGTCTTTTACGGTTAAAAATTGAAAAATTTGCCGCTCGGTCGCTTTGTTCCCTCGCTAACGTAGATAAGTTTGGGCACTCGGGGTGGGGGTGGGGGGAGACGTAACTTCATTTTTGCCTCAGGCGATATAATCCCTAGATACGCCACTGGCTTCGCTCCCTCGCCGGTCACCCCCCCCCCCCCCCCACAATCGTGAACAGGGATCGACACCCCTCATGTTTGAAGTCGAATAGTCGTATCATCAGTCTATACGACTAACACACGAAAAATTTGAAAAAGATATAGAAAAAGTTTGAATGATATGCCTATGCCGATTACTCAGGGTTCTAGACACCAAATTCATGTGCATTTTGTGAGGAAATGTGGAAGGGGGCACAGTTTTTGAGGGGTGGGGGCAGTGGCGGATCTACGGGGGGGGGGGGGGGTTAGGGGGTTTAACCCCCCCCCCCCCCCCTTGGGCTGCCAAGTAAATATTTAATGTGCATAGAAAAACGCCATCATAATATGTCCAGACCCACACAGTATGTTCCTATAGCATATGACTGCTTTTTATGGTCTCCATTGCGTTAGTAGATGCCAGGAAAACATCACTTACGGGGGTTCAACATAGCGAAAAAAAATCGGCTCGCCGCTACGCGGCTTGTGGAAGATGCCTCGCATCGTCGTTGGGTCCATTGGCGGATCCAGGGGGGGGGGGGGGGGGGGGCACTTCCGGCCCGTGCACCCCCCCCCCCCCTTGGAAGAAAAGTATGCATTTTGACCATCGACGACCCGCCATTTTTTCGATTGTGCCCCCCTTTTAGAATGAAGACCTTTTTTTATTTTTATTTTTTTTTTTCAGGGAATTATGGAGGGAAACTGGACCCCATACCCCCCCCCCCCCACACTGAGCGAATTTTGCAGGTCTGCATGGCGAAAAAAAAAAATTGTCGACACCCCCCCCCCCCCCCCCCCCCCTTCATTTGTGTGCCCCCTCTTTTCCTCAATCCTGGATCCGCCCCTGGTTGGGTCAAACCACCCCCTTGGAAAAAAAGCTAGATCCACCCCGGGGGGGGGGGGGGCACGGAGCCGCCACTGATTCCTTTTATTATACATGACGTCTACCATTTTTCATAACAAGCCGAGCTGAGAGTCATGTAAAGGCTTGGAAAAATTTCCATATTCTGATCATTTAAAGACAAATTATAAAATAACATGCTATGCTCTCTGTGTATCTTTACATATACCATTAATATTTTATGCGTGAGTTAGTAATTAACGACTGTTACTTTTGGTGAGTCTTGCTTACTCAACCATGAAATATTGTGAGATATTTTAGTGTCATTTGATAGAATAAATCATATTTCTGAAAATTTTGAAATATTTTATTGGCGAGACTTTTTCCAACTGTCATAACCGATTCTCAACTTTGTTGATAACCATCCAGAATAAATACAAATTCCTGTCAAGTCTGAATTTTGCACCCTTCCACAAAAGTGGTTTGAGATCAACGCAGGCGTAATAACTAGTCAGATTTTTCGTATTATTGTATAGGAGGGATCCTCAGCTATCTACAAGAATTAAATATTGAAAATATTCAGAAATATTTATTTGGGGAGACATTTTCAAACTGTTACGCACTGAATATCTATTTTTTTTAATTTTTCAACTTTCTTCTATCCCTCTTTTTCCTTCCATTTGGTCATCAGTTTCTTTCTCTTTTATTTGGCCCATACGCTCTCTCTCTTTACCAATCTCTTCTTTCGTTCTCTAGCCAGCACCTTTGCCTTTTTTCTCCCTCTCTGACCCACTGTCGCTTTCTGTCACTCACTATCTCTCCTACAGTATATCAAGTACTTTTTAAAATTTTCTTGCATGCATTCTCTACGTAACTTTTATAATTGCTTTCTTGTTACCCTTTGCACCTTTTATCTCATCTTTTTTTCCGCGCTCTACAGCAATCTATTTCCAGAGTTGTATTTTCCACTTTCATCTTCTTTTAATACCTTGATATGCATCCCTATTCCTCAGTAGATGTCCTATATACAAAAGTAAATAACAAATAATGCACGGTGAAAATAGAATTCTTTTTGTTTAATCATTAGTGAGACTGAAGAATACTGACAAGGTTAGAAGAAGCATTCTAATAGGTACATACCATAATCAGTAAGTCTTATTTTTTGCACTTTAAAGGGATACTCAACCGCAGATTGCGGACTTTTTTTCATGCCGCAAGAGGGCACCATGATCGTTACCTGATCATGTCGTTGCCCCGCGGGATCAAACTTCGAACAGGCCGTTTGCCGCGCAACATGCACGCTCCGCCCGAGCTCGAGCTCTTGTGCGAGATTCGGTCGGCTTCGTGCAGTTTGAAATGTAATTCCAGTAGTCCAACGGACGTGTTCGACGCACTGTGTACCAGTGAATAGGGCTTACGCAATCCTGACTTTCCCCCATGGCTGCCTGGTGGCGTACCCCTTTAAGTACATTACTATTAATGCCAGTTACTGACACATCTGAATTTTCTAAAAAATAATACATTTAACTTATTCTTTTTACAATATGTTACAAACAAAAATATTTGACATCATCGAAAATGTACATGATCATGTCTGCTTGCAGCATGTTGGTAGAAGTGCTGACAGACTTCATTTGCTGTAGGCCTATGTAAAATCTGTAGAAGGCAAGAAAAAGAAAAGAAAATTAAGTGAAAATATTTGCAAGTAAAAATGATTATGAAATCAAATAATATTCAAACACAAACAACATGTATTGTGAGCTGTATTCTTAAACAAACTATATGAAAGTAACAGAACCGCGGTTTGTCAATAATTTGCAAAGATATTCTTATTGCCCTTCATAATTAATAACAATGCAGTGTGTCAATCATTTCCTTACAGAGCTATTCAGATACTAGATCCTTTCACATGCCAATTATGACACCTTTTCAATAATTTTAAGTTATGATACAAGACATTACGACACAGCCAAATTCCTTAGAAAGATGCAATCTATGCATTTTATCATAACTTCCATGCAGTGTATTCTTATCTGTCAATCAATTAATCAAATTCCACAATGCCTTGGACTTAGCCTAAAATTAATTTGCAGTCCCTAGACATGTCAAGTAGGAGCAAGCTTGAAGTGCATGCAAGGCCGATGTATGGGTTGAAGTCTAGTCTCACATTTCACACCCTATGTTACGTGCTACAGCTACCAAAGGCTGCAAACTACTATTTACTGTAGCAAATAAAACACAAATTCTCACCTTTCATCGTTGAAGATAAGAGCCCTGCTTGTCTAGCATGCACAGTTTCCTTCAGTGCAAGAGCATCCGCCTCCACATTTGCAGCCAGCAGTACACTTGCATGCAGCATCTGCAAAAATGAAACCAAGCAATTTCACACCAAATTAGAATGTCATATTATTGTCAACGTGCCTGTATCTTCTTACTAGATGCAGACTAAATTGGTAATTTAATGTGCCAATTTTTTACTGCCAGTTGTGTGACAAAGCCCGATGTCATTCACTGGTCAATCCCTTGCAAGTTAAATAAAATGTATAGATATAATCAGAAAATCTCTCCAAATGAATAAAAGTTAAGTCCGCATAGCTCAGTTGTTAGAGCACTGGTCAATCCGGGGTCCTGGGTTCGAATCCCGGTCGGGGCATTGTAATTTTCTCACATTTACCTTCTTTATGATATATTCAAAAGATGCTCTGTAAAGTTATAAAATCTGTTTCAGTGCCAGTGGCCGTTTGAAACTTCAAACCATCCAGATTTGGTTGTCACAAATCTTTTTAGACGGCATAGAGCAGTCCTTATATATTTTTCTTCTTGATATTGACAAATTTGTTCATAAATTGTAAAGTTTTATATTAACAATTATAAAAAATACAAAAATGTACTAAAAATCTTTGGAAACAAGTATGTATAGCCCCACTACTAAGTGGCACCATAGGGGTTATCTGAAATCGGTTAATAAGACTTACTTGTGCACTTTCCACAGCAGATGCCATCTTTACAGCACTCTCCGGTCAGACAACAGTCTTTACCAGTGCAGGCACACTCCTTGCCCTCTGTTTTCAGAAAGAGATGAAGTAAATCAAAATGTTAATACTTATGCTGGGCTGAATCCATCATGGCTGTATCGTGTTGGCAAGGTAAACAGAATTGAGGTAAGAATTGAGGCTAATATGAACTTCATCTACAAAATATCCTTTTAAAAGTTTAGTAAAACTTGAAATTCTGTGACTGTCAGTATGAAAAGAGAAATGCACAGAACACATAACCTTCTCAAAACTCTTCACATATCTCTGGGCTGGGGCCATCCTGGATATTGAATGGTGGGGAGGGGCACACGTACATTTCAGGAAAAAAGGTCGACACATTGTTTGCATAACTTACATATGCCGATTAGATTTTTTTGGGGGGGGGGGGCACAGACCAGTTGTGCCCGCCCCTTCATCCGACATTGCCTTAAGTTTGCGTGCATTAGCCTACAATGCAAATCCATCTACTTTCTTCAGGGCGAGGTTCAGCACTCCCGCAGAATTAAAGCCAGGGTAATAACAAAACCTTTGCCTTTGGAAGCGCATAGTAATACGTTAATAGACTATAGGGTAAAGCTAATTTTGGGGTCTTGACTGTAAAGTCTGTATCCCACCGGCAGTATTGTTTATGTATAGCGCCATCCTGTGTTGGCTTGTCAGTCGCTTTTGCGCTGTGCGTCTAATAATGAAGACTCAGTTGATTGAGTTACATCTCTGGTGTGAGTTATTGTTCTTACTGGCGTGGTGACAGCGGTTGGAGTAAGTAGATATATTATATTCTGTATAGGGGTGAATTTAATTTTCGGGAACCCGACGTAATTTTCGCGCGGGAACCAAGTTTTAACCCCTAAAAAGGTATATAAAGTAGACAAAAAGTCTACGATTCATGTAATCATGGTTTCCTGTACTGTAGCCGTGAAAAATAACATGACATGGGACTCGATACAGAGTAAGAATTGTCATTAAAAAGTCAACAAAATGAGTTCAAATACATCATTAGACAAGTACTACAAGTGCTAAACAGTAAAATAAATGATAAATTCAAATCCTTGCAAGAATGAAGTTTGTTTTTACCTTTAAGGTTTCCGAAAGAGTAAAAAAAAAAACTACCGTTAGTTGGTTATTGATTATGATGGCGCTCTTCAATCTCTTCAGATTATTTGCGCCAGTCAAATTTTTTTTTTTGCATTTGTTTTTTTCTTAATTTTTAGGGGAAAAATATAGTATAATGCAGTATTTGAACTTAGAGGGCGCTGGACCACTATAAATCTCAAGACTGATATGATACACATGTAGTGCTCTGTAGGCCTAGATGATCGTAAGCATAAAATCTGGTGGGGAAACTGACAATTTAAGTCCAAAATGATGGAAAATAAACATACGGGAAGATGTTAGAAAGTGTTTGATGATTAATTGCTATTGATTACTGACATTACTTGTAAGAATTACGAATTAATGGGTTTTAAGCTACTTTTAGAACTCATTCCTCATGATCAGTCCCACATGTTAACATTTTCGGTTACTAGTAGTAACGGGCTTCCAGTATTCCCGGGATCGGACCCGCAGCTCTCGGGCCCGGCCCTAATTCCTGGATTTTAGTCCCAGACCTGACAGACTAATGATTCATTGATTGTGGGCGTGTCTTATTAGCATATATATGCACGGCCGGATAGCCCCGGGACGCTGCTAGCTGTTAAGAGCTCCTTGGTTTATAATTCTGGTACTTGCCTTCGGAGCTGTACATGGGATCCATATACCTTGTCCTTGTGTGTTGGAAGGCATCACCCAAAAAAACTAGATCTAAATATCACCAATGCTCACATAATTTGACCCATGCTACCCACCCTCGGAATTTGCTATAGGGGTTACCTTCCAGGATCAACTAAGATTTTATATATAGAGAAAAAAAGACAAAATTCGGCAGTTTTTTTTACCTTGCATTTGTAACTTAATGGGACTACACAATACTTACAATGCATGTGTAGTCCCATCCATACAAGTTACATGTCGAGTTTAAAAAAAACTGCTGATCTGTCTTTTTCCCCCCCTTTTTTTTTAGTCATTCAATTTTTACAATCTTAGTTGATCCTACAAGGTAACCCCTATAGCACTAAATTCCGAGGGTGGGTTGCATGGGTCAAATTATGTGAGAAATGGTGATATTTAGATCACTAGTTTTTTAGGGTGATGCCTTCCAACACAATAAGCCAGTTCGGGGTTAGCGCATGGTACTCGGATTGTACAAATGACCCCAAATATCCAGATATTTTAGACATGGAGGGTCCCTTTATGTGCACTTCAGAAAAATAACTCTGGGAGTGATATAGAGGTGCCTCATGAATAGCTTTTGTTTCCCCCTTTAAAAAGAATACTTCCACCTGGATATCATGGAATGCACCATTAGTGCATAATTGAATAATGATTACATGACATTCATGAGCACATATCGAATATTAGTGTCAGTGGGTTTTAGAATTTGGTACAGATGACCTTTATATGCTCATGCTCAGATTGCATCCCCGAAGTGGCTTATATTGGATCCGATTCCCATGTACAGCTCCGAAGGCAAGTACCAGAATTATAAGCCAAGGAGCTCGTACAGCTAGGACGCTGCCACTTTGTGGCAGCGTCGACCCTGAGTGAAACAATTAACTACTATTCCGTGGGTCTCACAATATACATGGGCAAATGACCATGTATAGTTCTATCGTAGGTACATATTTATTAAATTAAAGTATCATATATGCGATGCTACTTGCCTAAATAGACCTTCCGCAGATCAGCTTTTCATCAGAAATGTATAGAGTCAATCAAATGTCACTTTTTCTTGATTTGAACGTAAAAACATACTGACGCGCATGCGTATTGCAAACTATATACACCGGCCTACGAAAGTTTTTAATACAGGAGCCGGGAAATAAATGGGCTTTTTTATATCATCCTCATCGAAAATAAAGACGACAGTTATCCGGAAAGTATTCTAAGTACCTAAAGTAGCCTTAAATGAAGTTATGTCATATTTCATGGTATAATTTTGACATACGACCTTCGATTTAACAGGCACCCAACCTCTCAACCTCTCAACCTGATCGCAGTAACCCATGGACCTGCATGGCCATGGACAATATCTACGTTTGAACTTCGACTGTTGCCAAGTTGTATGCCTTGCTTGGTATCCGTTACTGCGGCAGCGTTCGGGCTGTGATCGGCAGTCCTTTGAAAGGTTGGGTGCCTCTTAGATCCAAGCTCGTATGTCAAAATTATACCATGAAAATTCATTTTAGGCTATTTTAGGTACTTATAATACTTTCCGAATAACTGCCGTCTTTCTTTTCGATGAGGATGATATAAAAAAGGCCTATTAATTTCCCGGCTCCTGTATGTACTAAACACTTTCCGTAGGCCGGTGTATAGTTTGCAATACGCATGCGCCTCATTTTACGTACGTTCGAATTCTCACTCGCGAGAGACGAGGGGGAGGATTTTTGATCGACTCTATACATTTCTGAGGAAGAGCTGATCTGTTGAAGGTCTATTTAGTTAAGTGGCATCGCATATATGATGCTTTAATTTCAAAAATATGTCCCTACGATACATTGTCATTTGCCCATGTAAATTGTGAGACCCACGGAATAGTAGTGGTTTCACTCAGGAAGCTGCCACGAAGTGGCAGCGTCCCGGGGCTACGGCATCTGTAGAAATTACGTAATCCTTTCTTTATAACCTGAATGAAACAACACTATCCGACTTGAAACAAAAGGCGGCCGAATATACACTGGGCGTTGTGGCGTGCGCCTGTAATCCAGCTACCAGTGGAAGTTATAAACTGATTCAGCGGACCCAGGTTCGAGACTGAGTCACGTCTTTCGGATGGTGACGTTAAAGGTCGGTCCCAGACGTAAATAATCATATCTGATTGATACACGTCTGTAAAAACCCAATTACACACACACACACACACACACATACACGCACCGTGTATATCTGTGGAATGTGTGACGATACTCGAAAATCTAGTATAAAATCGCGAGTAAGCCTATAATAATACAAATATTAAACCAATAGTACGTTCAGCACAACATAACACGAAATAGGAAAATTTAGTTGTACGTTTCGTCTAAATTTGATTGACTCCCGACTTACCAATGCAGCAGACACACTTGACGTCAGGCATGATGAAGAATTTGAGCTGGAGTTGTACGTCTATGAAGTCAATGAAGTCAGAATCAACAGTGTCACACTTGATCGTTGCTTGCAAAATTGCCGCTTCTGAAAAATGCTAGCAAAATGCGAGGATTTTATAATGAGTTTGATATCAAAGCCCGTGTGCAAAAACCAAAGGGAAATTGTACTGCACGCGAAAGTTCGGAGACCTGTTGGCACCGGGTGTTTTTTCTGAACCGATAGTTCGCACACGTTCCTTTTGAGAACAGTCACATCACTCACATGTCGATTAATATGACTCAAAATCGGCCAAAAGAAAAACTAAAAAATCTTTCCCAAAATCAGTAAATATGGAGACGGGATCGAAGTTTCAGAAATCGACGGGGAAGCAAATGAGGTTATGGTTGGGGGGGGGGGGGGGCAGAATAGGGGCACATGTCTCATGTCTGCCACAAACATTTAGTGCCCCTTCCTCGAAAACCGATGAAAAATTCAAAAGATTAAGATAATAAGCTCAGTAATGCATACCGAATGTAAAGTTTCCATGTAGTTATTTTGTTCAAAGTTGCTTTCCCCGCTCAGCCGCTCTCTTCCTAGCCTATACCGATATATAAAACCCTCCTTCACTTCCTACACTATACGTTATGGACGCCCCCTCCAAGAATATATAGTTACCTAGATTCAACCATGGGGTGAATTTTCTTTTCTTTTTAAAATCACTTGTATATAATGTATATAAGCACGATCTGACCTTAGGGAGTATTAGTAGTGGATTTAAATTAATTTGATTAAATTTGCAGTTATGTCAAAAAGAATCGTATAATAACTACCCTTTGTGTGCGATAAGGTTTTTTTTTTTGGTAAATCCCCTAAATATTTATATAATCAAGAAATACGCACTTCACCCTAAGTCCAACCTCGGACATGAGGTCCCCAAGAGTTTTACATAGGTTTTCACGCTATATTATACGAAAATGGGTTCTCCCTATATATACTGTTCAAAAGTAGAAAAAGAAGAGACACGTAATGCATCAATGCCAATTTAAGTTCCAATCTGTATCTTTTTAATTGTCAAAAGAGTGATTTTTGTTCAATCCGTTTCCCTGAAGAAGGAACGTGGTAATTCTGAAAAAAGTTGGAAATTTATTTTGGAACTTTAATTGGCATTGAAACAAACACATTTGGTTAAGACTAGAGGGAGTTGGAGTTTGCACTCGAGTCGTAGCCTTCAAGTCATTACACACAAAGTGCGTGTAAAGAATATTATTAGTGCGTGCAGGTTTTTTTTCTTAGTGCTTTTTGGAAGAGCAAAAGGTAGGGGTATTGATTGCTTGGTTGAAGAATATGACCCCATTATAGTTTCTAGTGAGCCAATACATAGAATTACTGTTGATTAGTTATTTTTAAAAATCGCTGAAAAACATACCTATGCCCTACATGTAGGCCTATATAGCATACTTTTAATCGAAACTCTGGCAAACAGAATGAAAATGTCCAATTCCCGTTTTCAAATAAAACCATATATTTGGCTTGCGTTGAGGGACTTGTAAATATTTCAAATGGACATTTGACAAAGTTAACTTGTTAATAGGTCTTAGTCGAAATAGCGAAAACAGACAAACATCAGCCTCTTTGACTTAAAGGCTATAATTAAGGGAATTTATCCCCTTAACACCCCTGCCGATTTCACCCCCTCTAGAAACAGACAGGATGGGATACATTAAGTTAATGTTGTGTACTCACTGTCTGGCAGTTATTCTAAATGATTAATATTACAGTATCACATTATCTAAGAGAGATAATCCAGGTGGGATATGGTAGTCAAAACCTCGGACTGGACTACCGGACTAAACAGAATTTAAAAATTAAGTTCTTTGAGTATAGTCATAGTCATGTCAAGGGCACCCCTTTATATTCTTCAGAATGGGACGGTTCAGGATCTCATCTACAGAACTGTCTTAACCTTCTCTCTATCCCCAGGGTCATAATATCATTGAGAGGTGGAAGACTCCCTGACGTGTAGTATAGCCAGAAATAACGGCTTAATCGATTGATCGAATTGGGAATCTCCCATCTCATTTTTATAGATGTATGGTCAAGAATTATTTTACTTTTTACTTTATAAGTCTATGACTATTTCCATTTCCCCCTTAATGGACCTTCCCCTTTCTGCCTGAGCTCATAGACATGTGAATCACCCATAGTGATGTTCTCCCGTGAAAAAATAGGCCTATAGGGCTTGCCATGTCTTCTATAGTGAATTACAGTGGCGGATTCAAAGATTCTGAACAAGCTAAAAGTAATTAGGCCTGGATGATACTGCAACACAAAATGAAGAGACTTCTCAGAGATAATAACAATAATAGTAATAGCGACAATGATGATAATAATAGTGATAATGATAACGACAACAATAGCCTAATAAATGACATAGCAACAAATGTAATAGCAACCACAGTGATGACGATAATGATGATACAAAATATCTATAGAGCTCATTTACCTTCATAACATGTTTAAATGCGCTTACAAAAATGTGTTTAAAAGCATATCAAGTTAACTTATCTTCTCAGCAGAAGTTATTTATGTCATTCAGTATCGACGTTCTCTTTAAAATACCCGATAAAAGCTCCAGAAACATTATTTCAGAACCCTTACAAAATATTATGGTAACTTTGTTACTATTACTAGGGAACATTTCCCTGCTATTACGGTGTAATTTTGCACTCCAATTAACCGTAGCTACTTATGGCGCCCCGCGTGCACACAATAATTATAATTCATTATCGAACAAAGAAACAGCAGCAGGTATCATTTTCCGAGTGCATAAAAATGATGGAAAAAAAACCAGGATGATGTACAATGGTACTGGTACACATGTATCGGATATAGAGGCCGCTTTGCAAGTCACGACACTTACACATATATTTTCATGATTTTCTTTCTATTACAAAAAATATGACACAATTTCACATATAGATTTGCAAGGGCTGATCTGCCAGACTATCCGCTATGCGCACGATCCTGAATCTGTGCGTGCTGATTACACTGTGATAATTAACCCCTTGATAACACTGACTTCAGAATTATGCACTCGGTGACGATGGCACAGACAAATTAAATACTAGTAGTGGTCTACCGGTATAGTCTTTAACGAAGGCGCCCGAAGATCATTACATGTTCACATTCTAATGGGGTGTTGCAAGAAAGTTGCGATTGATTGGAAGTTGCAACTGATCGGTACTGACCAATCAAAATCATTGTTGCAAGCACATCTTCTTGAATGGGCAGAGCCTGAACCATTCAGAATTGTTGTTCTAATTTGCTTTACAATTTGCAATTGATTGCAACTTTCTTGCAGCACCCCATTAGTAATATTGATTAAATTGAGTGTAGGCTATGGTAAATCCTCTCTCTTGCAATGAAAATTATATTTTCTTATTTTAACATGTAAAGTATTTCTCCTTTCTCATGACATGCCTTTCAATTATGAGCCACTGAGTAAGGACAGGGTAAATGTGTACCAGGGATTGGGGGGGGGGGGGGGTGGGGGTCAAGAATCGTGATGTCTTTACATGGCTGTAAAATGAGGACTCGACAGTTAGCTATATGAGAAAGGTGTTCATGCTCATGGTCGTGATGAGAAGAGTCAGACCTGTCAGAACAGTCGGGTCATTAAAGCGAAACTTGCCTTTATGAACGTATTTTCACATTTAACATTTTCACATTTTAACAGAATAATATCATTTTGATATTTTTCTTGATAAATCTGGATATGCTGTATGCAAAAAAGACTATTCAGAATACCGTGCCGTTTTTGCAGTTTTGCACACGTTTCCACGTGACCTTCTCGTCAGTCTGCATCTACAGACCTGAATAAAACCATATAGAATAATAATATTGTCAATCTAAATATGGTCAGGCAATTAAGAGCTCTTTATACAGTGCCAATATTAGAATAGGTTGCAGTTTACAGACTGATCAGGGTTTGTACTGTTATGTAATAGTTTTCAATATAAGCCCCCTCCAGCTCCCATTCCCAAACTCCCAAATTTTACGATGTTATTTTAATCCTTCGTCATAATACACCAATTGTTCATAATCCTTCTTTTGTTTATAATCTCCCTTTGTCCTTTAGACAACTTCTTGATTAATGCATACTTTGTCAGGTACCAGCAGAATTCAGCCCCCTTTTCATGTGAACTCCACATTTTGTCCACATGATAGACTTCATCCCCCGATGGTGCTTGAGATATAAATGGAGCACCCCAAATATAGGGGAGTCAGGACTGACCATCACAGAGAGCAGACATGTTCAGCTCCTGCTAGACATATTTCCAAGATAATATGCTGCTGATTATATCTCTGACTGTAATAAACTATATGCGAAACTGCACTTCAATATACCTCTCATCGACTCGTCATTGTTACTGTATATGGACTAACATCGCCAACACGATCCCGCAACACGACAGTACCTTGCGGGGGGGGGGGGGGGGGATCTCGTTTTTCCGAAGGTTCGTTTTTCCGAAGGTTCGTATTTCCGAAACACTAATTTCCCATGCCTGGGGGTTCATAATTCCGAAAATGGAAAAGGGTTCGTAATTCCGAACATTTGTTGCATTATTCCGAAGGTTCGTATTTCCGAAAATGAAAAAGGGTTCGTATTTCCGAAAATGAAAAAGGTTCGTATTTCCGAAAATGAAATAAGGTTCGTATTTCCGAAAATGAAAAAGGGTTCGTATTTCCGAAAATGAAAAAGGGTTCGTATTTCCGAAAATGAAATAAGGTTCGTATTTCCGAATTTGAAAAAGGGTTCGTATTTCCGAAAATGAAAAAGGGTTCGCATTTCCGAAAATGAAATAGAGTTCATAATTCCTGGTAAAAAAAGCAAAATCATCAGGAGCAGAGGTGTAGCAATGGGGGGGGGGGGGGGGAGGGAGGGCACGCCCCCACCCCTCCCTGATCGGATGGCGAAAAAATAAGAAAAAAGAAAGAAAATGGAATAGGAAAGAAGACGGTTGGACCCCTTCCGGCAACTCATTAGAATCTGTACAAATGATTAATGGTTTTACTCAAAAATAAGAACCTACCATTTTTCATTGACATTTATTATATGACCTTCAAATGTTACGTAACACCATACCCGGGAATACACACACATTTTGTATCAAAAGATACATTACACTCTAAAGAAAAAGTCATAAGGTCGCGCGGCAAGCCCTTTAAAACTATCAGCGGTGTGGGGGGAAGGGGGGGGGGCGCGCTAATTGCCCTCCAGTCCTATTTGGATTAAAGGAATGTGAAAGAAAGATGAGTCTCGTCCGGGTCTGAGATACAAAACTGTATTTGGGCAGCCATGTTCATCGTTAATCTCATTTCAAAGTTCTTCTTTCTTCATCCTGTCGCTTTCTTCTTTGTTTTCCTTTCGCTTTTTTCTTATAATCTATTTATTCCCATATGCATATACGAATTTCAGTGTTGAAAAAACCGGAATTAGGTTTTCTGTTTTCTTTCCTTTTTTCTTCTTTTTCTCTCTTTTTTTCCCTTCTAACCTCTAATGAATCTTTTCACCTTTTTCTTTTCTCCTTTCTCTTCCCTCTCCCTCCTTTTTGCCCACATAGTGGCGTATATACTGACAGCAATGTTGAATATGAAAGGGGGAGTGACATCCCAACACCCCACCCCTGCCCCAACCCATTTTAGCAAGGCCCATGATAGGGGTGGGGTAGGAAAATTTATATATCTACGTGTATTTGGGGGCCTCGTGTTTGAAACCAAGTGGATGCGGTCACCATGCCCCTCGAAGTGACTTAAAACCGTCGTTCCACTGTTTGCTTACTTTATACAAACATAAATTATCGAGTAATCGCAGATATAGGTTAACTATAATTACAGGGGCCGCATAACTTCTTTTTTTTTTAAGTAGGGGGGGGGGGCTGACACATCTTTTCCGAAAATCCACCATTATGTTTCTACATTTTCTAAATTTTATGAGCGAGCGAAGAGAGCGAGGAAAGAATTAACCTACAATTTTATTTTGTCAAAGAAATACACGAGAAAAGTTTATGTACATGATCACCTCCTATAGTCGGATTTCGGGCACTTTGCAACACGAATGACTTGTGTATATTTGCTGAATGAGGCATCCAAGAAAAGTTTAAAATTTACGAACGAACGAGAAAAAAGGACACTTTATCATCTTTAAATGCTATCAACAAAAGACACTTACAAACATTATTCTAAGAAGTATATTTGTGCACCTTAATATTTTACCAGTCTCTGAAATGATATATCTTAACACTCTCATTTTTACGTATAAGTTACTGATCAGGAAAATTACCCAGTTTATTTGATGACAGTCATGTTCACTCTTAATTCATCTGTGTATTCATATAATACCCGTCAATCTGTCAATCTACAATGTTTCACCAACCTAAGGTTTTCTCTACTTTAAATTCATTTGGCATTAAAGCTATGGTCACAACCCACAAAATTAGCCTGCAATGGGAGTAAAATGCCTAAAAATATGTTTACAAATATGATGTTATGTTTTGCATAATGAATTTATATAGTCAAATGATTTTACACATTCATGCATACTAAATGAAAAAAAAAATACGTGTTAAAAAATTGCCTTATTTTAGTAGCCAGCCTTAGCATAATATGCTTTGGACACTTTAATTTTCATTATGGATATGTAGAAATTTGGATCCACTGGATAATATTTTCCACGTTGTAAACCACAAAATCATCTTGTCAGATTTATATGTGTTTTGAGGTTGACAGATAGAAATAGGCCCATGGTTGCAAAACTTTAGCAATCATTAGGATCATTTGAATGTAATTAAGATTCTATCATCATCTGAAAAGGAAAGTGAGTTCAGCATTATCACATTATATTACTTGTGAATAATAGACGTCATTAATAGACGTCCATATGCACTCTTCAATGTTCATCAAAAGAAAATTCTTGTATGCAATGTAAATCATATCACAATATATAACTAAAAAGAGCAAAATAGGAGGTAAAGATCAGAATCCAGAACTTTAGTAACTCCCAGTGTGGGTGATAGCAGGGGCGGCGGAGCGTCTTTCAAAATGGGTGGGGGCACCAACAAAAGGGGCACTTTGGGGGCAAAGGGCACCTACAAAGGGTGAAAAAATTGCGGGAAATGCCACTTTGAGCTGAGACAATAGTATACCGCTACATTCTGATTAATACACTATCGAATATCATTTTCGTCACATTATTGTTTATGTCTTAGCATGGTTATAGATGAAAAAGAAAAAAAAAAAGAAAAGAAAAAATTACTTTACAGTTGAGTGCAATGGTCTGATTATTCATATTGAAGATATTTTGAATAGCAGCGATTTTCCTAATATGATAAAAAGACAATGGTAAATGCGAGCGAGCGTAGCCAGCGAGCTTAAAAAAATTTAGAAAGAAATTGTCCTTCTTCCTGTTTTGATGTAAGGGCACTGCTCATTCTTGTATAACTGCCCCCTGCTCCACTGCCTCTCATTATGTTGATATCAGTAGGGGATCGGAATCTATTATAAAGGAAGCCTCTCTGAGCTAGGTAGGCCTATGTGGTTCTTTTGTGGACTTTAGGGCTCAATTTGTAAGCGACATCGGAGTATATACGTACAATATATTAAATATATATAGGTATATAGGTATAGGGCACTTATCACAAGACAAAAGGGGCACTTATCAATAACAGTGACTCCTTTATGAACTCTCTGTAATATTATGTTGTTGTTTTTATTGCTGTTGTTGTTTTGGGGACCGGAGGGGAGGGCTTGTAGAGTCATCTACAGAGCCATATTATTACATACTTCGGCCAACTCGGTTTCTTTGGCACAACATATGGCGTATATTCCTTTGTTTAGTGCTTGCCTAACAAAGCAACAAGCGCCATATTGCTACCTACATGGAGCCGAGTTGGCCAAACTCTGTAATAGATGGCTCTGATGGCTAGGGAAGCAGGACGCCCCCACCTTATTTTTAGTTTACACTTTTCATAGTATACTTTTTTAATCACAATTTATGTTCACGAAATAATTACATCTTATAGATAATAAAGTGGCA
This sequence comes from Heliocidaris erythrogramma, assembly GCA_025617745.1. Classification (NCBI taxonomy): domain Eukaryota; kingdom Metazoa; phylum Echinodermata; class Echinoidea; order Camarodonta; family Echinometridae; genus Heliocidaris; species Heliocidaris erythrogramma. The sequence goes on from CM046856.1 coordinate 21,088,878, forward strand.
ATGTTTGGCTCGCTGGAATCCAGCAGCGTGGTGCCCGAACATCCTTTTATTTTGGGAAGCGAGATGGTCGGCTAAAATCATTATTCTATAGACAATATCTCCTTTTTTTTACTTGCTCACTAGCGCGTAAGATTTAGAAACGGAATAGTTTGGGACAGGGAACGCCCTTCATTAGGGCGAGTGAAGTGCCCAAATATTCCATATTCGGCAGTAGGGTTCAGTAATATTATTCATGGCTCGTTATTACATGTTCTATATTTGTCTTTGATGGCGAAATTGCATTTCCATTACAATAAAAAAGGGTTTTATGCTTTTTCTAACTCGCTTCGCTCGCTTGCAAATTGTACGAACGGGGAGTATGATATTCTGCCAAGAGGCATCAGCTCCCCCTTTCAAAAACATTACGTGGCCATTTTCTGCTTGTAAAGATCTACTTGGAACTTTGGTGCATCTCATTTTCCAAAGCGGTATATACATTATATAAATAACTTCAAGCCAATTTCGTTGTAGGAAATTTAATCCGGAATCCGATCATTCACTTTCTTCAATACATCAGTATGTATTTTAGTCACCGAAGTAATATCATTTTATGAGAAATGAAACATGTATTCCTGAGGCGCTCGCTCTCTACGCTCGCTCACAAATATTGGTTATTATAATAGGAACAATTATAATAATGATAATAATATTAATAATAATAACAATAATGATAATAATAATAATAATCATAATAATAATATTGATAGGAATTACGATAATAATGGCTATTTCTCTGGATTTTATTATAATTGTTATCATCATTGTTATGATTATTGAGTACAAAATGAATATCTTTACACTTGGCCGTCTTTCCCCTCCTCCCTATCCAAAATACGGATTGACGCCGTATTCTCTCATTTAAACCCTTTTTCATTTTCGGAAATACGAACCCTTTTTCATTTTCGGAAATACGAACCCTATTTCATTTTCGGAAATACGAACCCTTTTTCATTTTCGGAAATACGAACCCTATTTCATTTTCGGAAATACGAACCCTATTTCATTTTCGGAAATACGAACCCTATTTCATTTTCGGAAATACGAACCCATTTTCATTTTCGGAAATACGAACCCTTTTTCATTTTCGGAAATACGAACCTCATTTCATTTTCGGAAATACGAACCTTCCGAATTATGAACCCTATTTCATTTTCGGAAAAAAGAACCTTCGGAAAAACGAACCTTCGGAGTAACGAACCTTCGGAATAACGAACCTTCGGAATTATGAACCTTCGGAAAAACGAACCTTCGGAAAAAGGAACCTTCGGAAAAACGACATGTAACCTTGCGGGGGGGGGGGGGGGGCGGTATCAGGAAGCAGTTTTCTACGCTTCGGTGCAGTTGTTCTTTGGATATAACTGCCCAGAAGCAAAGAGGAGTCGTCCACATCACCGTCCTTGTCATTATGTTCCAACCTTTAAAAATACAGGAGAATAAACCATTGCTTTTTGCAATCTCCTGTATGATCGTGAGGGGTACAAACAAAATTTGTACCTACCTCTGTAGAAGCCATAAACGAATAATGATCAGTCATTACCCTTTCAATGTTATGTATTTCAATATAATCATAATGATCTATATATGGTTCCTTTTCGTGACAATTCGTACTTAAAAAAAATTATCTTGGAAAGTAGCTACGTGGACGATAGTAGGTGCAATTCAAAAAGAGAAACAACATTTACACGATTTTGATTTTTAGTAACTCAAAAAGGTATAATTCAGTCAATATTTACTTAATACAAAGCCGAGTTTTGTGCTTTAAAGGTGTACTTTGGTGTCGAGTCACCAAATGTCATACAATGCTTTACTAAAACCAGATAAAGAATGAAAACAATACTGTACCCAATGGCGTCCACCGTTTTTCAGATGAGGGGGGGGGGGGGGGATGGGGCAAGACTGCCTAACGTAATGATATTCATTTCGCACTCAATTTCAAATGCAGGTGTGACTGCCGCCCTGCACCCCCTGCACCACTCGGTGAGCTCAGCAGGCCGGAGTTTCAAACTCGTATACACTCCAAGTTAAATTATATTCATAGAACCGGTGTTGGCTGTGCGAAATAACTTTATTCGTCATCCAAACTTCCAAATTCCAAGATAAAATACTGCAATACAAAGAAATATACATTTTAGTTACACGTACTGTACGAATCGATGAAAATGTAACTTCTCAACACTAATAACTCTAATCACTACCCTAAAACTGACAAACACATTGTCTCTCTAATCTATACATAAAGAATTACGAACTAACAACAATACTATTCTGCCAAGGACACAACAGACTAAAACTCTATTTGATCTTACATTACATTAACATGATTAAGGATAACTTTATCTCTAATTAGACTTTTATATAATTTCCCTACAACTAAGAATGCTCACAAATGTTTATTACAATTCACTCTAATATCACCTCTCTTTATATTACTTTATAACACTAGAATTTATTCTAAAACAATATGACATTAATGCGTATATTAATAGCGAAAACAACTTACGAATTGGAGGCTTTGAACAGTCTACACCTTAGCGCACTCGTATACTCGTGCAAAAAAGAAACTTCTCTGACGTCCAACTTAGGAGTTCTATCTCTGTCTCTGCGCTTTTTCTCTTATTTTCTCTGCAAGCTTTAACAGAAAATTACTGATCTCTTCTCGCTTTTTCTCTCTTTATAATGCACATGGTGTCTTGGCACATACATGTATAGACTAACCAACAGAATGCTGGGTGGTAGCCTGCAGCACCAACCCTAATCCATTAATGGTCCTCATGGTCAAAACATGGTCATTAAAGTACTGGACATTGGTGGAATGTTACTACACCTGTCATCATTGCCACTGTTACGTGGAGAGCAGCCTATTTGTTCTCACTGCAGACTGCTGCAGTGACAGCAGGTATATAGTTACCCTTCATGATTGTTTTAACGCCTATTAATAACCAGCTTCTCCACGGTTAGTACATGAAGCATGGACAATTTAAAAATCCGAAAATATACATAAAATTGCCATATTTACATGAATTAATTAGCATTAATGAAAACGTAAATTAAAAAACGAACTTTGCTTTACATCATAACCTCTCTTGAAAACCTCTGAAATAGCCCAGTCTTTTATATTGACATTCTAAATTGAGAAGATTCCATTGCAAGGAAGGAATGTGACTGGCCTGCAGCAATTTTCTTCCCACTTTCTTAATTAAGTAAATGGTTTCTCGACGAGCATGTGACCATATGAAACATTTTTACTCATAAAACTTTTGAACATTGAACAAAAGTCACTACCGGTACTTATTTTGTGCCTACTTTTTGAGAAGCAAAAAATATACACAGTGAAATAACTGAAAGCTGGAAACTGAATTTAACCGGGAATATTTTCAAGACTCGGCTTTACGTTATGAAAATATTATCCGATTTCCAAAAATTACTCTCGAGTTATTTTCATCAAATATTTTATTAATTGTTTTTATAGCTATTACAATGAATTGCAGGTCCATGTCTTTTCTGCTATGCGGGGGAGGGGTGGGCACAGATCTCCTAAAGACGTCTTTAGGAGTTGTGTGTGTGTGTGGGGGGGTAACCCACTTTCCGCGCATAACCTTTGTACATTATGTGGTAGTCTTGTTTTACGTCGTTATGTAGTAAGAGAGTATACTGTCTAGAAAGGGTCCTTTAATTCTTGTTTTCCCTATTTGTGTCTTTTGGAGAGTTTGATCTCATTTTATCTGAAATCGATGAGAATATTTGAGGGATTAGTCAGGTTAAAAAAAAACTGTCCTCATGCATTTCATCATCCCCCCCCCCCCCCCCCCCCCCCTCCTGCAAGTGAAGAAAACACGCTCCCTGTTTCGGTTTGTACGGTTATCAACATTTATTGCATTTGACGTTAGTGCAGATGCATTTAAAGAAGAATTCAACACAATTTTGGAAGCATTGAAAATGTTTTCTTGCGAAGCTCCTATCAAAATACTTGACATAAAAACAAACATTACACTTTCACAGCAGTATAAGGGCATGAAAGTGATAAGGAAATTGCGAAAGTGTGCTCAAATTCAGTGCCCGTAACCGTCCAAACTAAAAACAGGGAGCGGGTTTTATTCCTTTGCAGGAGGGGGGGGGGGGCGGATGATGAAATGCATGAGGACAGTTTTTATTCCAATGGGAATAAATACTGTCCTCATGTTTGAAGTCGAGTAGTCATGTCCTCAGTCTACGACTAACAAACGAAAAAAACATTAACAAAAGTTTGAACTATCCGCCTATGCCGATTTCTCAGGGTTCTAGACACCAAGTTTTCAGGTGCATTTGGGTGGAAATGTGGAAGGGGGCACATTTTTTGCTGGGGGGAGGGGGCACAGATCTGCCACTGATTACCTTTATTATATACGTCTACCATTTTTTATTGCCCACCCCCTCCCCCCTCCCCCTCACTCAGTTTAAGTAATCGGCTCTCCTCTGGGACCCCGATATGCTGCAGGTCTCAAGTGTGTTCTTGTTCTTTATCTACAGTGCGTCCCAGTAAAAAAGTACACAGTTGGAAAAATTCTAAATGTAAATAAATGTTTCAAAATATTTTACGGAAATCTTTATACCTAGTGGATAGCTTAGGGCCTCTTCTATCAAATGACACCAAAATATCTCACAATATTTCACGCTTGAGTGAGCAAAGGCCAATAATGTGAAAGGGTGCAAAATCCAGTCTTGACAAGAACTGATATTGGCTCAGCCGAGCTGAGAGTCATGTAAAGGCTTGGAAATTTCCTTATTCTGATCATTTAAAGACAATTTCTGAAATAACATGCTATGTTCTCTATATATCCTTACACATGCCATCAATATTTTATGCGTGAGTTAGCAGGGGCGGATCTAGCTTTGTTTTTCGCCAGACCTGTAACATTCGCTCAGTGGGGGGGTTATAGTTCCCTCCATAATTCCCTGACAAGCAAAAAAAAAAAAAAAAAAAAAAGGTCTTCATTCTAAAGGGGGGGGGGGGCACAATCGAAAATGGCGGGCCGGCTATGGTCAAAATGCATACTTTTCTTCCAAAATGGGGGCACGGGCCGGAAGTGCCCCCCTGCATCCTCCAATGGACCCAACGACGATGCAAAGCATCGTCCACAAGCCGCAAAGCGGCGATGTCCGCGAGCCGATTTTTTTCACTATTTTGAACCCAGGTAAGTGATGTTTTCCTGGCATCTACTAACGCAATGGAGACCATAATGGAGACGAGCAGCAGTCCTGTACTATAGGAACGTACTGTAGGAACATACTGTGTGGGTCTGGACATATTATGATGGCGTTTTTCTATGCACATTAAATTTTTACTTGGCAGCCCAAGGGGGGGGGGGGGTGGGTTAAACCCCCCCCCCCCCCCCGTGGATCCGCCACTGGAGTTAGTAATTACTACTTTGCTGGGTGTTTCAATCTGCTACTTTTGGAGAGTCTTAATTTCATCTGGCTTGCTTACTCAACCATGAATATTGTCAGATATTTTAGTGTCATTTGATAGAATAGATCATATTTTTCTGAAAATATTTTGAAATATTTAATTGGGGAGACTTTTTCCAACTGTCACAAACGATTCTCAACTTTGTTGATACCATCCAGAAGAAATACAAATTCCTATCAAGTCTGAATTTTGCACCCTTCCACAAAAGTGGTTTGAGATCAACGTAGGCGTAATAACTAGTCAGATTTGTTTGTATTATTGTATAGGAGGGATCCTCAGCCATCTACAAGAATTAAAATATTGAAAATATTCAGAATATTTATTTGGGGAGACATTTGCAAACTGTTACGCACTGAATATCCATTTTTTTAATCCTCAACTTTCTGCTATCCCCCTCTCTTTTTTCTTCCATTTGGTCATCAGTTTCTTTCTCTTTTATTTGGCCTATACTCTCTCTTTATCAATCTCTTTTTTCGTTCTCTAGCCAGCACCTTTGCTCTTTTTCTCCCTCTCCCTCTCTGACCCACTCTGTCTTTCACTATCTCTCCTACAGTATATCAAGTAGTTTTTAAAATTTTCTTGCATGCATTCTCTACGTAACTTTTATAATTGCTGTCTTGACCCTTTGCATCTTTTATCTCATCTTTTCCTCCGCGTTCTAAAGCAATCTATTTCTAGAGTTGTATTTTCCACTCTCATTTTCTTTTAACATCTTGATATGTATCCCTATTCCTTAGATGTTTTAATAAATTATATACAAAAGTAAATAACATAAACAATGCACGGTGAAAATAGAATTCTTTGTTTAATCATTAGTGAGACTGAAGAATACTGAAAAGGGTAGTTAGAAGAAGCATTCTAATAGGTATATACCATAATCAGTAAGTCTTATTTTTTGCACTTTAAAGGGATACTCAACCGCAGATTGCGGACTTTTTTTCATGCCGCTAGAGGGCACTATGATCGTTACCTGATCAGTGCCGTATATAGAGAGAGTCTGGCCAACTCGGTTCCAGTTGGGTAGCAACATGGCGTATATTCCTTTGTTATGTAAGCTTGCAACAAAGGAATATGCGCCATGTTGTTACCCAACTGGAGCCGAGTTGGCCAGACTCTATCTATATACGGCACTGTACCTGATCATGCCGTTGCCCCGCGGGAGCAAACTTCGAACAGGCTGTTTGCCGCGCAACATGCACGCTCCGCCCGAGCTCGAGCTCGAGTGCGAGATTCGGTCGGCTTCGTGCAGTTTGAAATGTAATCCCAGTAGTCCAACGGACGTGTTCGACGCACTGTGTACGAGTGACTGGGGCTTACGCAATCCTGACTTTCCCCATGGCTGCCTGGTGGCGTATCCCTTTAAGTACATTACTATTAATGCCAGTTACTGTCATATCTGAATTGTCTAAAAAATAATACATTTAACTTAATTCTTTTTACAATATGTTACAAAAATATTTGACATCATCGAAAATGTACATGGTCATGTCTGCTTGGAGCATGTTGGTAGAAGTGCTGACAGACTTCCTTTGCTGTAGGCCTATGTAAAATCTGTAGAAGGCAAGAAAAAGAAAAAGGAAAATAAGGGAAAATATTTGCAAGTAAAAATGATTAAGAAATCAAATAATATTCAAACACAAACATGTATTGTGTGCTGTATTCTTTAAAAAAAAACTATGAAAGTAACAGAACCGCGGTTTATTGTTAATAATTTGCAAAGATATTCTTAAATTTCAATATTACCTTTGCAAGATTTAATAAAGTTAACATTCCAATGAACTAAATGATACATTTTGTCTGATTGGAACCAGAAGGGCATTAACTCCTATACTTCTAACAGAGTAAGACTCTACTGGCTCTCAGCAGACGATTTGTTCTATTTAGTTTTTGGCAAGAAATCATTTCCTTACAGAGCTATTCAGATACTAGATCCTTTCACATGCCAATTAAGACACCTTTTCAATAATTTTAGGTTATGATACAAGACATTACGACACAGCCAAATTCCTTAGAAAGATGCAATCTATGCATTTTATCATAACTTCCATGCAGTGTATTTTTATCCGTCAATCAATAAATCAAATTCCACAATGCCTTGGGTTTAGCCTAAAATTAATTTGCAGTCCCTAGAGGGCACACGTAAGTAATTCATCCGCTCGCAATGCATGCCGGTGAGGCGGAGCAAAGATTATTTGAAATTAATTAAAAATATTCATATTAAATCAATTAAATCTCCTCAGTAAATTTAAAAAGTGTAAATGGTGTTTTGACATACTCTTTCCAATTTGACACCTTAGCTGAAGTTGGTTAGCCTTTTATTATTTTTAAAGGATTTATTTTATCACTGGTGCACTTCCACTCCATGTGCGAATGGGCCGAAATTTCAGCCTAAATATCTTTTTATCGCCGGGTAAGTGCCCAAATTAGGTACTTCATTTGGGCGATTTTTATATTTTGTCTCTGTTCTGTGAATTTAATCGATTTCTACCGAGCGATTTTCAAAATATGATGTTTAGACAACCTTCGTTATTACACGTAAGTGAACGGGGCCGTTAATTACTTATGTGAGCCCTAGACATGTCAAGCAGGAGCAAGTTTGAAGTGCATGCAAGGCCGATGTATGGGTTGAAGTCTAGTCTCACATTTCACACCCTGTGTTACGTGTTACAGCTACCAAAGGCTGCAAACTACTATTTACTGTAGCAAATAAAACACAAATTCTCACCTTTCATCGTTGAAGATAAGAGCCCTACTTGTCTAGCATGCACAGTTTCCTTCAGTGCACGAGCATCCGCCTCCACATTTGCAGCCAGCAGTACACTTGCATGCAGCATCTGCAAAAATGAAACCAAGCAATTTCACACCAAATTAGAATGTCATATCATTGTCAACGTACCTGTATCTTCTCTTACTAGATACAGACTAAATTGGTAATTAACCCCTACCATGCTGTGGGCGGCAAACCCCCAAATGTTGGAGTGTTGAACATTTCGTATAGGCTCGGAATGGCTTAAAGGGGTACTCCGGCCTGAAAATAATATTAATTGAATGAATAGAGTAAAATTAAACAAGCAAAACACTGACAATTTCATCGAAATCCGATAAAAAATAACGAAGTTATTGAATTTTTAAGTTGTGAATTATTTTGGGAAACAGTTCTGTGCATGTCATCATGAATATGTAATGATTGAGCTTATGATGTCACGTCCCCACTTTCCTTGTTTAACTATATTATATGAAATCTTCATTATTTCATTTTTTCATACATGTTTATAAAAAATATCTCCCTTGTAACAAAATAAGTTACAGCAATGATTAACTTACATATTAAATAAGGACTCAGTCCTTTTAGCTATAGGATTGAAGCAGAAAATTTGAATAATTGCAATTTCATATAATAAAATACCAAAAAAAGTGGGGATATGACATCAGCTCACTCACTGCATATTCATGATGACGTGCATATCACTGTTTTACCAAAATAATGCTAAACTTAAAAAATTCCATAACTTCATTATTTTTCATCCGATTTTGATGAAATGTTCAGTGATTTGTTTAATTTTACTCTATTTATTCAATATGTTTATTTCTGTGCAATATGTCTTTGCCATGTTTGCTCCTGAAAAAACTATTGAAAGTTCATTTTCTGACAATTGCTCAAAATCTGGTGGCATGGAAGGGGTTAATGTGCCAATTTTTTACTGCCAGTTGTGTGACAAAGCCCGATGTCATTCACTGGTCAATCCCTTGCAAATTAAATAAAATGCATAGATATAATCAGAAAATCTCTCCAAATGAATAAAAGTTAGCTCAGTTGGTAGAGCACTGGTCAATTCAGGGTCCCGGGTTCGATTGATTGATTGTACTTTTCTCACATTTACCTTCTTTATGATATATTCAAAAGATGCTCTGTAAAGTTATAAAGATCTGTTTCAGTGCCATTTTAAAACTTCAAACCATCCAAATTTGGTTGTCACAAATCTTTAGACGGCATAGAGCAGTCCTTATATTTTTCTTCTTGATATTGACAAATTTGTTCATAAATTGTAAAGTTTTATATTAACAATTATAAAAAATTAAAAAATGTACTAAAAATCTTTGGAAACAAGTATGTATATAGCCCCACTACTAAGTGGCACCATAGGGTTTATCTGAAATCGGTTAATAAGACTTACTTGTGCACTTTCCACAGCAGATGCCATCCTTACAGCATTCTCCGGTCAGACAGCAGTCTTTACCCGTGCAGGCACACTCCTTGCCCTCTGTTTTCAGAAAGAGATGAAGTAAATAAAAATGTTAATACTTATGCTGGGCTGAATCCATCAGGGCTGTATCGTGTTGGCAAGGTATTTACTATTGGCAAGGTAAACAGAATTGAGGCTAATATGAACTTCATCTACAAAATATCCTTTTAAAGTATTAGTAAAATTTGAAATTCTGTGCATGGACTGTCAGTATGAAAAGATACATGCACAGAACACATGACCTTCTCAAAACTCTTCACATATCTCTGGGCTGGGGCCATCCTGGATATTGAATTGGGGGGGGGGGGGGGGCACACTTACATTTCAGGAAAAAAAGGTCTACACATGTTTGCATTGTAAACTTACATATGCCGATTACATTTTTTTTTGGGGGGGGGGGGGGGGCACAGACCAGCTGTGCCCGCCCCTTCATCTGACATTGCCTTAAGTTTGGGTGCATTAGCCTACAATGCAAATCCATCTACTTTCTTCTGGGTGAGTTCAGCACTCCCGCAGAATTAAAGTGTAAGCCAGGGTAATAACATCCAAATTCCAAAACCTTTACCTTTGGAAGCGCATAGTAATACTAACGTTCAGTTGCGTATCCAGGGGGGGGGGGGGGGGCGCAACAGGCGCCCCCCCCCCCTATTGGCCGGCGTAAAAAAAAAAAATCCTCATACCAATTGAAAATATTGTTCATTAAATAGGCTTCAAAATTGGTCACATAGCACTTTTTTGCATCTCAGCCCTTCTTCAGAAGCAACAATTTTCCAAAGACCCCTCCCATGACGGCGATCAATAATTCCTGGCGCCCCCTATTGGGAAATCCTGGATACGCCCCTGTAACGTTAATAGGCTAAAGGGTAAAGCTAATTTTGGGGTCTTGACTGTAAAGTCTGTATCACAGATATATTTATAGGGGTGATTTTAATTTTCGGGAACCCGACGTAATTTTCTCGCGGGAACCAATTTTTAACCCCTAAAACTTTATAAAGTAGACAAAAAGTCTACGATTCATATAAACATGGTTTCCTGTACTGTAGCCGTGAAAAATAACATGACATGATTTTAAACACTTGACATGGGACTCTATACAGTTATTTTCTTAAAGTGATTAGGTAACTTTGTGGAGGCTTGGTAAAATATGAGCTGTCCAGCCTTACATGCTATTAGTGTATGTAATATGGTGTAAAAGTGAAGCCCATGGGGAAAACAGCACTTCAAAATCATGTGCTTCACAAAACTAAACATATGCAAGTGACCTGAAATGCCAGACTCATTTCCCCCCATTGACTCAGTGTTAGACTAAAGCGTATATACGCTTTTATAAATGGGAGTATTTTATCTTAATAATAGCATTATATATTTGAAAACCTTTCTATGCCTGGTTCTTTATTCATCCTTCTGAAAATCATTATACAAGACAGAAATCAAAATTGAACAATTTATTTAATCAAGCCTCCAAAGTTACCGAATGCCTTTAAGAGTAAGAATTGTCATTCAAAAGTCAACAAAATGAGTTCAAATATATCATTAGACAAGTACTACAAGTGGTAAAGAACAGTAAAATAAATGATAAATTCAAATCCTTACAAGAACGAAGTTTGTTTTTACCGGGTTTTTACCTTTTTAAGGTTTCCGAAAAAGTAAAAAAAAAAACTAACTACCGTTGGTTGGTTATTGATTATGATTTGCGCCAGTCAAATGTTTTTTTTTGGCATTTTTTTTTTTTATTTTTAGGGAAAAAATATAGTATAATGCAGTATTTGAACTTAGAGGGCGCTGGACCACTATAAATCTCAAGACTGATATGATACACATGTAGTGCTCTGTAGGCCTAGATGATCGTAAGCATAAAATCTCGTGGGGAAACTGACAATTAAGTCCAAAATGATGGAAAATAATCATACGGGAAGATTAGTAGTAAGTGTTTGATGATTAATTGCTATTGATTACTGACATTACTTGTAAGAATTACGAATTAATGGGTTTTAAGCCAATTTTAGAACTCATTCCTCATGATCAGTCCCACACATGTTAAAAACTTTGTTTTCGGGTACTATAGTAACGGGGTTCCAGTATCTTGACCCGGGACCCGCAGCTCTCAGGCCCGGCCCAAATTCCCGGATTCAAGTCCCAGCCCTAAATTTTCGGACTAATGATGATTGTGGGCGTGTCTTATTAGCATTATGCACGAATAGCCCCGGGACGCTGCTAGCTGTAAGAGCTCCTTGGCCTTGGCTTATAATTCTGGTACTTGCCTTCGGAGCTGTACATATGGGATCCATATACCTTGTGTGTGGAAGTCATCACCCCAAAAAACTAGATCTAAATATCACCAATTCTCACATAATTTGACCCATGCAACCCACCCTCGGAATTTGCTATAAGGGTTACCTTCCAGGATCAACTAATATTGTAAAAGTTGAATGACTAAAAAAGAGAAAAGACGAAATTCGGCAGTTTTTTTACCTTGCATTTGCAACTTATATATATGGGACTACACAATACTTACAATGCATGTGTGGTCCCATCCATACAAGTTATGTGTAGAGTTTAAAAAAAAACCTGCCGATTTGTCTCCCCCCCCCCCCCTCTTTTTTAGTCATTCAATTTTTACAATCTTAGTTGATCCTACAAGGTAACCCCTATAACAAATTCTGAGGGTGGGTTGCATGGGTCCCGAGTGAAACAACTACTATTCCGTGGGTCTCACAATTTACATGGGCAAATGACCATGTATAGTTCTATCGTAGGTACATATTTTTAAAATTAAAGTATCATATATGCGATGCCACTTACCTAAATAGACCTTCCGCAGATCAGCTTTTCATCAGAAATGTAGAGTCAAATGTCACTTTTTCTTCACTCCCTTTCGTCTCTCGCGAGCGAGAATTTGAACGTACGTAAAAACATACTGACGCGCATGCGTTTTGCAAACTATACACCGGCCTGCGAAAGTTTTTAGTACAGTAGCCGGGAAATAAATGGGCTTCTTTATGTCATCCTCATCGAAGAGAAAGACGACAGTTATCCGGAAAATCTTGTAAGTACCTAAAGTAGCCTTAAATGAAGTTATGTCATATTTCATGGTAATTATGACATACGACCTTGGATTTAAGAGGCACCCAACCTCTCAAAGAACTGCTGATCGCAGCCCGAACGCTGCCGCAGTAACAGATACCGAGGCATACAACTTGGCAACAGTCGAAGTTCAAACGTACATATTGTCCATGGCCATGCAGGTCCATGGGTTAGTGCGGCAGCCCGAACGCTACGGACCTGCATGGCCATGGACATAGTACGTTTGAACTTCGACTGTTGCCAAGATGTATGCCTCGGTATCTGTTACTGCGGCAGCGTTCGGGCTGCGATTAGCAGTCCTTTGAAAGGTTGGGTGCCTCTTAAATCCAAGCTCGTATGTCAAATTATACCATGTCCATGAAATATGACATAACTTCATTTAAGGCTAACTACTTTAAGTACTTACAATACTTTCCGAATAACTGTCGTCTTTCTCTTCGATGAGGATGATATAAAAAGGCCTATTAATTTCCCGGTTAGACCCACGGATCAACAAATAAGATATAAGTGAAAAGAGCAATTTAGTAAGGCAACAATTGACTAGTTTGCCTATTTTAAAACAACAACAACAACCGGCTCATGTACTAAAAACTTTCCGTAGGCCGCGCCGGTGTATAGTTTGCAATACGCATGCGCGTCATTTTCCGTACGTTCGGATTCTCGCTCGCGAGAGACGAGAGGGAGGATTTTTGATCGACTCTATACATTTCTGAGGAAGAGCTGATCTGCGGAAGGTCTATTTAGGTAAGTGGCATCGCATATATGATAAATTTCAAAAATATGTCCCTACGATACAACTATACATTGTCATTTGCCCATGTAAATTGTGAGACCCACGGAATAGTAGTGGTTTCACTCAGGACGCTGCATGCCACGAAGTGGCAGGGTCCCGGTGCTACTGACTGTATCTGTAGAAATTACGTAATCCTTTCTTTATAACCTGAATGAAACAACACTATCCTACTTGAAACACGGCCGAATATACACGCACCGTGCATATCTGTGGAATGTGTGACGATACTCGGTGCAAAATCTAGTATAAAATCGAGTAAGCCTAATAATACAAATAGTAAACCAATAATAGTACGTTCAGCACAACAAATGACGAAATAGGAAAATTTAGTTGTAAGTTTCGTCTAAATTTGATTGACTCCCGACTTACCAATGCAGCAGACACACTTGACGTCAGGCATGATGAAGAATTTGAGCTGGAGTTGTTGTACGTCTATGAAGTCAATGAAGTCAGAATCAACAGTGTCACACTTGATCGTTGCTTGCAAAATTGCCGCTTCTGAAACTTTCGCGTGCAGTACTGAAACTTTCGCGTGCAGTACTGAAAAATGCTAGCAAAATGCGAGGATTTTATAATGAGTTTGATATCAAACCCGTGTGCAAAAACCAAAGGGAAATTGTACTGCACGCGAAAGTTCGGAGACCTGTTGGCACCGGGTGTTTTTCTGAACCGATAGTTCGCACACGTTCCTTTTGAGAACAGTCACATCACTCACATGTCGATTAATATGACTCGAAATCGGTCAAACGAAAAACTAAAAATCTTTTCCAAAATCAGTTAATATGGAGACGGGATCGAAGTTTCAGAAATCGGCGGGGAAGCAAATGAGGTTAGGGTGGGGGGGGGGGGGGCAGAATGGGGGCACATGTCTCATGTCTGCCACAAACATTTAGTGCCCCTTCCTAGAAAACCGACGAAAAATTCAAAAGATTAAGATAATAAGCTCAGTAATGCATACCGAATGTAAAGTTTCCATGTATAGTTATTTTGTTCAAAGTTGCTTTCCCCGCTCAGCCGCTCTATTCCTAGCATAAGAATATAAATACAAGACAAAAAATGGAGGCCTATTGATGTTGAAACTGGGGATCAGTGGTGCCCCGGACAAATTAATTTATTATAGGCCTACCTGAATAGATACCAGAATTGAACATTCTCTCCCGGTCCCCTCCCCTGTCACGGAATCCTAGATCCGCCACTGATGTACACTCTAAAAATTAAAGTGTTAAATCACCATTTAAAAGGGCCGAGGTGTAACCACTTTTTCAAAAATTAATAGTAAATTATCACTTTTTTGACATGCTGGATTCAGTCTTTATAGTTTTGCATCCAGTATGTTAAAAATGTTAAACTATAAACCATTTTGGGAAAAAAGTGGTCACTCCTCGGCCCTTCTAAATGTTGATTTGGCTTTGATGGGATTGACTAAAATGGCTATAATAGTGGCAAGTGCGTTTGAAATACTAAACATCGAGACAGTCTGTGAACGCAATGGTATTAACCCCTGGCATATTTTGCCTATACCGATATATAAAACCCTCCTTCACTTGCTACACTATACGTTATGTACGCCCCCTCCAAGAATATATAATTACCTAGATTCAACCATGGGTGAAGTTCTTTTCTTTTAAAATCACTTGTATATAATGTATATAAGCACGATCTGACCTTAGGGAGTATTAATAGTGGATTTAAATGTTCATATAAATAATTATGTTAATACAATACAATACAATACAATACAATACAATAAGCATTTAGTACGCCCTTCCCATAAGGCTCGGAGCGTTTACAAACTATTTTAAATTATAGAACACATTATAATTTGTTTATAAACACAAATCAGAAAACTCTTCAGTTGTCCATGTGGGAACTAACAGGTGGTTTTATGGAGACAAAATGTAATGAACGTACCCGTTACAAAGTTTGATAGCGGATTTAAAATAAATATGATTTCACAGCTTTTTTAAAGGTCTTTATGGATGCTGACTGTCTAATGGTCAAGGGGAGATTATTCCATAGCCTAGATGCAGTAACTGTGAATGTTAAAAATTAATTTGATTAAATTTGCAGTTATGTCAAAAGAATCGTATAATAACTACCCTTTGTGTGCGATGAGGTATTTTTTGTGTAAATCCCTAAAATATTTATATAATCAAGAAATACGCACTTCACCCTAAGTCCAACCTCGGACATGAGGTGCAAAGAGTTTTACATAATAGGTTTTCACGCTATACGAAAATGGGTTCTCCCTATATATACTGTTCAAAAAGTAGAAAAAGAAGAGACACGTAATGCATCAATGCCAATTTAAGTTCCAATCTGTATCTTTTTAATTGTCAAAAGAGTTTTTTTTTTCTGAAGAAGGAACGTGGTCATTCTGAAAAAAGTTTGGAAATTTATTTTGGAACTTTAATTGGCATTGAAACAAACACATTTGGTTAAGACTAGAGGGAGTTGGAGTTTGCACTCGAGTCGTTGCCTTCAAGTCATTACACACGAAGTGCATGTAAAGAATAAATATTCAATATTATTAGTGCGTGCAGGTTTTTTTTCTTAGTGCTTTTTGGAAGAGCAAAAGATAGGGGTATTGATTGCTTGGTTGAAGAATATGACCCCATTATAGTTTCTAGTGAGCCAATATATAGAATTGGCTATTGGCTATTTTTAAAAATCGCTGAAAAACATACCTATGCCCTACATGTAGGCCTATATAGCATACTTTTAATCGAAACTCTGGGAAACAGAATGAAAAATGTCCAATTCCCGTTTTCAAATAAAACCATACATTTGGCTTGTGTTGAGGGACTTGTAAATATTTCAAATGGACATTTGACAAAGTTAACTTGTTAATAGGTCTTAGTCGAAATAGAGAAATCAGACAAACATCAGCCTCTTTGACTTAAAGGCTAATTAAGGGAGTTTATCCCCTTAACACCCCTGCCGATTTCACCCCCTCTAGAAACAGACAGGATGGGATACATTAAGTTAATGTTGTGTACTCACTGTCTGGCAGTTATTCTAAATGATTAATATTACAGTATCACATTACCTAAGAGAGATAATCCAGGTGGGATATGGTAGTCAAAACCTCGGACTGAACTACCGGACTGAACAGGATTCTTAGTATAGTCATAGTCATGTCAAGGGCAACCCTTTATATTCTTCAGAATGAGACAGTTCTGGATCTCATCCGCAGAACTGTCTTAACCTTCTCTCTATCCCCAGGGTCATAATATCATTGAGAGGTGGAAGACTCCCTGACGTGTAGTATAGCCAGAAATAACGGCTTGATCGATTGATCGAATTGGGAATCTCCCATCTCATTTTTATAGATGTATGGTCAAGAATTATTTTACTTTTTACTTTATAAGTCTATGACTATTTCCATTTCCCCCTTAATGGACCTTCCCCTTTCTGCCTGAGCTCATAGACATGTGAATCACCCATAGTGATGTTCTCCCGTGAAAAAATAGGCCTATAGGTCTTGCCATGTCTTCTATAGTGAATTACAGTGGCGGATTCAAAGATTCTGAACAAGCTAAAAGTAATTAGGCCTGTGAATGTTAAAAATTAATTTGATTAAATTTGCAGTTATGTCAAAAAGAATCGTATAATAACTACCCTTTGTGTGCGATAAGGTATTTTTTGTGTAAATCCCCAAAATATTTATATAATCAAGAAATACGCACTTCACCCTAAGTCCAACCTCGGACATGAGGTGCCCAAGAGTTTTACATAATAGGTTTTCACGCTATACGAAAATGGGTTCTCCCTATATATACTGTTCAAAAAGTAGAAAAAGAAGAGACACGTAATGCATCAATGCCAATTTAAGTTCCAATCTGTATCTTTTTAATTGTCAAAAGAGTTTTTTTTTTCTGAAGAAGGAACGTGGTCATTCTGAAAAAAGTTTGGAAATTTATTTTGGAACTTTAATTGGCATTGAAACAAACACATTTGGTTAAGACTAGAGGGAGTTGGAGTTTGCACTCGAGTCGTAGCCTTCAAGTCATTACACACGAAGTGCATGTAAAGAATAAATATTCAATATTATTAGTGCGTGCAGGTTTTTTTTCTTAGTGCTTTTTGGAAGAGCAAAAGATAGGGGTATTGATTGCTTGGTTGAAGAATATGACCCCATTATAGTTTCTAGTGAGCCAATATATAGAATTGGCTATTGGCTATTTTTAAAAATCGCTGAAAAACATACCTATGCCCTACATGTAGGCCTATATAGCATACTTTTAATCGAAACTCTGGCAAACAGAATGAAAATGTCCAATTCCCGTTTTCAAATAAAACCATACACTTGGCTTGTGTTGAGGGACTTGTAAATATTTCAAATGGACATTTGACAAAGTTAACTTGTTAATAGGTCTTAGTCGAAATAGAGAAATCAGACAAACATCAGCCTCTTTGACTTAAAGGCTAATTAAGGGAGTTTTTCCCCTTAAAACTCCTGCCGATTTCACCCCCTCTAGAAATAGACAGGATGGGATACATTAAGTTAATGTTGTGTACTCACTGTCTGGTAGTTATTCTAAATGATTAATATTACAGTATGACATTACCTAAGAGAGATAATCCAGGTGGGATATGGTAGTCAAAACCTCGGACTGAACTACCGGACTGAACAGGATTCTTAGTATAGTCATAGTCATGTCAAGGGCAACCCTTTATATTCTTCAAAATGAGACAGTTCTGGATCTCATCTGCAGAACTGTCTTAACCTTCTCTCTATCCCCAGGGTCATAATATCATTGAGAGGTGGAAGACTCCCTGACGTGTAGTATAGCCAGAAATAACGGCTTAATCGATTGATCGAATTGGGAATCTCCCATCTCATTTTTATAGATGTATGGTCAAGATTATTTTACTTTTTACTTTATAAGTCTATGACTATTTCCATTTCCCCCTTAATGGACCTTCCCCTTTCTGCCTGAGCTCATAGACATGTGAATCACCCATAGTGATGTTCTCCCGCAGTCTGAAAAAAAAAAGGCCTATAGGTCTTGCCATGTCTTCTATAGTGAATTACAGTGGCGGATTCAAAGATTCTGAACAAGCTAAAAGTAATTAGGCCTGATACTGCACTAAATGAAGAGACTTCTCAGAGATAATAACAATAATAGTAATAGCGACAATGATGATAATAATAGTGATAATGATAACGACAACAATAGCCTAATAAATGACATAGCAACAAATGTAATAGCAACCACAGTGATGACGATAATGATGATACAAAATATCTATAGAGCTCATTTACCTTCATAACATGTTTAAATGCGCTTACAAAAATGTGTTTAAAAGCATATCAAGTTAACTTATCTTCTCAGCAGAAGTTATTTATGTCATTCAGTATCGACGTTCTCTTTAAAATACCCGATAAAAGCTCCAGAAACATTATTTCAGAACCCTTACAAAATATTATGGTAACCCTGTTACGATTACTAGGGAACATTTCCCTGCTATTACGGTGTAAATTTGCACTCCAACCGTAGCTCCTTATATAATTATGGCGCCCCGCGTGCACACAATAATTATAATTCTTTATCGAACAAAGAAACAGCAGCAGGTGCGTACGGTATCATTTTCCGAGTGCATAAAAATGATGGAAAAGAAACCAGGATGATGTAAATTGGTACTGGTATACATGTATCGGATATAGAGGCCACTTTGCAAGTCACGACACTTACCCAAATTATATATTTTCATGATTTTCTTTCTATTACAAAAAATATGAATATAAATTTGACACAATTTCACATATAGATTTCCAAGGGCTGATCTGCCAGACTATCCGCTATGCGCACGATCCTGAATCTGTGCGTGCTGATTACACTGTGATAATTAACCCCTTGATAACACTGACTTCAGAATTATGCACTCGGTGGCGATGGCACAGACAAATTAAATACTAGTAGTGGTCTACCGGTATAGTCTTTAACGAAGGCGCCCGAAGATCATTACATGTTCACATTCTAATGGGGTGTTGCAAGAAAGTTGCGATTGATTGGAAGTTGCAACTGATCGGTACTGACCAATCAAAATCATTGTTGCAAGCACATCTTCTTGAATCAAGAATCGTGATGTCTTTACATGGCTGTAAAATGAGGACTCGACAGTTAGCTATATGAGAAAGGTGTTCATGCTCATGGTCGTGATGAGAAGAGTCAGACCTGTCAGAACAGTCGGGTCATTAAAGCGAAACTTGCCTTTATGAACGTATTTTCACATTTAACATTTTCACATTTTAACAGAATAATATCATTTTGATATTTTTCTTGATAAATCTGGATATGCTGTATGCAAAAAAGACTATTCAGAATACCGTGCCGTTTTTGCAGTTTTGCACACGTTTCCACGTGACCTTCTCGTCAGTCTGCATCTACAGACCTGAATAAAACCATATAGAATAATAATATTGTCAATCTAAATATGGTCAGGCAATTAAGAGCTCTTTATACAGTGCCAATATTAGAATAGGTTGCAGTTTACAGACTGATCAGGGTTTGTACTGTTATGTAATAGTTTTCAATATAAGCCCCCTCCAGCTCCCATTCCCAAACTCCCAAATTTTACGATGTTATTTTAATCCTTCGTCATAATACACCAATTGTTCATAATCCTTCTTTTGTTTATAATCTCCCTTTGTCCTTTAGACAACTTCTTGATTAATGCATACTTTGTCAGGTACCAGCAGAATTCAGCCCCTTTTCATGTGAACTCCACATTTTGTCCACATGATAGACTTCATCCCCCGATGGTTCTTGAGATATAAATGGAGCACCCCAAATATAGGGGAGTCAGGACTGACCATCACAGAGAGCAGACATGTTCAGCTCCTGCTAGACATATTTCCAAGATAATATGCTGCTGATTATATCTCTGACTGTAATAAACTATATGCGAAACTGCACTTCAATATACCTCTCATCGACTCGTCATTGTTACTGTATATGGACTAACATCGCCAACACGATCCCGCAACACGACAGTACCTTGCGGGGGGGGGGGGGGGGATCTCGTTTTTCCGAAGGTTCGTTTTTCCGAAGGTTCGTATTTCCGAAACACTAATTTCCCATGCCTGGGGGTTCATAATTCCGAAAATGGAAAAGGGTTCGTAATTCCGAACATTTGTTGCATTATTCCGAAGGTTCGTATTTCCGAAAATGAAAAAGGGTTCGTATTTCCGAAAATGAAAAAGGTTCGTATTTCCGAAAATGAAATAAGGTTCGTATTTCCGAAAATGAAAAAGGGTTCGTATTTCCGAAAATGAAAAAGGGTTCGTATTTCCGAAAATGAAATAAGGTTCGTATTTCCGAATTTGAAAAAGGGTTCGTATTTCCGAAAATGAAAAAGGGTTCGCATTTCCGAAAATGAAATAGAGTTCATAATTCCTGGTAAAAAAAAAGCAAAATCATCAGGAGCAGAGGTGTAGCAATGGGGGGGGGGGGGGGGGGGGGAGGGAGGGCACGCCCCCACCCCTCCCTGATCGGATGGCGAAAAAATAAGAAAAAAGAAAGAAAATGGAATAGGAAAGAAGACGGTTGGACCCCTTCCGGCAACTCATTAGAATCTGTACAAATGATTAATGGTTTTACTCAAAAATAAGAACCTACCATTTTTCATTGACATTTATTATATGACCTTCAAATGTTACGTAACACCATACCCGGGAATACACACACATTTTGTATCAAAAGATACATTACACTCTAAAGAAAAAGTCATAAGGTCGCGCGGCAAGCCCTTTAAAACTATCAGCGGTGTGGGGGGAAGGGGGGGGGGGGCGCGCTAATTGCCCTCCAGTCCTATTTGGATTAAAGGAATGTGAAAGAAAGATGAGTCTCGTCCGGGTCTGAGATACAAAACTGTATTTGGGCAGCCATGTTCATCGTTAATCTCATTTCAAAGTTCTTCTTTCTTCATCCTGTCGCTTTCTTCTTTGTTTTCCTTTCGCTTTTTTCTTATAATCTATTTATTCCCATATGCATATACGAATTTCAGTGTTGAAAAAACCGGAATTAGGTTTTCTGTTTTCTTTCCTTTTTTCTTCTTTTTCTCTCTTTTTTTCCCTTCTAACCTCTAATGAATCTTTTCACCTTTTTCTTTTCTCCTTTCTCTTCCCTCTCCCTCCTTTTTGCCCACATAGTGGCGTATATACTGACAGCAATGTTGAATATGAAAGGGGGAGTGACATCCCAACACCCCACCCCTGCCCCAACCCATTTTAGCAAGGCCCATGATAGGGGTGGGGTAGGAAAATTTATATATCTACGTGTATTTGGGGGCCTCGTGTTTGAAACCAAGTGGATGCGGTCACCATGCCCCTCGAAGTGACTTAAAACCGTCGTTCCACTGTTTGCTTACTTTATACAAACATAAATTATCGAGTAATCGCAGATATAGGTTAAAGGAGAATGAAACCCTGGGGAAATATCCATTTTAATGAAAAGATAGTAAAGAGAGAAGCAATTAAAAAAAAGTTCCATCAAAATCGGTTAAGAAATGAAAAAGTTGTGAAAGTTTGAAAAGTCTTGATTTACTTTCTATGGCGATCCTCAAATTGGCTATTTGCTTCAATGTGGCAGGTTTTTGTGGACAACTCTCCATATGTTTTGTACACAAAATCTCAGATTTTCTCCATTATCTCTCAAGGTACAGCTTGTCTCTTTTTTAGCTCTATGTATATCATGGTAAAATGTATTTTACACAACATATGTTGAGGTCACAAAGAGACAAGTAGCATCTTTAGAGATAATGGAGAAAATATGAAATTTTGTGTACAAAACATATGGAGAGTTGTCCACAAAAACCTGCCACATTGAAGCAAATAGCCAATTTGAGGATCGCCATAGAAAGTAAATCGAGACTTTTCAAACTTTCACAACTTTTTCATTTCTTAACCGATTTTGATGGAACTTTTTTAAATTGCTTCTCTCTTTACTATCTTTTCATTAAAATGGATATTTCCCCAGGGTTTCATTCTCCTTTAACTATAATTACAGGGGCCGCATAACTTTTTTTTTTTTAAGTAGGGGGGGGGGGGGGCTGACACATCTTTTCCGAAAATCCACCATTATGTTTCTACATTTTCTAAATTTTATGAGCGAGCGAAGAGAGCGAGGAAAGAATTAACCTACAATTTTATTTTGTCAAAGAAATACACGAGAAAAGTTTATGTACATGATCACCTCCTATAGTCGGATTTCGGGCACTTTGCAACACGAATGACTTGTGTATATTTGCTGAATGAGGCATCCAAGAAAAGTTTAAAATTTACGAACGAACGAGAAAAAAGGACACTTTATCATCTTTAAATGCTATCAACAAAAGACACTTACAAACATTATTCTAAGAAGTATATTTGTGCACCTTAATATTTTACCAGTCTCTGAAATGATATATCTTAACACTCTCATTTTTACGTATAAGTTACTGATCAGGAAAATTACCCAGTTTATTTGATGACAGTCATGTTCACTCTTAATTCATCTGTGTATTCATATAATACCCGTCAATCTGTCAATCTACAATGTTTCACCAACCTAAGGTTTTCTCTACTTTAAATTCATTTGGCATTAAAGCTATGGTCACAACCCACAAAATTAGCCTGCAATGGGAGTAAAATGCCTAAAAATATGTTTACAAATATGATGTTATGTTTTGCATAATGAATTTATATAGTCAAATGATTTTACACATTCATGCATACTAAATGAAAAAAAAATACGTGTTAAAAAATTGCCTTATTTTAGTAGCCAGCCTTAGCATAATATGCTTTGGACACTTTAATTTTCATTATGGATATGTAGAAATTTGGATCCACTGGATAATATTTTCCACGTTGTAAACCACAAAATCATCTTGTCAGATTTATATGTGTTTTGAGGTTGACAGATAGAAATAGGCCCATGGTTGCAAAACTTTAGCAATCATTAGGATCATTTGAATGTAATTAAGATTCTATCATCATCTGAAAAGGAAAGTGAGTTCAGCATTATCACATTATATTACTTGTGAATAATAGACGTCATTAATAGACGTCCATATGCACTCTTCAATGTTCATCAAAAGAAAATTCTTGTATGCAATGTAAATCATATCACAATATATAACTAAAAAGAGCAAAATAGGAGGTAAAGATCAGAATCCAGAACTTTAGTAACTCCCAGTGTGGGTGATAGCAGGGGCGGCGGAGCGTCTTTCAAAATGGGTGGGGGCACCAACAAAAGGGGCACTTTGGGGGCAAAGGGCACCTACAAAGGGTGAAAAAATTGCGGGAAATGCCACTTTGAGCTGAGACAATAGTATACCGCTACATTCTGATTAATACACTATCGAATATCATTTTCGTCACATTATTGTTTATGTCTTAGCATGGTTATAGATGAAAAAGAAAAAAAAAGAAAAGAAAAAATTACTTTACAGTTGAGTGCAATGGTCTGATTATTCATATTGAAGATATTTTGAATAGCAGCGATTTTCCTAATCTGATAAAAAGACAATGGTAAATGCGAGCGAGCGTAGCCAGCGAGCTTTAAAAAATTTAGAAAGAAATTGTCCTTCTTCCTGTTTTGATGTAAGGGCACTGCTCATTCTTGTATAACTGCCCCCTGCTCCACTGCCTCTCATTATGTTGATATCAGTAGGGGATCGGAATCTATTATAAAGGAAGCCTCTCTGAGCTAGGTAGGCCTATGTGGTTCTTTTGTGGACTTTAGGGCTCAATTTGTAAGCGACATCGGAGTATATACGTACAATATATTAAATATATATAGGTATATAGGTATAGGGCACTTATCACAAGACAAAAGGGGCACTTATCAATAACAGTGACTCCTTTATGAACTCTCTGTAATATTATGTTGTTGTTTTTATTGCTGTTGTTGTTTTGGGGACCGGAGGGGAGGGCTTGTAGAGTCATCTACAGAGCCATATTATTACATACTTCGGCCAACTCGGTTTCTTTGGGCACAACATATGGCGTATATTCCTTTGTTTAGTGCTTGCCTAACAAAGCAACAAGCGCCATATTGCTACCTACATGGAGCCGAGTTGGCCAAACTCTGTAATAGATGGCTCTGATGGCTAGGGAAGCAGGACGCCCCCACCTTATTTTTAGTTTACACTTTTCATAGTATACTTTTTTAATCACAATTTATGTTCACGAAATAATTACATCTTATAGATAATAAAGTGGCAATGTTTGGCTCGCTGGAATCCAGCAGCGTGGTGCCCGAACATCCTTTTATTTTGGGAAGCGAGATGGTCGGCTAAAATCATTATTCTATAGACAATATCTCCTTTTTTTTACTTGCTCACTAGCGCGTAAGATTTAGAAACGGAATAGTTTGGGACAGGGAACGCCCTTCATTAGGGCGAGTGAAGTGCCCAAATATTCCATATTCGGCAGTAGGGTTCAGTAATATTATTCATGGCTCGTTATTACATGTTCTATATTTGTCTTTGATGGCGAAATTGCATTTCCATTACAATAAAAAAGGGTTTTATGCTTTTTCTAACTCGCTTCGCTCGCTTGCAAATTGTACGAACGGGGAGTATGATATTCTGCCAAGAGGCATCAGCTCCCCCTTTCAAAAACATTACGTGGCCATTTTCTGCTTGTAAAGATCTACTTGGAACTTTGGTGCATCTCATTTTCCAAAGCGGTATATACATTATATAAATAACTTCAAGCCAATTTCGTTGTAGGAAATTTAATCCGGAATCCGATCATTCACTTTCTTCAATACATCAGTATGTATTTTAGTCACCGAAGTAATATCATTTTATGAGAAATGAAACATGTATTCCTGAGGCGCTCGCTCTCTACGCTCGCTCACAAATATTGGTTATTATAATAGGAACAATTATAATAATGATAATATTAATAATAATAACAATAATGATAATAATAATAATAATCATAATAATAATATTGATAGGAATTACGATAATAATGGCTATTTCTCTGGATTTTATTATAATTGTTATCATCATTGTTATGATTATTGAGTACGAAATGAATATCTTTACACTTGGCCGTCTTTCCCCTCCTCCCTATCCAAAATACGGATTGAGGCCGTATTCTCTCATTTAAACCCTTTTTCATTTTCGGAAATACGAACCCTTTTTCATTTTCGGAAATACGAACCCTTTTTCATTTTCGGAAATACGAACCCTATTTCATTTTCGGAAATACGAACCCTATTTCATTTTCGGAAATACGAACCCTATTTCATTTTCGGAAATACGAACCCATTTTCATTTTCGGAAATACGAACCCTTTTTCATTTTCGGAAATACGAACCTCATTTCATTTTCGGAAATACGAACCTTCCGAATTATATGAACCCTATTTCATTTTCGGAAAAAAGAACCTTCGGAAAAACGAACCTTCGGAGTAACGAACCTTCGGAATAACGAACCTTCGGAATTATGAACCTTCGGAAAAACGAACCTTCGGAAAAAGGAACCTTCGGAAAAACGACATGTAACCTTGCGGGGGGGGGGGGGGGGCGGTATCAGGAAGCAGTTTTCTACGCTTCGGTGCAGTTGTTCTTTGGATATAACTGCCCAGAAGCAAAGAGGAGTCGTCCACATCACCGTCCTTGTCATTATGTTCCAACCTTTAAAAATACAGGAGAATAAACCATTGCTTTTTGCAATCTCCTGTATGATCGTGAGGGGTACAAACAAAATTTGTACCTACCTCTGTAGAAGCCATAAACGAATAATGATCAGTCATTACCCTTTCAATGTTATGTATTTCAATATAATCATAATGATCTATATATGGTTCCTTTTCGTGACAATTCGTACTTTAAAAAAATTATCTTGGAAAGTAGCTACGTGGACGATAGTAGGTGCAATTCAAAAAGAGAAACAACATTTACACGATTTTAATTTTTAGTAACTCAAAAAGGTATAATTCAGTCAATATTTACTTAATACAAAGCCGAGTTTTGTGCTTTAAAGGTGTACTTTGGTGTCGAGTCACCAAATGTCATACAATGCTTTACTAAAACCAGATAAAGAATGAAAACAATACTGTACCCAATGGCGTCCACCGTTTTTCAGATGAGGGGGGGGGGGGGGTGGGGGCAAGACTGCCTAACGTAATGATATTCATTTCGCACTCAATTTCAAATGCAGGTGTGACTGCCGCCCTGCACCCCCTGCACCACTCGGTGAGCTCAGCAGGCCGGAGTTTCAAACTCGTATACACTCCAAGTTAAATTATATTCATAGAACCGGTGTTGGCTGTGCGAAATAACTTTATTCGTCATCCAAACTTCCAAATTCCAAGATAAAATACTGCAATACAAAGAAATATACATTTTAGTTACACGTACTGTACGAATCGATGAAAATGTAACTTCTCAACACTAATAACTCTAATCACTACCCTAAAACTGACAAACACATTGTCTCTCTAATCTATACATAAAGAATTACGAACTAACAACAATACTATTCTGCCAAGGACACAACAGACTAAAACTCTATTTGATCTTACATTACATTAACATGATTAAGGATAACTTTATCTCTAATTAGACTTTTATAAAATTTCCCTACAACTAAGAATGCTCACAAATGTTTATTACAATTCACTCTAATATCACCTCTCTTTATATTACTATATAACACTAGAATTTATTCTAAAACAATATGACATTAATGCGTATATTAATAGCGAAAACAACTTACGAATTGGAGGCTTTGAACAGTCTACACCTTAGCGCACTCGTATACTCGTGCAAAAAAGAAACTTCTCTGACGTTTAACTTAGGAGTTCTATCTCTGTCTCTGCGCTTTTTCTCTTATTTTCTCTGCAAGCTTTAACAGAAAATTACTGATCTCTTCTCGCTTTTTCTCTCTTTATAATGCACATGGTGTCTTCACACATACATGTATAGACTTACCAATTAACAGAATGCTGGCTGGTAGCCTGCAGCACCAACCCTAATCCATTAATGGTCCTCATGGTCAAAACATGGCCATTAAAGTACTGGACATTGGTGATATGTTACTACACCTGTTATATATATATATATATCATTGCCACTGATACGTGGAGAGCAGCCTATTTGTTCTCACTGCAGACCGCTGCAGTGACAGCAGGTATATAGTTACCCTTCATGATTTTTAACGCCTATTAATAACCAGCTTCTCCACGGTAAGTACATGAAGCATGGACAATTAGAAAATCCGAAAGTTTACATAAAATTGCCATATTTACATGAATTAATTAGCATTAATAAAAACGTAAAAAAAGAACTTTGCTTTACATCATAAACACAATGCATGTCAAGTTTGGTAACAATTGGACATTGTGTAGTCGAGATCTTGGAGGTGTGGTAGGGGGGGGGGGCATCATGCTCACCTCCTTTCTTGAAAACCTCTGAAATAGCCGAAATAGCCCAGTCTTTTATATTGACATTCTAAATTGAGAAGATTCCAAGGAAGGAATGTGACTGGCCTGCAGCAATTTTCTTCCCACTTTCTTAATTAAGTAAATGGTTTCTCGACGAGCATGTGACCATATGAAACATTTTTACCAACTCATAAACTTTTGAACATTGAACAAAAGTCACTACCGGTACTTATTTTGTGCCTACTTTTTGAGAAGCAAAAAATATACACAGTGAAATAACTGAAAGCTGAAAACTGAACGCTACGAAAATATTATCCGATTTCCAAAAATTACTCTCGAGTTATTTTCATCAAATATTTTATTAATTGTTTTTATAGCCTATTAGGTCCATGTCTTTTCTGCTATGCGGGGGAGGGGGGGGGGGGGGCACAGATCTCCTAAAGACGTCTTTAGGAGTTGTGTGGGGGGGGGGGGGGACCCACTTTCCGCCCATAGCTTTTGTACATTAGTGGTAGTCTTGTTTTACGTCGTTTTGTAGTAAGGGAGTATACTGTCTAGAAAGGGTCCTTTAATGCTTGTTTTCCCTATTTGTGTCTTTTGTAGAGTTTGATCTCATTTTATCTGAAATCGATGAGAATATTTGAGGGATTAGTCGGGTTAAAAAAAATTTTCCTCATGCATTTCATCACCCCCACCCCCCCCCCCCCCCCTCCTGCAAAGGAAGAAAACACGCTCCCTGTTTTTAGTTTGTATGGTTATCAACATTTATTGCATTTGACGTTAGTGCAGATGCATTTAATGAAGAATTCAACACAATTTGGGAAGCATTGAAAATGTTTTCTTACGAAGCTCCTATCAAAATACTTTACATAAAAACAAACATTACACTTTAACAGCAGTATAAGGGCATGAAACTAAAAACAGGGAGCGGGTTTATTCCTTTGCAGGAGGGGGGGGGGGGGGATGATGAAATGCATGAGGACAGTTTTTATTCCAATTGGAATAAATACTGTCCTCATGTTTGAAGTCGAATAGTCTTGTCCTCAGTCTACGACTATGCCGATTTCTCAGGGTTCTAGACACCAAGTTTTCAGGTGCATTTGGGTGGAAATGTGGAAGGGGGCACATTTTTGGCTGGGGGGGGGGGCACAGATCTGCCACTTATTCCCTTTATTATATACATGACGTCTACCATTTTTCATTGCCCCCCCCCCCCCCCCCCTCACTCAATTTAAGTAATCGACTCTCCTCTGCAGGTCTCAAGTGTGTTCTTGTTCTTTATCTATAGTGCGTCCCAGTAAAAAAGTACACAGTTGGAATAATTCTCCCCAAATGTTTCAAAATATTTTACGGAAATGTTTATAACTAGTGGATAGCTTAGGGCCTCTTCTATCAAATGACACCAAAATATCTCACAATATTTCACGCTTGAGCAAAGGCCAATAATGTGAAAGGGTGCAAAATCCAGTCTTGACAAGAACTGATATTGGCTCTGGCTGTATCAGCCGAGCTGAGAGTCATGTAAAGGCTTGGAAATTCCCTTATTCTGATCATTTAAAGACAATTTATGAAATTAAATGCTATGTTCTCTGTATATCCTTACAAATGCCATCAATATTTTATGCGTGAGTTAGCAGGGGCGGATCTAGCTTTTCTCCAAGGGGGTGGTTTGACCCAACTTTTGGAAAAGGTAGACCCGTATTTTGTTGGTCTCGCCAGCTTCTCGGAAAGTCGCTCAGTGGGGGAGGGGGTGGTGGGTGGTGTCGACAATTTTTTTTTTTCGCCAGACCTGTAACATTCGCTCAGTGGGGGGGTTATGGGGGTTCCAGTTTCCCTCCATAATTCCCTGACAACCAAAAAATAAAAAATAAAAAAAAGGTCTTCATTCTAGAGGGGGGGGGGGGGGGGGGCACAATCGAGAAAATGGCGGGCCGGCTATGGTCAAAATGCATACTTTTCTTCCAAATGGGGGGCACGGGCCGGAAGTGCCCCTGGATCCGCCAATGGACCCAACGACGATGCAGAGAGCATCGTCCACAAGCCGCAAAGCGGCGATGTCCGCGAGCCGATTTTTTTCACTATTTTGAACCCCCGTAATTTTTCCTGGCATCTACTAACGCGATGGAGACCATAATGGAGACCAGCAGCAGTCCTGTACTATAGGGCACACATAAGTCATTCATCCGCTCGCAATGCATGCCGGTGAGGCGGAGCAAAGTTATTTGAAAATAATTGATTAGAAATATGCATATAAAACTTCCACTGTTTCTATGTGCAAATGGGCTGATATTTCGGCTAGCCTTGTTTCAGCCTAAATATCTTTTTTTAACGCCGGGAAAGTGCCCAAATTAGGTACTTTATTTGAGAGATATTTATATTTTGTCTCTATTCTGTGAATTTAGGCGATTTCTACCGAGGGGTGTTCAAAATATGATTTATAGACAACGTTCGTTATAACACGTGAGTGAATGGGGCCGTGAATTACTTATGTGAGCCCTATAGCGAAACCTAGCTCAGCGTTGTTATGGAAATGTCGTCTGCTTTTGTTGGTCTGGGTTGCGTTTAAATTGATCTTTTTGGATGCTTAACTGCTTAAAGTATCATTTTGAGGTAAGTTGAGAGCCATCCTTAATAAAAACATATAGCATTTGTCTATGCTTTGGACAGGTAACACCAAACACCAAAGGAATGATTCATACCCGCGGCTTTCTATGTGGAAAACGTGTCTCTTGTATTTCCAACATTTGGGGGGGGGGGGGGGGGTTGTCAGTCGCTTGAGAATTAACTATCACCATTACAAAACGCTTAGCACGCCTCCCGTTCAAGCCGGTTAGTTTCGCTCTCCTCGATCTCTTTTCAGAGCAGTCTCATTCTTTAAAATCTCTCTCTCTCTCTCTGCCACCCCCCCCCCCCCCCCAGACTCACACACAACATCCATTGGTAATTATGTGAAACGTCCCCAATCTCCCCTTCTATCCTTATTATAGACGGAATAATACTATAAATAAATTGCGAGAATATGAAGGAAAAGTGAATATGCAGCCTTTTCTTTTATATTCTTTGTTTTTAAAAGATAAAGACAAAAATTGAAATTCTCTATTTTGATCCAACAGGTGCCATTCAACATCATCAATCGGCCGACACTTAATTCAGTGTGCAAAGGAAACAGTATTCACTATAAAGAATCACACTCCCGCATCTACACGTCAACCGTAGTTTCATACACGCAAATTGACAATTGTGAGTGATGTCACTGGGACCGTTCTCACTTGCCTGTCCTCATTACCCTTGATTAAATAATGAGAAATTGGTAACAATTTTATCAGCAGATGCAACTCTACCATTTACGCCTGAAATTATTCAGATTATAAAATTTTGACCTACTCTATATAGGGCACACATAAGTAATTCATCCGCTCGCAATGCATGCCGGTGAGGCGGAGCAAAGATTATTTGAAATTAATTGATTAGAAATATTCATATAAAATCGATTGATTGTCCTCAGTAAATTTAAAAAGCGTAAATGGTTTTTAATAGACACTCTTTTCAATTTGACACCTTAGCTGAAGTTGGCTAGCTTTTCATTATTTTTAAAGGATTTATTTTATCACTGGTGCACTTCCACTGTTTCTATGAGCAAATGGGCTGAAATTTCGGCTAGCCTTGTTTCAGCCTAAATATCTTTTTTAACGCTGGGAAAGTGCCCAGATTAGGTACTTTATTTGAGAGATGTTTATATTTTGTCTCTATTCTGTGAATTTAAACGATTTCTACCGAGGGGTGTTCAAAATGTGATTTATAGACAACCTTCGTTATAACACGTGAGTGAATGGGGCCGTGAATTACTTATGTGAGCCCTATAGGAACGTACTGTGTGGGTCTGGACATATGATGGCGTTTTTCTATGCACATTAAAGTTTTACTTCGCAAGGGGGGAGGGGGTTTAAACCCCCTAATCCCCCCCCCCCCGTGGATCCGCCACTGGAGTTAGTAATTAACTACTTTGCTGGGTGTTTCAATCTGTTACTTTCTCAACCATGAATATTGTCAGATATTTTAGTGTTATTTGATAGAATAGATCATATTTTTCTGAAAATATTTTGAAATATTTAATTGGGGAGACTTTTTCCAACTGTCACAAACGATTCTCAACTTTGTTGATACCATCCAGAACAAAATACAAATTCCTGTCAAGTCTGAATTTTGCACCCTTCCACAAAAGTGGTTTGAGGTCAACGTAGGCGTAATAACTATCAGATTTTTTGTATTATTGTATAGGAGGGATCCTCAGCTATCTACAAGAATTTTATTTGGGGAGACATTTTCAAACTGTTACGCACTGAATATCCATTTTTTTTATCTTCATCTTTCTTCTATCCCCCTCTTTTTTTTTCTTCCATTTGGTCATCAGTTTCTTTCTCTTTTATTTGGCCTATACTCTCTCTCTCCCAATCTCATTTTACGTTCTCTAGCCAGCACCTTTGCTCTTTTTCTCCCTCTCCGACCCACTCTGTCTCTCACTCACTCTCCTACAGTATATCAAGTAGTTTTTAAAATTTTCTTGCATGCATTCTCTACGTAACTTTTATAATTGCTGTCTTGACCCTTTGCACCTTTTATCTCATCTTTTCCTCCGCGCTCCACAGCAATCTATTTCCAGAGTGGTATTTTCCACTCTCATTTTCTTTTAACACCTTGATATGCATCTCTATTCCTCAGTAGATGTCTTAATAAATTATATACAAAAGTAAATAACATAAACAATGCATGGTGAAAATAGAATTCTTTTTGTTTAATAATTAGTGAGACTGAAGAATACTGAAAAGGGTAGTTAGAAGAAGCATTTATATACCATAATCAGTAAGTCTGATTTTTTGCACTTTAAAGGGATACTCCACCGCAGATTGCGGACTTTTTTCATGCCGCGAGAGGGCACTATGATCGTTACCTGATCAGTGCCGTATATAGAGAGAGTCTGGCCAACTCGGTTCCAGTTGGGTAGCAACATGGCGTATATTCCTTTGTTATGTAAGCTTGCAACAAAGGAATATGCGCCATGTTGTTACCCAACTGGAGCCGAGTTGGCCAGACTCTATTTATTTATTTATTCATGTTTTATTTAAAATAGAGGGTAGGTACATTCAGTTAAAAAACTGCTTTACAAGCACGCCCTCTAGGACATTAATATACACATTATTATACAACAAAACAAAGCAAAAACATTAACATAATTATGTGACATCATATAAAATACAAAATAACAAAGTAAACATAACAATTAAAATGCGAAGAATGATTACGACAGAGGAAATTATATTATAATAAATGTTTGGCCAATTGGCATCCGCGCTTAAAACAATTGATAGATTTTGTGGTTTGAATTGAAAAAGGAAGTTTGTTGAATAGGGTGCTTGCTTTGTATGAGAATGATCTTTTTTTGAACTCAGTTTTAGGGAATGGGATGTCGAGAAGAGAATTTTGTGAATAGGAGTACAATAGTTAAAGGTACGATGAGTAATAAGTGATTTTAGATAATTTGGGGCCATTATATTAATAATTTTGAAAACCAACAGACAGTAGTGATATTTCATTCTTTGTTCGACCGATTGCCAATTTAAGGTTGTAAGAAGGGTACATTGTGGTGTGTCATAATCCTTGTTTAAAACTAATCTTGCGTATCTATTTTGTAACTTTTGTAGTTTGGATAAATTTGTCTTTGAGCAGTTTCCCCAGGCAGTGCAACAATAGTCGATATGTGGTACAATTAATGCGAAATATAAAATTACAAGAGTTTTATGAGGTATTAAATGTTTAATGCGGCGAATACATCCAATGGTACGAGATATTTTAGTACTTATGTTTTATATGTTCAGACCATGTCAGTTGTGAGTCAAGTATAACCCCAATATATATACGGCACTGTACCTGATCATGCCGTTGCCCCGCAGGAGCAAACTTCGAACAGGCTTTTCCCCGCGCAACATGCACGCTCCGCCCGAGCTCGAGCTCTTGTGCGAGATTCGGTCGGCTTCGTGCAGTTTGAAATGTAATCCCAGTAGTCCAACGGACGTGTTCGACGCACTGTGTACAGTGAATAGGGCTTACGCAATCCTGACTTTCCCCATGGCTGCCTGGTGGCGTATCCCTTTAAGTACATTACTATTAATGCCAGTTACTGACACATCTGAATTTTCTAAAAAATAATACATTTAACTTAATTCTTTTTACAATATGTTACAAACAAAAATATTTGACATCATCGAAAATGTACATGATCATGTCTGCTTGCAGCATGTTGGTAGAAGTGCCGACAGACTTCCTTTGCTGTAGGCCTATGTAAAATCTGTAGAAGGCAAGAAAAAGGAAAATAAGTGAAAATATTTGCAAGTAAAAATGATTATGAAATCAAATAATATTCAAACACAAACAGGTATTGTGTCTGTATTCTTAAAAAAAAAACTATGAAAGTAACAGAACCGCGGTTTATTGTCAATAATTTTCAAAGATATTCTTATTGCCTTTCATAATTAATCTTGAATTTCAATATTACCATTGCAAGATTTATCAAGTTTACATTCCAATGAACTAAATGATACATTTTGTCTGATTGGAACCAGAAGGGCATTAACTCCTATACTTCTAACAGTAAGACCCTACTGGCTCTCAGCAGACGATTTGTTCTATTTAGTTTTTTGGCAAGAAATCATTTCCTTACAGAGCTATTCAGATACTAGATCCTTTCACATGCCAATTAAGACACGTTTTCAATAGTTTTAGGTTATGATACAAGACATTACGACACAGCCAAATTCCTTAGAAAGATGCAATCTATGCATTTCATCATAACTTCCATGCAGTGTATTCTTATCTGTCAATCAATAAATCAAATTCCACAATGCCTTGGGCTTAGCCTAAAATTAATTTGCAGTCCCTAGAGGGCACACATAAGTAATTCATCCTAGAGTACCTATATACAGGTACTCTAATTCATCCGCTCGCAATGCATGCCGGTGAGGCGGAGCAAAGATTATTTGAAATTAATTATTTAGAAATATTCATATTCAATCGATTAAATCTCCTCAGTAAATTTAAAAAGTTTAAATGGTGTTTGATAGACATACTCTTTCCAATTTGACAGCTTAGCTGAAGTTTGCTAGCCTTTTATTATTTTTAAAGGATTTATTTTATCACTGGTGCACTTCCACTTATTCCATGTGCGAATGGGCCGAAATTTGGGCCGAAATCTTTTTTTATTGCCGGGAAAGTGCCCAAATAAGGTACTTCATTTGGGTGATTTTTATATTTTGTCTCTGTTCTGTAAATTTAATCGATTTCTACCGAGCGATTTTCAAAATATGTTTAGACAACCTTCGTTATAACACGTAAGTGAATGGGGCCGTTAATTACTTATGTGAGCCCTAGACATGTCAAGCAGGAGCAAGTTTGAAGTGCATGCAAGGCCGATGTATGGGTTGAAGTCTAGTCTCACATTTCACACCCTGTGTTACGTGTTACACCTACCAAAGGCTGCAAACTACTATTTACTGTAGCAAATAAAACACAAATTCTCACCTTTCATCGTTGAAGATAAGAGCCCTACTTGTCTAGCATGCACAGTTTCCTTCAGTGCACGAGCAGCCACTTCCACATTTGCAGCCAGCAGTACACTTGCATGCAGCATCTGCAAAAATGAAACCAAGCAATTTCACACCAAATTAGAATGTCATATCATTGTCAACGTACCAAAATAGAATGTCATATCATTGTCAACGTACCTGTATCTTCTCTTACTAGATACAGACTAAATTGGTAATTAACCCCTACCATGCTGTGGGCGGCAAACCCCCAAATGTTCGAGTGTTGATAATTTCGTATAGGCTCGGAATGGCTTAAACGGGTACTCCGGCCTGAAAATAATATTAAAGGGGAATGAAAGGTAACAAACATTAACCTACAATCATGTAGATAATTGTCAGCCTTTTACAAATATCTTGAAATTACTCATGTTTGATTATTGAAGAAAGATAACAGTGTCTCAAAAAGTTGCAGTTTCCTTGTTAGACATTATCCCATGGGGGCTGCCATTTTCTTTACAAAGTAATGTCAGAGCAGTTATATTTATGAGATACCCACTGACCTATACACTAGCTATAATAACACTCATGATCACCTGTGGAATGCATGACACTGGATTTTCCCATAATACATGTAAAGCATTTTTGTAGTCATGTACATTCAAATGAAGATACTATTTGTATCAAGATATTTGGTTCAGCTGTTTCTTTTGTTAAGCAGGATTTAACATGCACAAGTTGTTTGGTCAGACAAAGGTTTGTCAATTCTACAAAAAAGTGACAAAGACCTACAACTGCTCTTAGATATCACCTGTGCGAGACAATGGGGGTACCAAGATGGCTGCCATTTTGCATTGTGGCTTTAGTTGTACAATAGCTATTCAATATGCAACATCATATCCATTATATACAGGTAAATGGACATGTACTCATATGACATCAGTTTTTCAAAATGGCAGCCCCCATGGGATAATATCTGGCAAGGAATCTGCAAAATTTAGAGAGATTGTTCTCCTTATTAAGTAATCAAATAGGGAGTATTTAAGATATTTCGAATAGGCTACCAATTTTCCACTTGATTATCAGCTAATGTTCGTTGAGTTTCATTCTCCTTTAATTGAATGAATAGAGTAAAATTAAACAAGCAAAACACTGACAATTTCATCGAAATCCGATAAAAAATAACGAATAACGAAGAATTTTTAAGTTGTGCATTATTTTGGGAAACAGTTCTGTGCATGTCATCATGAATATGTAATGAGTGAGCTGATGATGTCACGTCCCCACTTTCCTTGTTTAACTATATTATACGAAATCTTCATTATTTCATACATGTCTATAAAAAATATCTCCCTTGTAACAAAATAAGTTACAGCAATGATAAACTTACACATTAAATAAGGAGTCAGTCCTTTTGGCTATAGGATTGGAGCAGAAAATTTGAATTGCAATTTCATATAATAAAATACCAAAAAAAAAGTGGGGATATGACATCAGCTCACTCACTGCATATTCATGATGACGTGCATATCACTGTTTTACCAAAATAATGCAAAACTTTAAAATTCCATAACTTTATTTTTCATCCGATTTTGATGAAATGTTCAGTGATTTGTTTGTTTAATTTTACTCTATTTATTCAATATGTTTATTCCTGTGCAATGTGTCTTTGTCATGTTTGCTCCTGAAAAAACTATTGAAAGTTCATTTTCTGACAATTGCTCAAAATCTGGTGGCGTGGAAGGGGTTAATGTGCCAATTTTTTACTGCCAGTTGTGTGACAAAGCCCGATGTCATTCACTGGTCAATCCCTTGCAAGTTAAATAAAATGCATAGATATAATCAGAAAATCTCTCCAAATGAATGAAAGTTACCTTGCTTCGACGGGAGCCCGGATAGCTCAGTTGGTAGAGCGCTGTTCAATCCAGGGTCCCGGGTTCGAATATCGGTAGGGGCATTGTAATTTTCTCACATTTACCTTCTTTATGATATATTCAAAAGATGCTCTGTAAAGTTATAAAGATCTGTTTCAGTGCCAGTGGCCGTTTAAAACTTCAAACCATCCAGATTTGGTTGTCACAAATCTTTAGACGGCTTATAGCAGTCCTTATATATTTTTCTTCTTGATATTGACAAATTTGTTCATAAATTGTAAAGTTTTATATTAACAATTATAAAAAATGAAAAAATGTACTAAAAATCTTTGGAAACAAGTATGTATAGCCCCACTACTAAGTGGCACCATAGGGGTTATCTGAAATCGGTTAATATGACTTACTTGTGCACTTTCCACAGCAGATGCCATCCTTACAGCATTCTCCGGTCAGACAACAGTCTTTACCCGTGCAGGCACACTCCTTGCCCTCTGTTTTCAGAAAGAGATGAAGTAAATCAAAATGTTAATACTTATGCACGGCTGAATCAATCAGGGCTGTATCGTGTTGGCAAGGTATTTACTATTGGCAAGGTAAACAGAATTGAGGTAAGAATTGAGGCTAATATGAACTTCATTTACAAAATATCCTTTTAAAGTATTAGTAAAATTTGAAATTCTGTGCATGGACTGTCAGTATGAAAAGATACATGCACAGAACACATGACCTCAAAACTCTTCACATATCTCTGGGCTGGGGCCATCCTGGATATTGAAGGGGGGGGGGGGGGGGGAACGCGTACATTTCAGGAAAAAAGGGTCTACACATGTTTGCATTGTAAACTTATATATGCCGATTAGATTTTTTCGGGGGGGGGGGGGGCACAGACCAGTTGTGCCCACCCCTTCATCCGACATTGCCTTAAGTTTGGGTGCATTAGCCTACAATGCAAATCCATCTTCTTTTTTCAGGGCGAGTTCAGCACTCCCGCAGAATTAAAGCTTAAGCCAGGGTAATAACATCCAAATTCCAAAACAGGCGCCCCCCCCCCCCCCCCTTTGGCCGTCGTAAAAAAAAATAGCAAAAAAAAAAAAATCAGAAACAATCATAAGTCACATATAAAATAATTTGCATATACAAGGAAACTTACTGAAATAAATTAATACCAGTAAAAATTCTCTGAAATTATCCATAATTAATTTTCGATGAAAAGAAAAATACAATGCATCAATCGTTGGACAAAGATATAACTATTTTCTTTCATATAATACTTTATAGTTATAATAAAGAGCTTTTTGTTTCAAGTATCCTTCGTCTTGAAAGATACATTAATATCACATTAAATCATAATACAGTGTATATAATATTCAGACAAAAAGGAACTAAAGAACAAAGTTCATGATGGCCATCAATAATTCCTGGATACGCCCCTGTGACGTTAATAGGCTAAAGGGTAAAGCTAATTTTGGGGTCTTGACTGTAAAGTCTGTATCACAGATATATTATAGGGGTGATTTTAATTTTTGGGAACCCGACGTAATTTTCGCGCGGGAACCAATTTTTAACCCCTAAAAAGGTATTATAAAGTAGACAAAAAGTCCACGATTCATATAATTAACTGGGCGTTGTGGCGTGCGCCTGTAATCCAGCTACCAGTGGAAGTTATAACCTGATTCAGCGGACCCAGGTTCGAGACTTAGTCACGTCTTTCGGATGGTGACGTTAAAGGTCGGTCCCAGACGTAAATAATCATATCTGATTGATACACGTCTGTAAAAAACCCAATTACACACACACACAATCATGGTTTCCTGTACTGTAGCCGTGAAAAATAACACATGATTTTAAACACATGACATGGGACTCGATACAGTTATTTTCGTAAGAGTAAGAATTGTCATTAAAAATTCAACAAAATGAGTTCAAATACATCATTAGACAAGTACAAGTGCTAAACAGTAAAATAAATGATATAATTCAAATCCTTACAAGAATGAAGTTTGTTTTACCTTTAAGGTTTCCGAAAAAGTAAAAAAAAAACTAACTACCGTTGGTTGGTTATTGATTATGATGGCGCTCCTCAATCTCTTCAGATTATTTGCGCCAGTCCAATGTTTTTTTTTTGCATTAAAAAAAAAAAAAATTTAGGGAAAAAAATATACTAGTAGTATAATACATGTACAAGTATTTGAACTTAGAGGGCGCTGGACCACTATAAATCTCGAGACTGATATGATACACAGTGTAGTGCTCTGTAGGCCTAGATGATCGTAAGCATAAAATCTCGTGGGGAAACTGACAATTAAGTCCAAAATGATGGAAAATAAACATACGGGAAGATTTTAGTAAGTGTTTGATGATTAATTGCTATTGATTACTGTTATTACTTGTAAGAATTATGAATTACAGTAATGGGTTTTAAGCCACTTTTAGAACTCATTCCTCATGATCAGTCCCACATGTTAAAAACTTTGTATTTTCGGGTACTAGTAACGGAGTTCCAGTATTTTGACCCGGCATTGCCCGGGACCCGCAGCTCTCGGGCCCGGCCCAAATTCCCGGATTTTAGTCCCAGCCTTAAATTCTCGGACTAATGATGATTGTGGGCGTGTCTTATTAGCATATATATACACGAATAGCTCCGGGACGCTGCTAGCTGTACGAGCTCTTTGGCTGGTACTTGCCTTCGGCTTCGCCTTCGGAGCTGTACATATGGGATCCATATACCTTGTGTGTTGGAAGTCATCACCCCAAAAAAACAGATCTAAATATCACCAATTCTCACATAATTTGACCCATGCAACCCACCCTCGGAATTTGCTATAAGGGTTACCTTCCAGGATGAACTAAGACTGTAAAAGTTGAATGACTATTTTAAAAGAGAAAAAAGACAAAATTCGGCAGTTTCTTTACCTTGCATTTGTAACATATGGGACTACACAATACTTACAAATACAATGCATGTGTAGTCCCATCCATACAAGTTACATGTCGAGTTTTAAAAAAATGCCGATTTGTCTCCCCCCCCCCCTCTTTTTTAGTCATTCAATTTTTAGTTGATCTGCAAGGTAACCCCTATGGCTATAGCAAATTCTGAGGGTGGGTTGCATGGGTCCCGAGTGAAACAACTACTATTCCGTGGGTCTCAGACTCAGTCTCACAATTTACATGGGCAAATGACCATGTATAGTTCCATCGTAGGTACATATTTTTTAAATTAAAGCATCATATATGCGATGCCACTTACCTAAATAGACCTTTAGATTTCATTAGAAATGTAGAGAGTCAATCAAATGTCACTTTTTCTTCACTCAATTATAATCCTCCCTCCTCTCTCGCGAGCGAGAATTTGAACGTACGTAAACACGTACTGACGCGCATGCGTTTTGCAAACTATACACCGGCCTACGAACGTTTTTAGTACAGGAGCCGGGAAATAAATGGGCTCTTTTATATCATCCTCATCGAAAATAGAGACGACAGTTATTCGGAAAGTATTGTAAGTACCTAAAGTAGTTAGCCTTAAATGAAGTTATGTCATATTTCATGGTATAATTTTGACATACGACCTTGGATTTAAGAGGCACCCAACCTCTCAAAGGACTGCTGATCGCAGCCCGAACGCTACGCGTTCGGGCTGCCGCACTAACCCATGGACCTGCATGGCCATGAACTTCGAGTGTTGCCAAGTTGTATGCCTCGGTATCTGTTACTGCGGTAGCGTTCGGGCTACGATCAGCAGTCCTTTGAAAGGTTGGGTGCCTCTTAAATCCAAGCTCGTATGTCAAATTATACGATGAAATATGACATTAACTTCATTTAAGGCTAACTACTTTAGGTACTTACAATACTTTCCGAATAACTGTCATCTTTCTCTTCGATGAGGATATATGATATAAAAAAGGCCTATTAATTTCCCGGCTCCTGTACTAAAAACTTTCCGTAGGCCGGTGTATAGTTTGCAATACGCATGCGCGTCATTTTCCGTACGTTCGGATTCTCGCTCGCGAGAGACGAGAGGGAGGATTTTTGATCGACTCTATACATTTCTGAGGAAGAGCTGATCTGCGGAAGGTCTATTTAGGTAGCTGACCACATATGAATGTCTAAATTTCAAAAATATGTCCCTACGATACAACTATACATTGTCATTTGCCCATGTAAATTGTGAGACCCAC
This sequence comes from Heliocidaris erythrogramma, assembly GCA_025617745.1. Lineage (NCBI taxonomy): Eukaryota > Metazoa > Echinodermata > Echinoidea > Camarodonta > Echinometridae > Heliocidaris > Heliocidaris erythrogramma. The sequence continues at coordinate 21,130,499 of CM046856.1, forward strand.
GGAATAGTAGTGGTTTCACTCAGGACGCTGCATGCCACGAAGTGGCAGCGTCCCGGTGCTACTGACTGTATCTGTAGAAATTACGTAATCCTTTTTTTATAACCTGAATGAAACACTATCCTACTTGAAACACGGCCGAATATACACGCACCGTGCATATCTGTGGAATGTGTGACGATACTCGGTGCAAAATCTAGTATAAAATCGAGTAAGCCTAATAATACAAATAGTAAACCAATGACGAAATAGGAAAATTTAGTTGTACGTTTCGTCTAAATTTGATTGACTCCCGACTTACCAATGCAGCAGACACACTTGACGTCAGGCATGATGAAGAATTTGAGCTGGAGTTGTTATACGTCTATGAAGTCAGAATCAACAGTGTCACACTTGATCGTTGCTTACAAAATTGCCGCTTCTGAAAAATGCTAGCAAAATGCGAGGATTTTATAATGAGTTTGATATCAAACCCGTGTGCAAAAACCAAAGGGAAATTGTACTGCACGCGAAAGTTCGGAGACCTGTTGGCACCGGGTGTTTTTTCTGAACCGATAGTTCGCACACGTTCCTTTTGAGAACAGTCACATCACTCACATGTCGATTAATATGACTCAAAATCGGCCAAAAGAAAGACTAAAAATCTTTCCCAAAATCAGTAAATATGAAGACGGGATCGAAGTTTCAGAAATCGGCGGGGAAGAAAATGAGGTTAGGGTGGGGGGGGGGGGGCAGAATGGGGGCACATGTCTCATGTCTGCCACAAACATTTAGTGCCCCTTCCTCGAAAACCGATGAAAATTTCAAAAGATTAAGATAATAAGCTCAGTAATGCATACCGAATGTAAAGTTTCCATATAGTTATTTTGTTCAAAGTTGCTTTCCCCGCTCAGCCGCTCTCTTCCTAGCAGATATAAGAATATAAATACAATACAAAAAATGGAGGCCTATTGATGTTGAAACTGGGGATCAGTGGTGCCCCGGACAAATTAATTTATTATAGGCCTACCTGAATAGATACCAGAATTGAACATTCTCTCCCGGTCCCCTCCCCTGTCACGGAATCCTAGATCCGCCACTGATGTACACTCTAAAAACTAAAGTGTTAAATCACCATTTAAAAGGGCCGAGGTGTAACCACTTTTTCAAAAATTAATAGTAACTCCTCGGCCCTTCTAAATGTTGACTTGGCTTTGATGGGATTGACTAAAATGGCTATATTAGTGGCAAGTGCGTTTGAAATACTAAACATGGAGACAGTCTGTGAACGCAGTGGTATTAACCCCTGGCATATTTTGCCTATACCGATATATAAAACCCTCCTTCACTTCCTACACAATACGTTATGTACGCCCCCTCCAAGAATATATAGTTACCTAGATTCAACCATGGGGTGAATTTTCTTTTCTTTTTAAAATCACAAAATATAACGTATATAAATAAGATCTGACCTTAGGGAGTATTAATAGTGGATTTAAATGTTCATATAAATAATTATGTTAAAAATTAATTTGATTAAATTTGCAGTTATGTCAAAAAGAATCGTATAATAACTACCCTTTGTGTGCGATAAGGTTTTTTTTTGTTGTAAATCCCCAAAATATTTATTATAATCAAGAAATACGCACTTCACCCTAAGTCCAACCCCAAGAGTTTTACAAAGGTTTTTCACGCTATATTATACGAAAATGGGTTCTCCCTATATAATTTTTTTATACTGTTCAAAAAATAGAAAAAGAAGATACACGTAATGCATCAATGCCAATTTAAGTTCCAATCTGTATCTTTTTAGTTGTCAAAAGAGTGATTTTTGTTCAATCCGTTTCCCTGAAGAAGGAACGTGGTCATTCTGAAAAAAGTTTGAAATTTATTTTGGAACTTTAATTGGCATTGAAACAAACACATTTGGTTAAGACTAGAGGGAGTTGGAGTTTGCACTCGAGTCGTAGCCTTCAAGTCATTACACACAAAGTGCGTGTAAAGAATAAATATTCAATATTATTAGTGCGTGCAGGTTTTTTTTCTTAGTGCTTTTTGGAAGAGCAAAAGGTAGGGGTATTGATTACTTGGTTGAAGAATATGACCCCGTTATAGTTTCTAGTGAGCCAATACATAGAATTACTGTTGATTAGTTATTTTTAAAAATCGCTGAAAAACATACCTATGCCCTACATGTAGGCCTATATAGCATACTTTTAATCGAAACTCTGGCAAACAGAATGAAAATGTCCAATTCCCGTTTTCAAATAAAACCATACATTTGGCTTGCGTTGAGGGACTTGTAAATATTTCAAATGGACATTTGACAAAGTTAACTTGTTAATAGGTCTTAGTCGAAATAGAGAAATCAGGCAAACATCAGCCTCTTTGACTTAAAGGCTAATTAAGGGAGTTTTTCCCCTTAACACCCCTGCCGATTTCACCCCCTCTAGAAACAGACAGGAAGGGATACATTAAGTTAATGTTGTGTACTCACTGTCTGGCAGTTATTCTAAATGATTAATATTTAGTATCACATTATCTAAGAGAGATAATCCAGGTGGGATATGGTAGTCAAAACCTCGGAATGGACTACCGGACTAAACAGAATTTGAAATTAAGTTCTTAGTATAGTCAAGGGCATCCTTTTTTATTCTTCAGAATGAGACAGTTCTGGATCTCATCTGCAGAACTGTCTTAACCTTCTCTCTATCCCCAGGGTCATAATATCATTGAGAGGTGGAAGACTCCCTGACGTGTAGTATAGCCAGAAATAACGGCTTGATCGATTGATCGAATTGGGAATCTCCCATCTCATTTTTATAGATGTATGGTCAAGAATTATTTTACTTTTTACTTTATAAGTCTATATATGACTATTTCCATTTTCCCCTTAATGGACTTTCCCCTTTCTGCCTGAGCTCATAGACATGCGAATCACCCATAGTGATGTTCTCCCGTGAAAAAATAGGCCTATAGGCCTTGCCATGTCTTTTGAGAAAATTCATACATGTACTTAATTTACAGTGGTGGACTCAAAGGTTCTGAACAAGCTAAAAGTAATTAGGCCTGATACTGCAACACTAAATGAAGAGACTTCTCAGAGATAATGACAATAATAGTAATAGCGACAATGATGATAATAATAGTGATAATGATAACGACAACAATAGCCTAATCAATGACGGAGCTCATTTACCGTCATAACGATCCATGTTTAAATGCGCTTACAAAAACTGTGTTTAAAAGCATATCAATCAAGTTAACTTATCTTCTCAGCCGAAGTTCTTTATGTCATAATTCAGTATCGACGTTCTCTTTAAAATACCCGATAAATGCTCCAGAAACATTATTTCATAACCATTACAAAATATTATGGTAACCCTGTTACTATTATTACCAGGGACCATTTCCCTGCTATTACGGTGTAATTTTGCACTCCAACCGTAGCTCCTTATATAATTATGGCGCCCCGCGTGCACACAATAATTATAATTCATTATCGAACAAAGAAACAGCAGCAGGTATCATTTTCCGAGTGCATAAAAATGATGGAAAAAAAACCAGGATGATGTACAATGGTACTGGTACACATGTATCGGATATAGAGGCCGCTTTGCAAGTCACGACACTTACACATATATTTTCATGATTTTCTTTCTATTACAAAAAATATGACACAATTTCACATATAGATTTGCAAGGGCTGATCTGCCAGACTATCCGCTATGCGCACGATCCTGGAGATCAGTCTGTGCGTGCTGATTACACTGTGATAACACTGACTTCAGAATTATGCACTCGGTGGCGATGGCACTGACAAATTAAATCGTGGTCTACCGGTATAGTCTTTAACGAAGGCGCCAGAAGATCATTACATGTTCACATTCTAAGTCATATTGATTAAATTGAGTGTAAATAATATTCTCCTTAAAAATAATTGATTTCCTCTCTCTTGCAATGAAAATTATATTTTCTTATTTTAACATGTAAAGTATTTCTCCTTTCTCATGGCATGCCTTTCAATGAGCCACTGAGTAAGGACAGGGTAAGTGTGTGCCAGGGATGGGACTCGACAGTTAACTATATGAGAAAGGTGTTCATGCTCATGGTCGTGATGAGAAGAGTCTGACCTGTCAGAACAGTCGGGTCATTAAAGCGAAACTTGTCTTTATGAACGTATTTTCACATTTAACATTTTCAGAATTTTTAGAATAATATCATTTTGATATTTTTCTTGATAAATCTGGATATGCTGTATGAAAAAAAGACTATTCAGAATACCGTGCCGTTTTTGCAGTTTTGCACACGTTTCCACGTGACCTTCTCGTCAGTCTGCATCTACAGACCTGAATAAAACCATATAGAATAATAATATTGTCAATCTAAATATGGTCAGGCAAGAGCTCTTTACAGTGCCAATATTAGAATAGGTTGCAGTTTACAGCGTTAAGACTGATCAGGGTTTGTACTGTTATGTAATAGTTTTCAATACAAGGCCCCTCCAGCTCCCATTCCCAAACTCCCAAATTTTGTGTTATTTTAATCCTTCGTCATAATACACCAATTGTTCATAATCTCCCTTTTGTTTATAATCTCCCTTTGTCCTTTAGATAACTTCTTGAATAATGTACACTTTGTCAGGTAACAGCAGAATTCAGCCCCCTCTTCATGTGAACCAGAGCCAAAGAGGAGTCGTCCACATCACCGTCCTTGTCATTATGTTCTAACCTTTAAAAATACAGGAGAATAAATCATTGCTTTTTGCAATCTCCTGTATGATCGTGACGGGTACAAACAAAAATTGTACATAACTCTATACAAGCCATGAACGAATAATGATCAGTCATTACCCTTTCAATGTTATGTATGTCAATATATAATCATAATGATCTATATATGGTTCTTTTTCGTGACAATTCATACCTTAAAAAAATTATCTTGGAAAGTAGCTACGTGGACGATAGTAGGTGCAATTCAAAAAGAGAAACAACATTTATACGATTTTGATGTTTAGTAACTAAAAAAGGTATAATTCAGTCAATATTTACTTTTGTACATTAGGTGGTAGTCTTGTTTTACGTCGTTTTGTAGTAAGGGAGTATACTGTCTAGAAAGGGTCCTTTAATTCTTGTTTTCCCTATTTCTGTCTTTTGTAGAGTTTGATACGGAAGCTTACAAGTGCCAACCAGATGACGAGATAAGAAGACGAGAAGAAAAGATTAATGACGAGAAGACGAGTTATTCGAACTGGGCAAGTCGACGTATTATGGACAAGAAGACAAGTTGTTGGAACTCGGCAAGTCGACTGGTATAAGACGAAAAGACAAGATGACGAGTTGTTGAAACTCGGCAAGTCGACTTGTTTGGTACAAGAAGACAAGATGACGAGTTGCCAAATTGCATTAGCTTGTCATTTCGTCTTCTTGTCCTCAACAAGTCAACTTGCCGAGTTCAAACAACTCTTCATCTTATCTTCTTGTCCTAAACAAGTCCACTTGCCGAGTTCCAATAACTCGTCAAATCTTGTATTCTCGTCTTCTTATCTCGTCATCTGGTTAGCACTTATAAGCTTCCGTAGTTTGATCTCATTTTATCTGAAATCGATGAGAATATTTGAGGGATTAGTCGGGTTAAAAAAACTGTCCTCATGCATTTCATCAACCCCCCCCCCCCCTCTTGCAAAGGAAGAACACACGCTCCCTGTTTTTAGTTTGTACGGTTATCAACATTTATTGCATTTGACGTTAGTGCAGATGCTTTTAAAGAAGAATTCAATACAATTTTGGAAGCATTGAAAATGTTTTCTTACGAAGCTCCTATCAAAATACTTTACATAAAAACAAACATTACACTTTCACATCAGTATAAGGGCATGAAAATGATGATAAGGAAATTGCGAAAGTGTGCTCAAATTATGCCCGTAACCGTCCAAACTAAAAACAGGGAGCGGGTATTACTCATTTGCAGGAGGGGGGGGGGGGGGGGGGGGGGGGGGGGTGATGAAACGCATGAGGACAGTTTTTATTGCAATGGGAATAAATACTGTCCTCATGTTTCGAAGTCGAAAAGTCGTACCATCAGTCTATCATTAAGAAACGCAAAAAAACATTTAAAAAAGTTTGAACTATCCGCCTATGCCGATTTCTCAGGGTTCTAGACACCAAGTTTTCAGGGGCATTTGGGTGGAAATGTGGAAGGGGCACATTTTTGGCTGGGGGGGGGGGGGCTGCCACTGATTCCCTTTATTACATGTCGTCTACCATTTTTCATTGCCCCCTCCCCCTAAAAATTATTAGTATTATTCCTTTGCAGGAGGGGTGGGGGGGATGATGAAATGCATGAGGACAGTTTTTATTGCAGTTGGAATAAATACTTTCCTCATGTTTGAAGTTTGTCTACGATTAACAAACGAAAAAAAACATTAAAAAAAAGTTTGAACTATCCGCCTATGCCGATTTCTCAGGGTTCTAGACACCAAGTTTTCAGGTGCATTTGGGTGGAAATGTGGAAGGGGGCACATTTTTGGCGGGGGGGGGGGGGGGGGAGGGGCATATCTGTCACTGATTCCCTTTATTATACATAACGTCTACCATTTTTCATCCCCCTCCCTTCACCCAATTTAAGTAATCGGCTCTCCTCTGCGACCCCGAAATGTTGCAGGTCTCAAGTGTGTTCTTGTTCTTTATCTATAGTGCGTCTCAGAAAAAAGTTTCACAGTTTCTTAGAGTCTCTTCTATCAAATGACACCAAAATATCTCACAATCATTTACGATTGAGTGAGCAAAGGCCAATACTGAGAAAAGGTGCAAAATCCAGTCTTGACAACAATTGATATTGGCTCTGGCTGTATCAGCCGAGCTGAGAGTCATGTAAATTCCCATATTCTGATCAATTAAAGGGAAATTAACCTCAGCGTATGAATTAGCTTATTTTGAATGGTGTAGTATATGCCTCTTATTTGATACATGCAATTTCATGTAAAAACACAGGATATAGATATAAATCACTATTTTCCAGCCAAGTTATCGTCTGCTAGCAATAATAAGGGGGCTGCCATTACTTTATGTGTACACGAACATATTTTTCATCCCAAGTAAAATTTCCTTCATCGTTAACTTGTAATTGATTTTTAGAGGACAAATATATATTAGATAAAGTCACATATTCTGAAATGTAAGTTTAGTTTTATATATTTTTTAAAAGGTCTTAATTTGTTCATAAAAAATATACTTCATAAAAAATATACGTCAAGGACGGAGAATTGACGTCAAGGACGGAGACAATCGTAACAATACCAAAACAAAGCGAGGAATCTGCTTTACAGGATGGCTATTAGAACTCATGGGTCGTCAATTATCTAGGCCCATGGCCAATAACAATCGTAATACAATCAGAACAAAGCGACGTATCTGTTGTAAAGGTAGGCTATTATCAATGCATATGGTACCTAATGATCCGTGTCATGCACAAAATGGCAGCCTCCATGGAAAGACGTAGCAGACAATAGGTGCATCTAGAATATCACGTGGGGTTAATTGTCCTTTAAAGACAATTTGTGAAATAACAGGCTATGTTCTCTGTATATCCTTACACATCCCATCAATATTTTATGCTTGAGTTAGTAATTAACTACTTTTCTGGTCACTAGTGCTGGATGTTTCAACATGTTTCAACATGTTTCCACATGTTACTTTCGGTGAGTCGTTTAATTTCTTTTTTTTAAATATTATTATCCAAAGAACTCGTCACCACTCTTCAACCAGGAACATCCTCTTAAACTATTTCCCTTTTCAAACGAATCGGATGTTGCGCGCTACCTTTGTTTTGATTCGTTACATCTATTCATCTCTCATTCGTCATTCCTCAGTCCCACATGCAGTCAATATCTCTCCTCTTTCTGTCCCTCCCTCGTTACTTTCACACATTGTGTATGATGTTTATGCTTTCCCCTCTCTGTTGGCCATTATCCTCTTTTTTTTGTCATGTAAATTACTATTATTGAATACTTTCACCTTTTTAGCTCACCTGAGCCTATGGCTCTAGTGAGCTATTGCGATGGAAATTTGTCCGTCGTCCGTCGTGCGTCGTGCATCGTCCGTCGTCCGTTAACTTTTTACATTTTCATCTTCTTCTCCAAAACCCACGATCGGATTTCAACCAAACTTGGTAGGAATCATCCTTAGGGGTAGGGGACCCAAAGTTGCTAAAATGGTACATGTGGCCCCCAGGGGGGCCCAGGGGGGCCCAGGGGGAAGGCCCCCAATTGTAAAAGCTATGTAAATTTCAAACATTTTCTTCTCCAGAACCAGGCATAGCTCATTGGTATTGTGTATGGAGATACCTCTATAGATGAAGAATGAATGTTGTTCATGAAATTTCTCTGAGTGGCCCTATAGGGGCCCTGTGGGGGTAACATACTGGAGGGGGGGGGGCGCTGCCAGGCAAAATGTACATTCTGATCTTCTCCAAAACACATGATCGGAATTCACCCAAACTTGGTAGGAATCATCCTTAGGGGTAGGGGACCCAAAGTTGCTAAAATGGTACATGTGGTTCCCAGGGGGGCCCAGGTGGAGGGCCCCCAAGTGTAAAAGCTATGTAAATTTCAAACATCTTCTCCAGAACCAGGAATAGCTCAGACTTGGTATTGTGTATGGAGATTTTTTTCTGTGTGGCCCTATAGGGGCCCTGTGGTGGTAACATACTGGAGGGGGGTGGGGCAAGTTGTCCGCCATCCATAAACTTTTTACATTTTCAGCTTCTTCTCCAAAACCCATGATTGGAATTTAACCGAACTTGGTAGGAAGCTCAGACTTGGTATTGTGTATAGATGAAGAATGAAAGTTGTTCATGTGCTAGAAAGAACATGCACCAGATGTGAATTGATCCACCTCAGGTGAGCGTCGTGCCCCCTTGGGCTCTTGTTTAATACTGCAATAGCTTGATATATCTTACCTAATCTACAATTCTGTTATATTTATGTTTTGTATTGCGTGTAGCCTACTTTTGTTGATTTAATGATATTTATGTGAATTGTAAATTTCTCTTTTGTTGGAAATGAAAAAAATATAAAAACTGAAACTGAAACTGAATTTCACCTGGCTTGCTTACTCAACCATAAAGTTTTGTGGGATATATCAGGAAATACTTTGAACAAAGTCTGTTCTTTCATAAATAGTCTTTCAATGCCTTGGCTCATATATCAGAAAGAACAAATATTTGTCAAGAATTGATTTTACACAATTTCATAAAAGTCGCTCTTGCTCACTCATACATAAATATTGAGATATTTTAGTGGCAATGGATAGATCATATTAAGCTATAACCACAGGTATGAAATTTTCCTGAAAATATTGATTTATTTAAATGGGGAGACTTTTTTTCCAATTGTCAATTTCCAACGGTTCTCGACTTTGTCGATACCATCCAGAACAAATACCAGAACAAAAAACAAATTCTTGTCAAGTCTGAATTTTGCACCCTTTCACAAAAGTGGTTTGAGATCACTCAGGCGTAATAACTAGTCAGATATTTCGTGTTATCGTATAAGAGGAACCCTCAGCTATCTACAATAATTAAAATCTATTGAAAATATTCAGGAATATTTATTTGGGGAGACTTTCCAATTGTTTACTTTTTGGTGGGACGCACTGTATATTATTTGCCATTCATTTTTTTTTTAATTTTCATTTATATATATCCATTTTTGGTTCTCCAACCTTCTATCCCCCCCCCCCCTCTCTATTTTTTCCATTTGGTCAGTACGCCTACTTTCTCTATTTCTCTTTTATTTGGCGCATACTCTATTTACCAATCTCTTCTTTCGTTCTCTCTTTCTCACCCTCTCCCTCTCTGACCCACTCTGTCTCTTTCTCTCACTCACTATCTCTCCTATATCAAGTAGTTTCTTTTTAATCTTCTTCCAGGCATTCTCTCCGTAACTATAATAATATAATTTTTCACCCTTTGCAACTTTTATCTCAGGATATTTCCTCCACAGCAATCTATTCCCGGACTTGTATTTCTTGTTAGTTTCAATCATTTTCTTTGTTTTCTCAAAACACCTCGATATGCATCCCTATTTGCTCAGTAGGTGTCCTTAATAAACTCGATAAAGTAAATAACATACAATGCACAGTGAAAATAGAATTCTTTTTGTTTAATCATTAGTGAGACTGAAGAATGACTGAAAAGGGTATTTGGAAGAAGCATTCTAATATGTATATACCATAATCAGTAAGTCTTTTTATTTTGTGCACTTTAAGTACATTACTATTAATGCCAGTTACAGTCACATCTGATTTTTTCGTAAAAAATATATTTAACTTAATTCTTTATACAATATTGTTACAAATAAAAATATTTGACATCATCGAAAATGTATATGGCCATGTCTGCTTGGAGCATGTTGGTAGAAGTGCTGACAGACTTCATTTGCTACAATCTGTAGAAAGAAAGAAAAAGATAAAGGAAAAGAAGTGTGGAAATATTTGCAAGAAAAAGTAATTATGAAATCAAATAACATTCAAACACAAACATGTAATGTGCTGTATTCTTTAAGTAACAGAACCGCGGTTTATTATCAATAATTTGAAAAGATATTCTTATTGCCTTTCATAATTAATAACAATGCAGTGTGTCAATCTTGAATTTCAATCTTACCTTTGCAAGATTTAATCAAGCTAACATTCCAACATTCCAATGAACTTAATACATTTTGTCTGATTGGAACCAGAAGGGCATTAGGAGGAACTCCTATACTTCTAACCGGGACTTCTAACAGTTAAGACCCTATTTGTTCTCAGACGATTTGTTCTATTTAGTTTTTGGCAAGAAATCATTTCCTTACAGAGCTATTCAGATACTAGATCCTTTCAAATGCCAATTAACACACCTTTTCAATAATTTTAGGTTATGATACAAGACATTAGGACACAGCCAAATTCCTTAGAAAGATGCAATCTATGCATTTTATCATAACTTCCATGCGGTGTATTCTTATCTTTCAATCAATTAATCAAATTCCACAATGCCTTGGGCTTAGCCTAAATTTGCAGTCCCTAGACATGTCAAGCAGGAGCAAGCTTGAAGTGCATGCAAGGCCGATGTATGGGTTGAAGTCTAGTCTCACATTTCACACCCCAGGGGCGTATCCAGGATTTCCCAATAGGGGGGGGGGGGGGGGCGCCAAGAATTATTGATCGCCGTCATGGAGGAGGGGTCTTTGGGAAATTTTTGCTTTTGAAGAAGGGCTGAGATGCAAAATAGTGCTATATGTGACCAATTTTGAAGCCTATTTAACGAACAATATTTTCAATTGGTATTGAAACTTTTTTTTAACTATTTTTTTTACGACGGCCAATAGGGGGGGGGGGGGCGCCTGTTGCACCCATCTGGATACGCCACTGCACCCTGTGGTACGTGTTACAGCTACCAAAGGCTGCAAACTACTATTTACTGTAGCAAATAAAACACAAATTCTCACCTTTCATCATTGAAGATTAGCATGCACAGTTTCCTTCAGTGCACGAACATCCGCCTCCACATTTGCAGCCAGCAATACACTTGCATGCAGCATCTGCAAAAATGAAACCAAGCAATTTCACACCAGATTTGAATGTCAAATCATTGTCCACGTACCTGTATCTTCTCTTACTAGATGCAGACTAAATTGGTAATTAATGTGCCAATTTTTTACTGCCAGTTGTGTGACAAAGCCCGATGTCATTCACTGGTCAATCCCTTGCAAGTTAAATAAAATGTATAGATATATCAGAAAATCTCTCCAAATGAATAAAAGTTACCTTGCTTCGACGGGAGCCCGGATAGCTCAGTTGGTAGAGCACTGGTCAATCCAGGGTCCCGGGTTCGAATCCCGGTCGGAGCATTGTAATTTTCTCACATTTACTTTCTTTATGATATATTCAAAAGATGCTCTGTAAAGTTATAAGGATCTGTTTCAGTGCCAGTGGCCGTTTAAAACTTCAAACCATCCAGATTTGGTTGTCACAAATCTTTTTAGATGGCATAGAGCAGTCCTTATATTTTTCTTCTTGAAATTGACAAATTTGTTCACAAAAAGTTTTATATTAATAAAAAAAAAATGTACTAAAAATCTTTGGAAACAAGTATGTATAGCCCCACTACTAAGTGGCACCATAGGGGTTATCTGAAATCTGTTAATAAGACTTACTTGTGCACTTTCCGCAGCACATGCCATCCTTACAGCATTTTCCGGTCAGACAGCAGTCTTGACCCGTGCAGGCACACTCCTTGCCCTCTGTTTTCAGAAAGAGATGAAGTAAATCAAAATGTTAATACTCATGCTGGGCTGAATCCATCAGGGCTGTATCGTGTTGGCAAGGTAAACAGAATGAGGTAAGAATTGAGGCTAATATGAACTTCATCTACAAAATATCATTTTAAAAGTATTAGCAAAATTTGAAATTCTGTGCATGGACTGTCAGTATGAAAAGATAAATGCACAGAACACATGACCTTCTCAAAACTCTTCACATCTCTTTGGGCTGGGGCCGATCCTGGATATTGAAGGAAGGGGGGGGGGGGGGGGGGGCACACGCACATTTCAGGAACAAAAAGGTCTACACAATGTTTGCATTGTAAACTTACATATGCCGATTTGATGATTTTTTTTGGGGGGGGGGGGGGGGGGGGGGAGGCACAGACCAGTTGTGCCCGTCCCTTTATCGGACAGTACCTCAAGTTTGGGTGCATTGGCCTACAATGCAAATCCATGTACTTTCTTCAGGGCGAGTTCAGCACTCCCGCAGAATTAAAGCTTAAGCCAGTGTAATAACATCCAAATTCCAAAACATTTGCCTTTGGAAGCGCATAGTAATACTAACGTTAATAGGCTAAAGGGTAAAGCTAATTTGGGGGTTTTGACTGTAAAATCTGTATCACAGATATATTATAGGGGTGATTTTATTTTTCGGGAACCCGACGTAATCTTCGCACGGGAACCAATTTTTAACCCCTCAAAGGTATATAAAGTAGAAAATTCTACGATTCATATAATCATGGTTTCCTGTACTGTAGCCGTGAAAAATAACATGACATGATTTTAAACACATGACATGGGACTATACAGTTATTTTCTTAAGACTAAGAATTGTCATTAAAAAGTCAACAAAATGAGTTCAAATACATCATTACACAAGTACTACAAGTGCTAAACAGTAAAATAAATGATAAATTCAAATCCTTACAAGAATGAAGTTTGTTTTACCTTAAGGTTTCAAAAAAGTTAAAAAAAACTAACTACCGTTGGTTGGTTATTGATTATGATGGCGCTCTTAAATCTCTTCAGATTATTTGCCCCAGTCAAATGTTTTTTTTTGCATTTGTTTTTTTGTTAATTTTAGCAAAAAATATATAGTATAATATAGTATTTTAACTTAGAGGGCGCTAGCTGGACCACTATAAATCTCAAGACTGATTCACATGTAGGCCAAGATGATCGTAAGCATAAAATCTGGTGGGGAAACTGACAATTAAGTCCAAAATGATGGAAAATAAACATACGGGAAGATTTTAATAAGTGTTTGATGATTAATTGGGCAAGAATCCCTATGTCCCAGCCACTTTTAGAACTCATTCCTCATGATCAGTCCCACTGATAAAAACTGTATTTTCGGGTACTAGTAACGGGCTTCCAGTATTTTGACCCGGGCGCGGGACCCGTAGCTCTCAGGCCAGACCCAAATTCCCGGATTTTAGTCCCAGCCCTAAATTCTCAGACTAAATGATTGTGGGCGTGTCTTATTAGCATATATGCACGAATAGCCCGGGACGCTGCCACAAAGTGGCAGCGCGTCCCGAGTGAAACAACTACCATTCCGTGGGTCTCACAATTTACATGGGCAAATGACCCTTTATATCTTAGGTACATATTTTTTAAATTAAAGTATCACATATGCGATGCCACTTACCTAAATAGACCTTCCGCTGATTAGCTTTTCATTAGAAATGTATAGAGTCGATCAAATGTCACTACAGACGGGAGGAGTTTTGATCGATCTCTGAGGAAGAGCTGATCTGCGGACTCTGTCTATTTAGTAAGTGGCATCGCATATATGATATATGATATTTCAAAAATATACGATACAACTATACATTGTCATTTGCCCATGTAAATTGTGAGACCCACGGAATAGTAGTGGTTTCACACAGGACGCTGCCACTTCGTGGCAGCGTCCCAGGGCTACGGTATCTGTAGAAATTACGTAATCCTTTCTTTATAACCTGAACGAAACAACACTATCCTACTTGAAACACAGCCGAATATAAACGTACCGTGCATATCTGTGGAAAGTGTGACGATACTCGGTGCAAAATCTAGTATAAAATAGAGTAAGCCTAATAATACAAATATTAAACCAGTAGTACGTTCAGCACAACAAAACACGAAATAGGAAAATTTAGTTGTACGTTTCGTCTAAATTTGATTGACTCCCGACTTACCAATGCAGCAGACACACTTGACGTCAGGCATGATGAAGAATTTGAGCTGGAGTTGTTTTACGTCTATGAACTCAGAATCAATAGTATCACACTTGATCGTTGCTTGCAAAATTGCCGCTTCTGAAACTTTCGCGTGCAGTACTGAAAAATGCTAGCAAAATGCGAGGATTTTATAATGAGTTTGATATCAAACCCGTGTGCAAAAACCAAAGGGAAATTGTACTGCACGCGAAAGTTCGGAGACCTGTTGGCACCGGGTGTTTTTTCTGAACCGATAGTTCGCACATGTTCCTTTTGAGAACAGTCACATCACTAACATGTCGATTAATATGACTCAAAATCGGCCAAAAGAAAAACTAAAAATCTTTCCCAAAATCAGTAAATATGGAGACGGGATCGAAGTTTCAGAAATCGGCGGGGATCAATGAGGTTATAGGGTGGGGAGGGGGGGGGGGGGGGGTTAGAATGGGGGCACATGTCTCATGTCTCCCACAAACATTTAGTGTCCCTTCCTCGAAAACCGATGAAAACTTCAAAATATTAAGATATAAGCTCAGTAATGCATACCGACTGTAACGTTTCCATGTAGTTATTTTGTTGAAAGTTGCTTTTCCCCCGCTCAGCCGCTCTCTTCCTAGCATAAGAATATAAATACAAGACAAAAAATGGAGGCCTATTGTTGTTGAAACTGGGGATCAGTGGTGCCCCGGACAAATTAAATTTATTATAGGCCTACCTGAATAGATACCAGAATTGAACATTCTCTCCCGGTCCCGCCTCCCCTGTCACGGAATCCTAGATCCGCCACTGATGTACACTCTAAAAACTAGTATTAAATCACCATTTAAAAGGGTCGACGTGTAACCACTTTTTCAAAAATTAATAGTAAATTATCACTTTTTTGACATGCTGGATTCAGTGTTTATAGTTTTGCATCCAGTATGTTAAAAATGTTAATCTATAAACCATTTTGGAAAAAAAATGGTCACTCCTTGACCCAGTCTAAATGTTGATTTGGCTTTAATTTTAAGACAAATTTTACATTAAAAATTGACTAAAATGGCTATATTAATGGCAAGTGTGTTTGAAATACTAAACATCGAGACAGTCTGTGAACGCAATGGTATTAACCCCATATTTTGCCTATACCGATATATAAAATCCTCCTTCACTTGCTGCACTATACGTTATGTACGCCCCCTCCAAGAATATATATTTACCTAGATTCAACTGTGGGTTTTTTTTTTCTTTTTCAAATCACTTATATAATATAAGCACGATCTGACCTTAGGGAGTATTAATGGATTTAAATGTTCATATAAATAATTATGTTAAAAATTAATTTGATTAAATTTGCAGTTATGTCAAAAAGAATCGTGTAATAACTACCCTTTGTGTGCGATAAGGTATTTTTTTTAGTAAATCCCCAAAATATTTATATAATCAAGAAATACGCACTTCACCCTAAGTCCAACCTCGGACATGAGGCCCCCAAGAGTTTTACATAATAGGTTTTCACGCTATATTATACGAAAATGGGTTCTCCCTATATAAAATAGAAAAAGAAGAGACGCGTAATGCATCAATGCCAATTTAAGTTCCAATCTGTATCTTTTTAATTGTCAAAAGAGTAATTTTTGTTCAATCCGTTTCCCTGAAGAAGGAACGTGGGCATTCTGAAAAAAGTTTGGAAATTTATTTTGGAACTTTAATTGGCATTGAAACAAACACATTTGGTTAAGACTAGAGGGAGTTGGAGTTTTTTAATCAACGCTGAAAAACACACCTATATGCCCTACATGTAGGCCTATATAGCATACTTTTAATCGAAACTCTGGCAAACAGAATGAAAATGTCCAATTCCCGTTTTCAAATAAAACCATGCATTTGGCTTGTGTTGAGCTATATATTTAGGACTTGTAAATATTTCAAATGGACATTTGACAAAGTTAACTTATTAATAGGTCCTAGTCGAAATAGAGAAATCAGACAAACATTTATGTCATTCAGTATCGACGTTCTCTTTAAAATACCCGATAAATGCTCAAGAAACATTATTTCAGGACCCTTAAAGAATATTATGGTAACCCTGTTACTACCAGGGAACATTTCCCTGCTATTACGGTGTAATTTTGCACTCCAACCGTAGCTCCTTATATAATTATGGCGACCCGAGTGCACACAGTAATTATAGTTCCTTATCGAACAAACAAACAGCAAGCAGGTGCGTACGGTATCATTTTCCGAGTGCATAAAAATGATGAAAAAGAAACAGGATGATGTACAATGGTACACATGTATCGGATATAGAGGCCACTTTGCAAGTCACGACACTTACACATATTATATATTTTCATGATTTTCTTTGTATTACAAAAAATATGAATATAAATTTGACTCAATTTCACATATAGATGTGCAAGTGCTGATCTGCCAGACTATCCGCTATGCGCACGATCCTGAATCACTGGAGATCAGTCTGTGCGTGCTGATTACACTGACTTCAGAATTATGCACTCGGTGGCGATGGCACAGACAAATTAAATAATGGTCTACAGGTATAGTCTTTAACGAAGGCGCCAGAAGATCATTACATGTTCACATTCTAAGTCATCATGTGTAAATAATATTCTCCTTGAAAATAATTGATTTCCTCTCTCTTGCAATGAAAATTATATTTTCTTATTTTAACATGTAAAGTATTTCTCCTTTCTCATGGCATGCCTTTCAATGAGCCACTGAGTAAGGACAGGGTAACTGTGTGCCAGGGATGGGACTCGACAGTTAACTATATGAGAAAGGTGTTCATGCTCATGGTCGTGATGAGAAGAGTCAGACCTGTCAGAACAGTCGGGTCATTAAAGCGAAACTTGCCTTTATGAACGTATTTTCACATTTAACATTTTCACATTTAACAGAATAATATCATTTTGATATTTTTCTTGATAAATCTGGATATGCTGTATGCAAAAAAGACTATTCAGAATACCGTGCCGTTTTTGCAGTTTTGCGCACGTTTCCACGTGACCTTCTCGTCAGTCTGCATCTACAGACCTGAATAAAACCATATAGAATAATAATATTGTCAATCTAAATAATGGTCAGGCAATTAAGAGCTCTTTATACAGTGCCAATACTAGAATAGGTTGCAGTTTACAGCGTTAAGACTGATCAGGGTTTGTACTGTTATGTAATAGTTTTCAATACAAGCCCCCTCCAGCTCCCATTCCCAAACTCCCAAATTTTACGTTATTTTAATCCTTCGTCATAATACACCAATTGTTCATAATCTCCTTTTTGTTGATAATCTCCCTTTGTCCTTTAGACAACTTCTTGAATAACGTATGCTTTGTCAGGTGGAATTCAGCCCCCTCTTCATGTGAACCAGAGGCAAAGAGGAGTCGTCCACATCACCGTCCTTGTCATTATATTCTAACCTTTAAAAATACAGGAGAATATACCAATGCCTTTTGCAATCTCCTGTATGATCGTGACGGGTAGAAACAAAATTTGTACATACCTCTGTAGAAGCCATAAACGAATAATGATCAGTCATTACCCTTTCAATGTTATGTATTTCAGTATAATCATAATGATCTATATAATTATGGTTCCTTTTCGTGACAATTCATACTTTAAAACAATTATCTTGGAAAGTAGCTACGTGGACGATAGTATAGGTGCAATTCAAAAAGAGAACAACATTTATACGATTTTGATGTTTAGTAACTCAAAAAGGTATAATACAGTCAATATTTACTTTTGTACATTAGGTGGTAGTCTTGGTTTACGTCGTTTTGTAGTAAGGGAGTTGTTTTCCCTATTTGTGTCGTTTGTAGGGTTTGATCTCATTTTATCTGAAATCGATGAGAATATTTGAGGGGTCGGGTTAAAAAAAACTGTCCTCATGCATTTCATCACCCCCCCCCCCCCCCTCTTGCAAAGGAAGAAAACACGCTCCCTGTTTTTAGTTTGTACGGTTATCAACATTTATTGCATTTGACGTTAGTGCAGATGCATTTAAAGAAGAATTCAATACAATTTTGGAAGCATTGAAAATGTTTTCTTACGAAGCTCCTATCAAAATACTTTAAATAAAAACAAACATTACACTTTCACATCAGTATAAGGGCATGAAAATGATAAGGAAATTGCGAAAGTGTGCTCAAATTATGCCCGTTACCGTCCAAACTAAAAACAGGGAGCGGGTATTATTCCTTTGCAGGAGGGGGATGATGAAACGCATGAGGACAGTTTTTATTGCAATGGGAATAAATACTGTCCTCATGTTTGAAGTCGAATAGTCGTACCATCAGTCTACGATTAACAAACGAAAAAAATATTTTAAAAGGTTTGCAAGTGCTGATCTGCCAGACTATCCGCTATGCGCACGATCCTGAATCGCTGGAGATCAATCTGTGCGTGCTGATGAAACTGTGATAATTAACTCCTTGATAACACTGACTTCAGAATTATGCACTCGGTGGCGATGGCACAGACAAATAAAATAATGGTCTACAGGTATAGTCTTTATCGAAGGCGCCAGAAGATCATTACATGTTCACATTCTAAGTCATATTGATTAAATTGAGTGTAAATAATATTCTCCTTGAAAATAATTGATTTCCTCTCTCTTGCAATGAAAATTATATTTTCTTATTTTAACATGTAAAGTATTTCTCCTTTCTCATGGCATGCCTTTCAATGAGCCACTGAGTAAGGACAGGGTAACTGTGTGCCAGGGATGGGACTCGACAGTTAAAAGAAGACACCACTGACAAATTTTAGTACTTTTACAATTTTTAATGTTATAAAACTAGTCAGATTGACCAAAAAACTCATCGCTCAGGTCGATAAAATCATAGATCTCGATTTAAAAAAAATAAATATTACAATATCTACTCGTACGAGCCGCAAAAATCCGTTACGTCACTGCAGCACTACTGGTTTTACCACGGCAAATCACGGTAATGCCGATTTGGAGCAATACACAGATCGCTTTCACAGCGCCTATAAAAATGCTATTTGTGAGACAATTATGTATGACAAAAAGAAAGTGTTATTCATTTTTCAGTTTTGGTATTTTTGACTATTATCTGCTGAAAAAATAAAGTGCTTTAGCAAAAATTTTTCACAATTTATCGAATTAATAAAATTAAAATTGGCACTACTGTTTGTGATCGTTCGTACGTGCTTCCCATTAACGCGTGTATTTTTAGGGCACGCGCGGAAAGCTAATGCAGCAAGCTGCATTGTTTACGTTCTTACGTTCGCGATATAGATAGCAAGTACGACATTAACATAAATATTCCTGGTTAATCTTCAAGTAAAATCTGATCACATTCTTCAATAAGCTTGTAATCTAAGCTAAGGAGATGAATGAGGGATTTTCTGGGCGAAGAAAGATTGCTTGCTTGTAAAGATTTTGTGGGAGAATATGGTTGGTACAGCGTCTGGCTTTAGCAGCTTCCTGGGTTTGTATCCCAGGCACACGGCTTGTAGGTTGGTCTCGAACGCCAAAACGTCAAAATGGTCTTCACAGACCACTCGAAAACGGGAATAAATGTACGTTTTGACGTTGAATTTGGTTGTTCCAATGTTCCTTATCCATACAGCACACCTTTCTCTATCCTTCGGATCAGGGATGGCAAAAAAGGATTTTACGGGACAATTTCACGACGATTCGAACTGTAAATTGCTTGGCACAACGGCATTTTTGCAACTCCACGAATATGTATGCATGCTATATGCGCTATCGTCTGCTTTTACGGACGCGTAACGCACACGCATTGTGGTGGAAACTCAAAGTGCTGCAATGACGCGACAGCTTTGGCCGACACGAGCCAATTTGCGTATCGACAGTGGCAAAAACATACTTTTTATATCAAAATATACGCACGTGTAGGCTGTTCAAAAATTACAATTTCGATACTGATTAGTTCCTAGGGACATGCAGAACAACATATTTTTTCAAAATTTGCCAGTGGTGTCTTCTTTTAACTATATGAGAAAGGTGTTCATGCTCATGGTCGTGATGAGAAGAGTCTGACCTGTCAGAACAGTCGGGTCATTAAAGCGAAACTCGCCTTTATGAACGTATTTTCACATTTAACATTTTCACATTTAACAGAATAATATCATTTTGATATTTTTCTTGATAAATCTGGATATGCTGTATGCAAAAAAGACTATTCAAAATACCGTGCCGTTTTTGCAGTTTTGCACACGTTTCCACGTGACCTTCTCATCAGTCTGCATCTACAGACCTGAATAAAACCATACAGAATAATAATATTGTCAATCTAAATAATGGTCAGGCAATTAAGAGCTCTTTATACAGTGCCAATACTAGAATAGGTTGCAGTTTTACAGCGTTAAGACTGATCAGGGTTTGTACTGTTATGTAATAGATAACATTTAACAAATTCATAGTGACGAAGCTTTTCGACCTGCACTCATCGGGTCACACCGCAGGAATGAGAGAATACAAGAAAGTACAAAATACATAGAGGGGCATGTATAGCGACCCGGGTATGATCCGGGCACGCTAGAATAATCGAAGCGCTTGTACAAACTCCTTTTGTCGGCACAATAGCGGATCTCTCGACTGAATGAACAACGCTTCTAAGAAGCGAATATGTTGAAAGCTGCGTGCTCGGGCAACAATAGTGAACTGAGCCGGGTTATACGCCTTGGAACAAGTCGGACTATTTAGAAAGTGCTGACCAATAGCAGAGTCGGTGTGACTGCGGCATTGAACATTAGCGACGCTAGCAGCGGTTTTGCAGTTACGCTTCGGCTGTGCTCGGCTACCAGCTGATGTCTGTCGTAGCACGGAGGGTACGTGCTGTTTAATGCGGTCCGCTAGACGCTGAGATGTACGGCCAACGTAGACGGCTTCACACCGACAATAGGGACTTTTAGAATTGCACGTCCACTTAGTCGACTGGTACGCAAGGACATCATTCTACGCCACTGCGCATGCGCCACTCGCCCTCTCCCTGTCCTTCTCCCTGACTTGCAAAATCGAGAACGTGTTCACTTCGTTTTTGCGGTGCTCCGAAATCTTCGACCAGGTTCACGTATATGACGTCATGACAAAGAGAGCGGACAATTTATGCAGCTCCTCATTGTACCCTCCACAATAGCTCTAGTAGACAAAAGGACATCCCTTCACTGCTATTATGTGACACCTGTTCTACATATTTTTACAGGATAGCAATGAATGGATGTTCTTTTGTTAACCAGTGCAATTGTGAAGGGTACAATGAGGAGCTGCATAAATTGTCCGCTTCTTTGTTCGTCATGTTCATAGTGTATTATGCTCATCCGTTGAGTGTGTACTTCCGGTTGACGTCGACGGTACGTACACGTCGAGTGAAATTTAAAATGATCAGAACTGTAGTCAACATGGGCAGTCGACGACGTTGACATGCGCGAATTCGTCGACTGGGACGAAGTTCTAGTCCACTGCTTCTAAAAGTCCCTAATGATACTGATAAACGACATTGCTCATTTGGGGGGGGGGGAAGCAGTACATCCTTGCGAACTGCGGGTAGCATTCTAGTAGAGAACACGACACGCGTAGCCACGGCAAAGTAACAGCGCGACACTGTATGCTTAATATCGCGCTCAACCTGTTTTTGGATGTGGGTGTGCCGCTGCCAATCTCAAAACAGGGGGCTAAGGAGCTAAATGGTTAATTGAGGAAGCTCATTTTTGAGGGTCTAAGGAGCGAACGGGCTCATGGGCAGAGCTAATTTTAGCTGCTCGCGATCTCACTACTCTAGCTGGTACACATACGGTGCATGAGCTGAGTCAGCGGTCGCAGCGCTGTTTTTAACGCTGTACATGCCGCGCCACTGCACTGGCTCGATGTCGCATGCAGATTGATCTCGCTGAGCCGCCGCTAGCACTAGTAATACCGCGTTCAGTTAGGGGGCACTAGGCCGCCCAGCTCCCCGCTGCGCTGGCCTGGGAGGCTAGGAAGCGACCGTTCCCGGACAATGGGCTGTGTGCATTGTTTTCTCGTATTCTAGGGAGCGAGTCGGAAGCCAATCGAGGTGCGGTTTTAGTGAAAATCTGAAAATCGCATTTCATGGGAGCGACCCGAGAAGGTTGAAAATGGGGGACGTCACAGGCGGCACATACATGTGTGACATATATATGTGAGTGCCCCCCCCCCCCCCCCCCCCCCGGGAGGCAGCTAGCTTGCAGCACACGATTTTGCTGTAATTGTTGTAATATATTTAGACTTTCATCCAGTCTTTCAGTGTACTTGGTTATCATAAGCACGCACACAAAGATTCGCAAGGTACGGTCAGCAGTAAAGCGACTGTCCACACGTCTACTTGTCTGTAAAATATTACGTTTTTCCAAAACATAAACCTAATCCAAAAGAGGAATTATCATGGGTAAAGTGTTTGAAAAAATGCCAGACTTGTCATTTGACCTCACTAAAATGTCTAAACAACCTATTCAAATCCTTTTGGGGGACTTAAAGATTGTCGAAATTGTATAAATAGTGATATGAAAATGGATAAATTATCATTCATTTACATTGCCAACATATTAGTCAAACTTAGTGGCTTCGCGGGGGACTTCCCGATGCTACGTCAAATCGCTCTAGCCAATCAGCTGTCAATTTTTTGGGGCGTTCCCAAATTAGTGAGTTTTTTTGACCAATTTCTTGTTACTGGGCAATTTTTTTTCTGTAAAAATGTCAGAATTGTGTCATTGGACCTATGTACTACATTTTTAGCCCCAATGTTGATTCTAATTGACTCGCCCTTTAAAGCTAAACTCGACAGCAGTTGTAGCATGTTTCATTAGTTCAACAAACACGGATTCAGAGATAGGAGGTTCATCCAAATCACCATGCTAGAGGGCGGAGACACAGATATCAATGCGCTTCGATTATTCTAGCGTGCCCGGATCATACCCGGGTCGCTATACACACCCTTCCTTGACTTTTGTATTTTCTTGTATTCTCTCATTCCTGCGTTGTGACCCGATGAGTGCAGGTCGAAAAGCTTCGTCACTATGAATTTGTTAAATGTTATCTTTAAGTTTTGTAGTACCAATCGTCTGTTTGTTATGTGATAGTTTTCAATACAAGCCCCCTCCAGCTCCCATTCCCAAACTCCCAAATTTTATGTTATTTTAATCCTTCGTCATAATACACCAATTGTTCATAATCTCATTTTTGTTGATAATCTCCCTTTGTCCTTTAGACAACTTCTTGAATAACGTATGCTTTGTCAGGTGGAATTCAGCCCCCTCTTCGTGTGAACCAGAGGCAAAGAGGAGTCGTCCACATCACCGCCCTTGTCATTATATTCTAACCTTTAAAAATACAGGAGAATATACCAATGCCTTTTGCAATCTCCTGTATGATCGTGACGGGTAGAAACAAAATTTGTACATACCTCTGTAG
The DNA here is from genome assembly GCA_025617745.1 of Heliocidaris erythrogramma. Classification (NCBI taxonomy): domain Eukaryota; kingdom Metazoa; phylum Echinodermata; class Echinoidea; order Camarodonta; family Echinometridae; genus Heliocidaris; species Heliocidaris erythrogramma. The sequence goes on from CM046856.1 coordinate 21,154,398, forward strand.
AAGCCATAAACGAATAATGATCAGTCATTACCCTTTCAATGTTATGTATTTCAGTATAATCATAATGATCTATATAATTATGGTTCCTTTTCGTGACAATTCATACTTTAAAACAATTATCTTGGAAAGTAGCTACGTGGACGATAGTATAGGTGCAATTCAAAAAGAGAACAACATTTATACGATTTTGATGTTTAGTAACTCAAAAAGGTATAATACAGTCAATATTTACTTTTGTACATTAGGTGGTAGTCTTGTTTTACGTCGTTTTGTAGTAAGGGAGTTCCCTATTTGTGTCTTTTGTAGGGTTTGATCTCATTTTATCTGAAATCGATGAGAATATTTGAGGGGTCGGGTTAAAAAAAAACTGTCCTCATGCATTTCATCACCCCCCCCCCCCTCTTGCAAAGGAAGAAAACACGCTCCCTGTTTTTAGTTTGTACGGTTATCAACATTTATTGCATTTGACGTTAGTGCAGATGCATTTAAAGAAGAATTCAATACAATTTTGGAAGCATTGAAAATGTTTTCTTACGAAGCTCCTATCAAAATACTTTACATAAAAACAAACATTACACTTTCACATCAGTATAAGGGCATGAAAATGATGATAAGGAAATTGCGAAAGTGTGCTCAAATTATGCCCGTAACCGTCCAAACTAAAAACAGGGAGCGGGTATACTATTATTTCTTTGCAGGAGGGGGGATGATGAACGCATGAGGACAGTTTTTATTGCAATGGGAATAAATACTGTCCTCATGTTTGAAGTCGAATAGTCGTACCATCAGTCCACGATTAACAAACGAAAAAAAATATTTAAAAAAGTTTGAACTATCCGCCTACGCCGATTTCTCAGGGTTCTAGACACCAAGTTTTCAGGTACATTTGGGTGGAAATGTGGAAGGGGGCACATTTTTTGCGGGGGGGGGGCACAAATCTGCCACTGATTCCCTTTATTATACATGACGTCTACCATTTTTCATCCCCCCCCCCCCCCCAATATGCTTCATGGTCTCAAGTGTGTTCTTGTTCTCTATCTATAGTGCGTCTCAGAAAAAAAATACACAGTTCGAAAAATTCTCCCCAAATAAATGTTTCAAAATATTTTAAGGAAATTTTTTAGACCAAGTAGATAGCTTAGAGTCTCTTCTATCAAATGACACCAAAATATCTCACGATATTTTACGATTGAGTGAGCAAAGGCCAATATTGAGAAAAGGTGCAAAATCCAGTCTTGACAACAATTGATATTGGCTCTGGCTGTATCAGCCGAGCTGAGAGTCATGTAAATTCCCATATTCTGATCAATTAAAGACAATTTGTGAAATAACAGGCTATGTTCTCTGTATATCCTTACACATCCCATCAATATTTTATGCTTGAGTTAGTAATTAACTACTTTGCTGGGTCACTAGTGATGGATGTTTCAACATGTTACTTTCGGTGAGTCGTTTAATTTCTTTTTTTTTTTAATTATTATCCAAAGAACTTGTCACCACTCGTCAACCAGGAACATCCTCTTAAACTATTTCCCTTTTCAAACGAATCGATGTTGCGCGCTACCTTTGTTTCGATTCGTTACATCTATTCATCTCTCATTCGTCATTCCTCAGTCCCACATGCAGTCAATTTCTCTCCTCTTTCTGTCCTTCCTTTTACTTTTCCCTCCTTACTTTCACACATTGTGTATGATGTTTATGCTTTCCCCTCTCTGTTGGCCATTATTCTCTTTTTTTTGTCATCCAAATTACTATTATTGTGAATGCACTCACTGAATACTTTCACTTTTTTTAATATTGCAATAGCTTGATACATCTTATCAAATCTACAATTCTGTTATATTTATGTTTTGTATTCCGTGTAGCCTACTTTTGTTGATTTAATGATATTTATATGAATTGTATATTTCTCTTTTGTTGGAAATGAAAAAAAATAAAAACTGAAACTGAAACTGAATTTCACCTGGCTTGCTTACTCAACCATAAAGTTTTGTGGGATATGTCAGGAAATACTTTGAACAAAGTCTGTTCTTTCATAAAGAGTCTTTCAGTGACTATCAACTTGGCTCATATACCAGCCAGAACACAGGTATGAAATTTTCCTGATAATATTTTGATTTATTTAAATGGGGCGACTTTTTTTCCAATTGTCAATTTCAAACGGTTCTCAACTTTGTCGATACCACCCAGAACAAATACCAATTCTTGTCAAGTCTGAATTTTGCACCCTTTCACAAAAGTGGTTTGAGATCACTCAGGCGTAATAACTAGTCAGATTTTTCGGGTTATCATTTAAAGAGGAACCCTCAGCTATCTACAAGAATTAAAATCTATTGAAAATATTCAGAAATATTTATTTGGGGAGACTTTTTCCAAATGTTTACTTTTTGGTGGGACGCACTGTATATTAATTGCCATTCATTTAAAATTTTCATTTATATATATCCATTTTTTGTTCTCCAACCTTCCACCCCCCCCCCCCTCTCTCTCTCTATTTTCTTCCATTTGGTCAGTAGGCCTACTTTCTTTTATTTGGCCCATACTCTCTCTTTACCAATCTCTTCTTTCGTTCTCTCGGCAGCAGTTTTGCTCTTTCCCACCCTCTCCATCTCTGACCCACTCTGTCTCTCACTCACTATCTCTCCTATATCAAGTAGTTTTAAAATCTTCCTCCATGCATTCTCTCCGTAACTATAATAATTGCTGTTTTTTCACCCTTTGCAACTTTTATCTCAGGATATTTCCTCCACAGCAATCTATTCCCGGACTTGTATTTCCTGTTAGTTTCAATCATTTTCTCTGTTTTCTTGAAACACCTCGATATGCATCCCTATTTCCTCAGTAGATGTCCCTAATATTCTATAAAGAAGTAAATAAATAAGATACAATGCACAGTGAAAATAGAATTCTTTTTGTTTAATCATTAGTGAGACTGAAGAATGACTGAAAAGGGTAGTTGGAAGAAGCATTCTAATATGTATATACCATAATCAGTAAGTCTTTTTATTTTGTGCACTTTAAGTACATTACTATTAATGCCAGTTACAGTCACATCTGATTTTTTTTTTCTAAAAAAAAAATATATTTAACTTATTCTTTTTACAATATTATGTTACAAATAAAAATATTTGACATCATCGAAAATGTACATGGTCATGTCTGCTTGGAGCATGTTGGTAGAAGTGCTGACAGACTTCATTTGCTGTATATACAATCTGTAGGAGGAAAGAAAAAGATAAAGGAAAAGTGTGAAAATTTTTGCAAGTAAAAGTAATTATGAAATCAAATAATATTCAAACACAAACATGTATTGTGCTATATTCTTTAAGTAACAGAACCGCGGTTTATTATCAATAATTTGCAAAGATTCTTATTGCCTTTCATAATTATTAACAATGCAGTATGTCAATCTTGATTTTCAATATTAACTTTGCAAGATTTTAATCAATTTAACATTCCAATGAACTTAATACATTTTGTCCGATTGGAAACAGAAGGGAATTAACTGCTATACTTTAACAGAGTTAAGACCCTACTGGATCTCTTAGCAGACGATTTGTTCATTTAGTTTTTGGCAAGAAATCATTTCCTTACAGAGCTATTCAGATACTAGATCCTTTCACATGCCAAATAAGACACCTTTTCAATAATTTTAAGTTATGATACAAGACATTACGACACAGCCAAATTCCTTAGAAAGATGAAACCTATGCATTTTCTCATAACTTCCATGTAGTGTATTCTTATCTGTTAATCAAATTCCACAATGCCTTGGGCCTAGCCTAATTTTACAGTCCCTGGACATGTCAAGCAGGAGCAGAGCTTGAAGTGCATGCAAGGAATATGTATGGGTTGAAGTCTAGTCTCACATTTCACACCCTGTGTTACATGTTACAGCTACCAAAGGCTGCAAACTACTATTTACTGTAGCAAATACAACAAAAATTCTCACCTTTCATCCTTGAAGATAAGAGCCCTGCATGTCTAGCATGCACAGTTTCCTTCAGTGCACGAGCAGCCACTTCCACATTTGCAGCCATCAGTACACTTGCATGCAGCATCTGCAAAAATGAAACCAAGCAAATTTCAAACCAAATTAGAATGTCATATCATTGTCAACGTACCTTTATCTTTTCTTAGTAGATGCAGACTGAATTGGTAATTAATGTGTCAATTTTTTTACTGCCAGTTGTGTGACAAGGCCTAGATATAATCAGAAAATCTTTCCCAATGAATAAAAGATGCTCTGTACAGTTTTAAAGATCTGTTTCAGTGCCAGTGGCTGCTAAAACTTCAAACCACCCAGATTTGGATATGTCACGAATCTTTATAGACAGCATAGAACAGTCCATATTTTTCTTCTTGAACTTGACAAAATTCATAAATTGTAAAGTTTTATATAACAATTATAAAAAATGAAAAAACTTGTCTAAAAATCTTTGTGAAACAAGTATGTATAGCCCCACTACTAAGTGGCACCATAGGGGTTATCTGAAAATCGGTTGATAAGACTTACTTGTGCATTTTCCACTGCAGGTTCCATCCTTACAGCATTCTCCGGTCTGACAGCAGTCTTGACCCGTGCAGGCACACTCCTTGCCCTCTGTTTTCAGAAAGAGATGAAGTAAATCAAATGTTAATACTCATGCAGGGCTGTATTGTGTTGACAAGGTACTGGCAAGGGACACAGAATTGAGGCTAATATGAACTTCATCTACAAAATATCATCTTTAAAAATATTACTATTATCAAAATTTGAAATTCTGTGCATGGTCTGTCAGTATGAAAAGAGAAATGCACAGAACACACGACATTCACAAAACATTTTCACATATCTTTGGGCTGGGACCCGATCCTGGATATTGAAAGGGGGTGTGGGCACAAAACACGATAAGAACTATAATTTCGAAAAATAAACTCAAGGGCAATTTCAAAGGCCTATTGTACTGCCCATAGAAATCAGGTTCGGATTATGTAATACACCATTGTAATATTCGCACATTTCTAAAGGTGACAGACAGGGCTATTGAAATTGTCCTGAGTATTATTTTTCGAAAGTAGTTTTTATCGTGTTATAAGTACTTTTCAGGTAAAAAAGGTCGACACAATGTTTGCATTGTAAACTAAGATATGCCGATAAGATTTCGGGGGGGGGGGGGGGGGGGCACAGACCAGTTATGCCCGCCCCTTCATCCGACATTGCCTTTACATTTACATTAGCCTACAATGCAAATCCATCTACCTTCTTCAGCATTCCCGCAGATTAAAGCTTAAGCCAGGATAATAACATCCAAATTCCAAACACTTTGGAAGCGCATAGTATTATTAAAGCTAATTTTGGGGTCTGTATCTCAGACTAAATGATGATTGTGGGCGTGTCTTATGCACGACGTACGTCGACGTAATAAAAGCCACCCATCACTATGAAATGGCCGGCCATTCTCTCTCAATACATTCTCATGTTTGACTCATAATTGTTTCGACAGGTCTCAAAGGCCGCTAATTTATTCCTTGGACATTTTATCTTGAAATGACCTCAGTTAGGATTTGTGAAAAGACTTAAATGAGAAGAAAAAAAAAACATTTTTTATATTCTCTGTACAGCATGTGGGTCTATGGCGAACTTAAACTGATCTTGATGTTTTTATTACGCTAATAAATTATTGCCAAACCTCTGGAAGAGGTCTCCATAAGAACCCCATTATTATGACATGAGGAAGGACATTCAGTCTTTGGTTTGCTGGTAAACTAGTTTATGTATTCATACCCGTTGCACATTTAATTCTTTTATTCTCTCATTTTATCGAGTAAATATAACCAACATTCATTATTCCATCAATTATGTATCAATACCACATATCAATGAAACATCTTTCTGTATTTCAGATCGAATATCAATATATCACCCACTGTTTGTTCCAACTGATGTGAATTGTACATATATAGTAGGTCTGGGTAAACAACTATGCCTGGAGACCGTTAATTCCCTCCTATTAGACAGACAAGGTCATGGGGCTGGCTGACCTACGAAAAATGCAAAAATATGGTGTTTTCTATCATTTCTATTAACAATTTTCAGAAAGAAGCTCAAAAAATGAATAGAGTGGGAAATTCCATGTTAAAATAAACTTCGAACGAAATGAATTGACCAACGATTAGTCAACTTTCTTCATAAGGAACATAGTCTCACGTCAAGACGTCGGCTGTAAAACCGTGTAAATTTATTTTAAAAATGCGCTTGTTTTACAAATTATAATGCGTATACATTTTTTACAAAGCTTTACCAAGGAAGTAACACTTCCCTGGCTTTACAGTGAAATTCAGTTGTAATGAATATTGTAGTGTATTGTCCCGTTATTTCTGAATACAAATAACAATGAATAAATGAAATAAATTGTGCTTAAAGTCCGAAGGACAACATATTATTTAATCTTTAATGAGTAAATACTCAGGAGTCAAATAAAAACACCGCAGGATCCAAAAATTTATACTAATATATATATATATTTATATATAATATATACATTAACTGTGTGGATACGTACACCTTCGACCTTCTTTGTTCCTCTTTGTCAATGCCAGCACGTGAAATATGAACATTTTATATTCGAATTGAATTAGCTTGATATGTGGCCCACTCATTTGGCCTATCCTAGGCCTACCCCCCCCCCCCCCCCCCCCTGTCGAAACTAAGGCTGAGCATGAGGATAATATCAAAATACATGTACCCATGTTACGTTATGTAGCTAATAAATAACCAGTGACCCCCTGGTATAAAAGTTTTCTAATTATGAAACATTGTTTTGATTGGGAACCTCAATATTCATCCACTCAAATTAATATAATTCCCGGCTCCTGAAAAAATATTTCTCAACTACCATGTTTTTCTTTTCTCATGACTGAAATAGCTGTTCTTGGTCAAAAAATATACACCAGGACCAGGTGTGGAGAAAGTAGAAGAAAGAAGCCATAAATATCCTAAAATTGCCATGACTATTAAACTTTTTAGCATCAGTCCATTAGAACAAATTACATTACTTTTACTGAAGGTTTTGTTTATTCTGCGTCACAATTATCAGTTAATATTTTCATGAAGAAGAATTTGATTGAACTAGAGTCTCTAGTAGAGAATTAGAATGACAGAAATCATTCTAGTGGTTTCAACTTGATTCATTATCTAATCCCTAATATAATATAATAATAACAATATCATAACATTATAATAAATGAAATGGAGGCGGGATGAAGTGAAGGAAGTGTTGAAGAGAAACTAGAAACCACTTTTATTTGCCTTTACTATTAGGGGGTGGTTGTACATGCTGGAAGTCCCCTCCTTAAAAATAAGGGGTAGATAATTATCTCCCCATCATCCACGGCAAAAAGTAACTCCAATCATTATTACTGGGCATGCATGCAAAATATGAAATAGAAAATACCATGTGTACTTTAGGGCTGTAAGTATGATGCTGCATGGTGATGGTGTTATTTCATGACACATATGTCCTTTGTGAAATCAGGGAGGTGTCTCGTTTCCACCTCCCTGGTAAAATGTTCCTCACTAAAAGTATCAACGTCGCCAAATGTGCATCCTAGAAATGAGAGCTTGACCAGCAACATGTATGATAATATTCCTGTAATTTCCCATTGGTGATATAAAAGGAGCACTGAAAACACGATGCTAGAGCAATATAGTAGAAAACCAAGTTCGAAGCTTGAGAAAACGCGCCAAAGTCATTGAAAAGGTCCACGTGCTTTCTGTTTATTATGCCATATGAATGTGTGTGGCATGTTATATGGATGACACATGCAACTCACTGCCTGTCCGGCCTGGGCTCTGGTCAAGGGAATCGATTGACCTTGTCTCTGAGTGTCTGCAAGTACTATAGTCTCTGATTAGAAAATTTGACAAATTATTTTGTCGAAATAACACGAAAATGTGTCTCGTAGAGCATGGACCCATGGGTAGAAGGGGTTGGGGAGGGCAAACTGAGACCAAGTTCCGCGGGGAAAGGGGCAGTTGTTTATCAGATGTAAAAAAAAAAAACCGCCTCCATACATTATTATTCTTAGTCCACTGCCTGAACTGTCTCCGTGTATCGCGCGATCGCGATCCTGATCCTAAATTACACCCTCAATGCTAACACGATAGGCCAGTCCTTTATCCCACCGATATCCACCCTCGCAGACAGTCTATTCGAATGATTACGTAATATTCAGTTTTCAGTTATCGGGTCGATGGGCAGGCCAGAGAGATCTAGGGTATTTTGTATATATCTACGAGGTACCTCCTTGGGTATAAGCCAGTTCGGGGTTAGCGCATGGTACAAATGACCCCAAATATCCACAGATATTTTAGACATGGAGGGTGCCTTTATGTGCACTTCAGAAAAATAACTCTGGGAGTGATAGAGGTGCCTCATGAATAGCTTTTGTTTCCCCCTTTAAAAAGAATACTTCCACCTGGATATCATGGAATGCACCATTAGTGCATAATTGAATAATGATTACATGACATTCATGAGCACATATCGAATATTAGTGTCAGTGGGTTTTAGAATTTGGTACAGATGACCTTTATCTGCTCATGCTCAGATTGCATCTCCGAAGTGGCTTATTATTAGACAGATATGTTGCAAGGTTTTGAAAAGCGTTGTTCCTTTGGATCTTTTCGTCATTGTAAACCATATATAGGCATATCAAAACAACAAATAGCTTGTACTTTTGTTTAAGGAAAATATCTGTGTTTTCTTTATATCTCTCATACTATCTCTCATAATAGTATTAGATTTCGCATTGAACTGTTTATAACAATAATTAACTTGCCTATATTTCAGTGTTCTGGGGATTGACCTTTGTTGATAAGTCAATTACCCTCTGTTACCACCCCATACATGTTTTGATTTGTATTACTTCGTTCTTTATCTACATGTATTTTATAAATGCTTGTCCCTGTTTTTCTAGTTTTAGTTTCATTCAATCTGTGGAAATATTAACAGAACCGTATGTTCGGATCACGCCTCTGTTCACACTAACTAATAGGAAAGTAATTTTTAAACAGTTTTTTAGGCATTACTCCCAGTGTTAAAGATAGTATGCTCGGTATGTCATGAAAATCATCACAAGTCAGAAAAATTGGAACCAGTGGGATTCGAACCTGTCATCTACTGCTTGCAGGGCAGCGACATAACCACCAGGCTATTCTGGTTCACGGCCAAGTCACGATGAACTGAAATCAAATACCCAAGATCCTCATTTTTTTTACTCATTAATATTGAACGGTCCGCCGTGGACAATAGTAAATGAAGAAGCTTAATGGGAGGAATTTTAATGTGTAATTTTTTTTAGGCTTTGCTCCCAGTGTTAAAGATCGTATGCTCGATCTGTAATGAAAATCACAAGTCAGAAAAAATTGGAACCAAAGAAATTGGAGAAAAAAAAAAATTATCCAAACTCATTGTGTTTGATCTTGAAATACCATCACATTCTTAAGTACGGAAATAAGAAATACCATAATTTCAATGCGAAAATATCGAAGAAAATTCGTTCGCTAGCATTTTCCATTGGCGTATAGATCCGTAGATCCGTACATTCTTTCTTTTCCTTATAGGTTGAAAATTCCAGTTGAAATTCTTGCATATATAAAGTGGCTGGATTCCCAGTCTCCCTCCACACTACAAAATGTTCCCTTCCCGAGCTGTATATTTCTCCATGTGTCAGCACAATAAGTCCTTTGATTTTACCCTCTTCACATGTGAAACTAATCCCCAGTCCTCAGAATAGCTTAAACCTCCTGTAAATAAAACTGTCCTACTCTGCCTATACCTTATCACATTAATTCCATCCTAAATAGTATCATTTAACTGAGATAAGTTCCAGAGGTAAAACAATGTGAAGGGGGTCAATAAACCCATGGCTATGTCTTGTCCCAAGAGGAAAGGGGTGAAGCTAGTGGACCGCTTGACCACATAAACATATCATTATGGTACATTAAGTTGGGAGAAATTCTTTGTTCTTTCTCTCTTCCTCTCTCTCTCTTTCTCTCTCTTTATCTTTCTCTCTTTCCCTCTCTGCCCTCCTGGAGAGGGGATGGAATGTTTTCCCCAAAAAACATGAGGTTCTGGTATATGTACAGATTTGTGATTTTAGGGATAGAGAGAGGCCATTGATAGTTGTGAGCCCTTTACATATTCACGCCCATGGTTCCGTCCATAACAGTTTATCTAAAATACTATTATATCACCTGTTTATTACTTGCATTACTGATATTGGTATTGATACTGATATTACAAAATATGTAAATTCGGTAATAATAGGGGATCTGTACCCATATAATTCTCCATTCTGCCAATAAAGATAATTTGCGACCTTACCAAAATGAGTAAAATGACAGTGTCACGATAATTATCTTGTTACTCAAGTTTATTTTATCGCAACGCTGCCTAACCAATGTTTAGCCGGTTAATTATCATGATCTCATCATAAACATGACAAATAGTTGTCAAATAGAGTCAGCGGGGGCTTAGGCGGATCCGGGCGGGGGCACTTCCGGCCCATGCCCCCCTCGCTTTGGAATGAAAACTTAGGAAGAAAAGTATGCATTTTGACCATAAAGGATCCACCCTTTTGTCGATTGTGGCCCCCCCCCCCCCCCCTTTAGAATGAAAACTGTTTTTGCAGAGAATTATGGAGGGAAACTGGACCCCATAACCAACAGGTAATGCATGCGACCTACAATGAAATTTGCTGAGAGTAATAATGTCTCTTTGGCCTATATAGGACAAAAAGTATCTTTCAATTTTATGGTCATTTTTAAACATTCTGTAATTCGAACAGATTATGTTATTATAGACCACATGGATAATTTCCGTTCCTGTTGGAACATACACATATTATGTCAGAGAGCCTCAGGTTTAAAGCATTGAGTACCCATTGTCAGCTATTATCCACTACCCTGAGATAGCCAGACGTTCCCAGAGCCTGAGTATATTAGTATCTTCAATGAATTGCGACCAAGGTGATATGAAATGATATGAAGCGACTCATGTCTTTTATGCATGCACCTGAGTAAGTTATAAAAAATATTTCAATACTTCTGCTGCTTTTCCTTTAACTACCCTTAACCATTATCAGACAATTCTACATTTTACATGTTTTAATATCAATCCACGACCAGTTTCACCTTAGACCATACAGACCATGCTTATTTACATGCCAATTAACACTGTCCTAAAAACATATATGGGAAACTTAAAATTGATATATACATTGAAACCTCACTACCATACAATTTAATAGCATTGTATATGAACTGATAGCTGTAATCCCTTTTCTTTCACCAAAAGACTTTCCGAGCCTGTGCTACTTGCTTGAATTTGTTTTTTAAGTTGTAATTATAAGTGAATCTTATGCTCAGGAATATAAATCATCAACCACATGTACATCAGTCACGTTACCATTTTAAGTAAAAGTTGGAATTCTTCAGATTTTCCCTTTGGAGGAAATAATTTTTGTCTTACTTGTGTGTACAGTTATTGTTTTCCAATAATCTGCCATGCTATTCGATGATACAGTAATTGCAAATCTTCCTGCCATTCAAACAAAATTGTAGTATCATCAGCATATAACCAGATATAAGGCAACATAGTTATGTAAAAGTTCCTACTTTTGCATTATTTAGATGGCTATAAACATCACTTGCCGAGGAATCAAGTCCCTCATAGAATCTCACTATAATGTTTCTGAAAATCATTTAAATACATTGCAAATAGCGAGGGGGAGGGTTCTCTATACCTGACGTGAATAAATCTGAATACTTTCCATCGACTGCAACGCATTATTTTGCATATTTACAAATGTTACCAATGATAATGATACCAAAGGGCTTGCCATTTAGGCCCAGCATCAAATTTTCTAACCATTAGTTTCTGTCATTCAGGTCAAATGCTTATTGAACATAAATAAAGGCGTTTCTCCTTTCAGATGATCAAGTATCAATTATAAATTATCAATTATCGTCTTCAGAACAAGTATTTGATAAGTTGTTGAATATCCTGAACGGAAACATCATGAGCCCAGGATTTCCCAATAGGGGGGGGGGGGGGGCGCCAGGAATTATTGATCGCCGTCATGGGGCAGGGGTCTTTGGAAAAATTTTGCTTCTGAAGAAGGGCTGAGATGCAAAATAGTGCTATATGTGACCAATTTTGAAGCCTATTTAATGAACAATATTTTCAATTGGTATGCGGATTTTTTTTTTGTGCTGGTTTTTTTTTTGACGGCCAATAGGGGGGATACGCCCCTGGGGGGTGATGAATAGATCATCCCCCACTAACAATGGATAATTATGCGTGTCTACGCCCATGGATGAAACTGATAGTTCTGAAACAGTCAATACGCAATGGCTGCAGTGCTAGTAAGCATATATCTACACAAAGTGAATGTTGTCCAGAATTTTTGGAAATTGCTAAATTCTTGCCTTTATTCAAAAAGGGAAAGAAAAATTTGTGTACAAATTACCGCCCAGTTTCCCTAACCTAGCTCTCTAACCTAGCTCTCTCTGCCAGAGTTTAGGGGAGAGAAGCACCTAGGTTTTGCGTCGATTTTTATATTTTACCAAACTTAAATTATCATTACATTGCTATTAATCATATTATACAAATCATTTTTATCTATATAATTTCTACGAAGCATGTGAATAAAATCTAACTTTGTCGTTGGCAAGGCACTAAAACTCCAAGTTATTCTAAAACCTGACACTCCCCTTACAAGTTTCTGTCATTGCGCCTTGAGCACATTAGTCATGTGGAGTTGGCGCAATATGAATCCTCTTTATTATTACTATTATTACAACCAGACACCCATGCTATGTCTACGGTTACCCCTGACTTCTCCCTGCCAGAGTTCAGGGGAGAGAACCATCTGGTTTTTGTGTCGATTTTTATATTTTACCAAACTTAAATTATCATTACATTGCTATTAATTATATTGTACAAATCATTTCTGTCTATAGAATTTCTACAAAGCATGTGAATAAAATCTAACTTTTAAAAATCAAAGATATTCTAAAACCTGACACTCCCCTTACAACCAGACATCTATGCTAGGTCTACGTTTACCCCTAACCTCTCTCTGCCAGAGTTCAGGGGAGCGAAGCACCTAGTTTTTGTGTCGATTTTTATATTTTACCAAACTTAAATTCTCATTACATTGCTATTAATTATATTGTACAAATCATTTTTGTCTATAGGATTTCTACGAAGCCTGTGAATAAAATCTAATTGAAAAATATGCAAGTTATTCTAAAACTTGTCAATCCCCTTACAACCAAACACCCATGCTAGGTCTACCGTTACCTCTGACCTCTCCCCGCCAGAGTTCAGGGGAGAGAAACACCTAGCATTTGTGTCGATTTTTATATTTTACCAAACTTAAATTCTCATTATATTGCTATAAATTATATTGTACAAATCATTTTTGTCTATAGGATTTCTACGAAGCCTGTGAATAAAATCTAATTGAAAAATATGCAAGTTATTCTAAAACTTGACAGTCCCCTTACAACCAAACACCCATGCTAGGTCTACCTCTGACCTCTCCCCGCCAGAGTTCAGGGGAGAGAACCACCTAGGTTTTGTGTCGATTTTTATATTTTACCAAACTTAAATTCTCATTATATTGTTATAAATTATATTGTACAAATCATTTTTGTCTATAGGATTTCTACGAAGCATGTGAATAAAATCTAACTTTTAAAACTCCAAGTTATTCTAAAACCTGACAGTCCCCTTACAACCAAACACCCATGCAGGGTCTACGGTTACCCTGACCTCTCCCTGCCAGAGTTTAGGGGAGAAGAGCACGTATGTTTTGTGTCGATATTTATATTTTACCAAACTTAAATTCTCATTACATTGCTATCAATTATATTGGATAAATCATTTCTATGTATTTCTACGAAGCATGTGAATAAAATCTAACATTTAAAACTCCACAATATTCTAAAACCTGACAGTCCCCTTACAACCAAACACCCATGCAGGGTCTACGGTTACCCTGACCTCTCCCTGCCAGAGTTCAGGGGAGAGAAACACCTAGGTTTTTTGTTGATTTTTATATTTTACCAAACTTAAATTCTCATTATATTGCTATAAATTATATTGTACAAATCATTTTTGTCTATAGGATTTCTACGAAGCCTGTGAATAAAATCTAATTGAAAAATATGCAAGTTATTCTAAAACTTGTCAATCCCCTTACAACCAAACACCCATGCAGGGTCTACGGTTACCCTGACCTCTCCCTGCCAGAGTTTAGGGGAGAAGAGCACGTATGTTTTGTGTCTATATTTATATTTTACCAAACTTAAATTCTCATTACATTGCTATCAATTATATTGGATAAATCATTTCTATGTATTTCTACGAAGCATGTGAATCAAATCGAACTGAAAAAAATTAACTGAAAAAAAAAGTTATTTTAAAACCTGGCAGTCTCCTGACAACCAAGAATTAGTAATATAGTTATAATTAGGTATAACCCTGAGCGGTCTAGCCCGAAATTTAGGGGAGAACACAACCCAAATCTCAATGCCTAGATCCTGCCTGCCTGTCTCACATTCACTTTTTAAAAACCTTCTAATATTCCTATAGAATTTCACTTCCTTCCATGTAAATATTTGTCAATATCGTGACAATAACTATTTCTTGAATCGTTTTATAAATGCTACAATAACGAATCAAAGAGTTAATAATGATCTATCGCCATGAAAATGAACGAGATGTCTTTTAAGTGTTACTTGCTTGATGCGTCTTTCCAAAGTAATTTTCAATTGAAAACCTAAAGTGCTGTCGAGCTAAAATTTCAGAATTTGAATCCTCTGATATATTATGCTTTGTCATTTCAATTTGATGATTTTACGCCAGGTTCTTATATTAAAAAAAAAATGATCTTAATGTTTCTTCTTACGCCCTCTAGGATTTGTGTACGTGTATTATGTATTTTTTAATTTTTTTTTGTTTGTTTGTTTTGGGTTTTTTGAGGGGGCTGTCTTCAAAGTGACACATACATGTATTTCCATTGTTTCAGAAAGGTTTGTAATATTCAAACTGGACCCCGTCTTATAAAGAGCTGCGATCGATTCGAATCAATTGCAACTCCTTATAAGTCTGTAAGATGGGGCCCTGGTCTTACCTATTCCATTTCATGCCATTCATTAGTAAATGTGTGAGATTCGACATAATTTTGTTATTTTACTTTAAAATGATGACTATAATTATATTGTTGTGTGGCAGTTGGTCAAGATAACATCCCGACTCAGGTCAATGATCCAACGAAAGAAAATAACCCAAATATCTACAGACAGACGTGACAAAATCTATTTTATCTACGACCTTCAATCTATGGATATTTCATTGTAGGCCAATTGTGTATTTGGGGGATACAGATGTAATACTGGAGCACCAGGGGTGTCAATGTACCAGACATGAGCACTATGCAAGAACCCATCATTATTATTACCCCGAACTGATAATAATTTCATTTTGTATAAAAGGAAATACTTTGGAAAGTTACTAACTTTAAGATAGTTTTGCGGTAAAAATTTAGTTCAGCGTGGTTCTAGGTATAATTTAAGGTCAAAATTGAAATTGTCTATACATCTGTCATATATAACAACAAAACTAAGTCGAATGTTCTTTCACTTAAAAAAGAAAAATAGGTACAATAGGTGTGATTTCCATGGAACTGGCTATAGTAGTTCATTCATATCGGGTACTTATGGGCAGTTATTTGTTTGAGAGAATGCTTTTATGTCTTTAGTTTAAAATATGGAAGAGAAAATTTAGTCATAAGCCTAACCTATGTTTTTCAATCAACTAAAGTTTGAACAATAGATAATTCAAAGGCACTTTGAACTTTTTTATATCTTAAAAATGAAAACGACAAAGAAAACATAAGTTTTGAAACGGAACATGTTTCGGAGTCATACTCCATCATCAGCCTGATTATTTTACAACAGAGACAGTGCTATATATACTTTCAGATTACATACCAAATAACATGAACAGTTAACAATATAAGTTAACAATTTTATATCTGTGTAACATACCAAGATGAATATACATTGGCCCCAGATGATTCAGACTCCTGCATATTATCATTAAATCATTTCCATGTACTTACATGACTAATTTAAAGACATATACCCAAACACATTTGCCAAAAGGGACACTTTACGGGATTTTAGGCACAAATGGTGGGGGGGGGGGGGGGCATTTGAAAAAAAAAAAACCTGGTGGAAAATCAACAATCAACAATCTAAGCTGTAGATTGTCAACTTTTCAACATGGGTTTGAAAGATGGAAATCATCAACTGTTCAGGAACTAGCAACACTTTTGTATGAGAACTTTTATCAGTCTGTCACTAGAGCATTTTGTATTTAATAATAGCCATTCAAGTTTTATTGGGTTTAATCCTATTCTGTACAGGCTTTATGTGAAAGCGCACAAATTTTGTCATGTCTTAGACAGTATGATGCCATAAGAAAAGGCATCGTCACGAGAGTTGTACCTATTTACTTTAAAATGAATTATTTTCTCTCTTTGGGGAAACAAAATTTTGGGGATACCAGCTGCCACACTCTCTAAATTTCGGCGTTGATGCACGGCAACATCCTAAAGCAATGTTGATCTGTGATAACGGGTAGCAAACCAAGTCATAAAGTGACAAGAACATGGATGTAATTAGGAATTTCCAAAATACCTAGTAGATATTGAACGATGCTATGGTATGATGAGAGTCTGTAAATGTACAAAGGATATTTTTAGCTATTTTTAAATGTTAAACAGAATATTTGTAATTCGTGTAATTGAATTTCAAAGTCTGAACACAGGAAGACAGACGGCAGGAACAGTCAGAAAGTAAATGAAATTCACACATTGAAGTGTGCAATGTGGCAATGTAATGATAAATATACTATTAAAAACAACAACAATATAATAATAATAATAATGATAATGATAATATAATAGAACATTTAGAGTCCACAGGACTTTAACCTTTCTATGGCAACTGCAGAAGTAATAGAAGCACTGGCAAAGTTATACAGCTGTAGTAGTAGTAGTAGTAGTAGTAGTAGTAATATAGTATTAGGCCTACTATACTTACTAATATTAGTATTAATATTAGTAGCAGTAGTAGTAGTAGTATAGTAGTAGTAGTAGTAGTAGTAGTAGTAGTAGGAATTATATAGTAATATAGTAGTAGCAGTAGTAGTAGTAGTAGTAGTAGCATAGTAGAAGTATAGCAGCAGCAGTAGCAGTGGTAAGTGTATATAGTAGCAGTAGAACTACTGGTAGTAGTAGTAGTATAAAGTAGTATCGTAGTAGTAGTTGTAGTAGTATAGAGCTCTAGTAGTAGTAGTAGTAGTAGTAGAACACGTGGCGTATCTATGGATTCTGGCGCCCGGGGCAAATAAAAAAGTTGCGTCCCCCTACTCCTTCTTCGTGCCTAAACCTACTTGTACAAGCAAGGGAGCGAAGCGACCGAGCGGCAATTTTTTTGCATTTTTAACCCTAAAAAGCACAATTTTTTGCGCATTTTACCCAGGAAATTTTGCAAGTGACCACTGTGCATGCAGTTGAGAAGTTCGAATTTTGTACATTGATAAACGGTTTTCTATTCACGCCCTTCTAACATTGGGAGCGAAATTAACGAAAAGTTGAAAGTTGAGATTTATTTTAAATGTTGACCCTCTGCAAATGCTTTATTATGCATTTCATCCTATATTGGAGGCGCAATACTTAGCAAGAGGCAGATGAAACTTACAGGTTAGCGAGCAAAGCAACGACATTTTCATCTTTATTTTCAAAATTCTGAACCCTTAAAAAACTATTTAAGAACTATATACCGGGCGCTCGAAATTACGAGATCCTGAAAGACAATAATTATCTGAGGGGGCAAAGCGACTGAGCTTTAGAAAATTTGCGCATTTTAAACCCTCAAAAACTTTATTTCGAATGCTTTTACCCTACCGATTGGGGGGGGGGGGCGGGCGCATAATCCTTAAGAATTGTGCTTTTTCTTTCTCACTTTTGCGTTCTTTGCACCTCGTCCAAGTGCCACCCGGGGCACGTGTCCCCTGCCCCCTAAATGTGCCACTGAGTAGAACTACTAGTAGTATAGTAGTAGTAATAGTAGTAGTGGTAGTAGCCTAGTAGTAGTAGTTGAAGTAGTATGGTATAGTAGTAGCTATTAGTAGTAGTAGTAGTAATAGTAGTAGTAGAATATTAAAGTAGTCGTAATAGTAGTTCTACTTCTACTTAAAAAAAAGCAGCAGAAGCAGAAATACCGAATATTATTTTGCTGGGTGATGCTATACTATTGCTCGAAGTAGAACTTGATTTGCCACTTTAAACCACATACCCAAAACTGGTTTTATAAATGCCAGGACACCCAGCTTTATGTACACAACACTGGAACACGCAATGCAGGAGAACCACAACTTTCCTTCCATCCTTGGTTGTGGAATGTCTCTGCTCAATTCATGCAAGGACATGTCATGACCCCACTGTTTTTCATGCAGGCTTGCTTTTCACAAAATCCTCAACCATACCAAGGAGTTCGGTCCTTGACCAAACCCACCCGTGCCCCCCCCCCCCCCCATTCATACATCGAAAAGAAGAGAGGAAGAGAATATAAGAAAGAAAAAAATGGACCAATGAATTTACAAAGCAGGCGAAAGAAACCTCTAATCGGTGTTCAAGATCCACCAATGCTCCCAGTTTCTACATGTTCAAACGTAAACTGAAGTTTTACTTATTGAGTAATTATCTAGTTGATTCTTCTTAATTGTAATTATTACATGTATTGTAACATGATTTTTTTACAATTTACTACTGTACAGCAACTGTCGACTTGACTCTCCTTATTTCCTTTCCTCTCCCGCCTGTAGCCTGATTTTCTTTTCTTTTCTTTTCTTTTATTTGTGTCGCTTCCTGAATGTCCTTTTCTTTATATGTATCTCATCCCCTCCCCTCTTTCTGTACATAATCCCTTCTCCCCATCCTTTTAATGATTTAGTTATTTCATGTCTATAAAAGATACAAACACTTATTTGACAAACAGTTGTTATTTGTTATGTTAGCTCGTTAGGTATATTTTCTTCTATTAAACATTTGTTTTTTCATCTTCTTTATGGCTTGCTTTGAGGGACTGACTTTTACAAGCTAAGCTTTACCCAAGGTCTCCTCGTCTTTCCGTATCTTACTTTATGTTTATTTATAATGGATCATTGTTCATACTCAGTATGACATTTCATTTTAAATTTGTAAAACTGTGTAACATGTTTCTTGAAAGAAAGACAAATAAACTTGAACTTGAACTTATGTGCCATTTAGGTCGATACCCCCTCCCCAAGATGAAAACGCGTACTGTATAAGTTGTTCGTAGACCTGTCAAGTAAAAAAGAAAGGATACATTTTCTTTTTTCCTTTCCATATTAGCACACGATAATTACAGATATGTATGGACGTGGGCAGGCAAAGAGAAGAAGAAGAAGAAGAATAGAGAGAGAGAAACTGAGAGAAATGGGGAAAGAAGGCGGGGAGAGAAAGGGAGAGAGAGAGAGAGAGGGAGGGGAAAGAAGGCGGGGGAGAGAGAGGGAGAGAGGGAGAGAAAAAAAGGAGAGAGGGAGAGAGAGAAAGTGAGAGAGGAGGGGGGAAGAAAGCGGAGAGAGAGAGTGATTTTGCGAGCTCCTCTCCCATTTGCCCTCTATACTAACAAATCATATTGTAATTTCCTCTGTCATGTCTGTAGTAAATATTAGATCATACATGCACCAGGGAAATGTCACATTTCCCTGCATGCACCATTGATATAATAGCTTCACATGTTTTACAAAAAAAACATGTATGAAACAAATCTTTTCCATCATTGCATCAACAGCTAAGAAAATTTATGAAATATGAACTCGCAAGAGTTGACGATTTGTGTTAGATTGATTACAGCTTCAAGACTTTATGATTTTCTTATTTCTTCTCGGGTTTTACTGAAAGTTTTACTCACTGTTTTCTTTCATTTATCTGATTTTATTAAAATAAACTAAATACGAGGGTGGACTTCCCGTTTGATCTTTATTTCTCACTCCCTCATTCTATTTATATTTCATACGAATAACAGTATTACCCATCCCCCGTCACTTATCCAGAAGCACACCGTACGAACATAAGGCGGAAGTTAAAATACATTACTTTTCTTTTTATACATTATGGAGTTTTTTCCAATGAAAATTAATTGGAACATTATACATCAATATTTAGTTGCACAGTACGTAAATTTACATTAGCGATCGGAAGAAGAGATACACGCAAATGAACAATGACGTATAGATGTTATACGCACTTTCATATCATATAATCATATTATATATATTTATAGTCAGGGGGGGGGGGCGAAAATCTCAGAAAATTTTCTTACAAGCACAAAAAAAGGTTATCATTTCAATATGTGAAGCATAATGTAGACTTTTCTTTCAAAAGGGGACACACGGACCGGAAGTGCCACCCCCCTAATATGTATACTAATACTAATATGCAGAATACGGAAAATCATATACGAATGAATCTTAAAATATAGACACGGCCGGAAGTGCCACCCCCTAATATTTATAGTAATATCAATATACAATATACGGCAAATCATATACGGATGAGTCTTAAAAATATAATGTCAGATGACGTTAAAATATTCGGAACATATTCTGAGGTAAAATTTGAATGTCCAGCGAGCTGCAATATTTTTAATTGAGATCAGTTTCATGATAAGTCATTTAATATCACTCTAGGATTAATTCAATTGGGTCTAATAACATCTTTCAAAATTCAAGTTCAGATAACATGGAAAATCATTATTATGACAGATGGAAAATTGTTTCATTGAACACATATCATATCCAATGAATCTCACACCTCTGCTGAACAACACCGTTTCTTGTGAGGTTTTGACAGGATCTAGATTGATAGTAACCTTTCCGTGTAATATTAACCTTATTATTTCTCTTGGGGGGGGGGGGGGTAGGAAATTTGTCAGGGTTGGCTAACTGCCCCTTACCCCTCAAATACACTCCTGCAGCATGTTGTTATACATCCCCACATGTTGGGTTTTTTGTAAACATTATAAAAATCAGCAAATTTTGGGGGAGCCTGAATTTAATTTATCTCAAAGTAAATGTGATAGTTTAATCAAGTAAAACAGAGTGATTACCGCGCATCTGAACTCTCACAGGTATATTATTAGAGTCTCTCTACATTAAAGGGTTCTACATGAAGCTACAAACCAATGGTTATACGTTGTTCACTTTTACAGTCATGTAGGCAATTAGGCATAGCGATATATGCCAACGTCGGACTATTATGTGTGTATAAATCATTCCCAAACCCCTCTTTATTAACAATCAACTTGGATTGCAGTCTTATGTTGGACGTTTTGTTAGCAACATAATGCAGAGCACCCCACCCCCGCCCACCCTGAACTCTTTTCTTCCATTCGCACCACGTTTTTATTATTATTCTAATCAATATCTATGTAAGAAATTTCACAATATGCATATCACTTCTCTATAATCTCGTACTGCTCGTACTCTATCTTTGATGTGTGCTTGCATATTTCAATGCTTGTGTAAGAGAAGACAAGGAGACTGGAACGGAGAATACGCATATCACTGGCCAAAGCTGGAGGTAGCCTTGGGATCGTAAAATCCATCATCTAGGTCATTTGCCTGGACTATTGGGAGCATTAACGGTCATTAAATTCAAGTTAGGTTTTAGGTGCGACCATTGGAAAGATCTATAAAACTTACATTGATCTCGAAAAGTTCAAGCACAGAAAAGGTTAACAAACAGAATGAAAAAAGGCATTCATCAGATCTATAAAAGGCTTCTTTAGTGAGAGAGAAACAAGGGCAAATCTTGCTCGTGTTCATAGTGCATGTACCTACATGGACAATGTACGTTTGATCTTTCTCCTTCTACCGTTGCCAAGTTGTATGCCTCGATATCTGTAGAAATTACGTAATCCTTTCTTTATAATTTAAATAGAGCAGCACTATCCTACTTGAATTTAACACGGCCGAAGATACACGCACCGGTCATATATATGGCTACAGAATGTGTGACGTTACTCGGTGCAAAATCTAGTATAAAATCGAGTAATATTAAACCAATACGTTCAGCACAACAATACGAAATACGAAATACGAAAATCTAGTCCTACGTTTCGTCTAAATTTGATTGATTCCTGACTTACCCTTGCAACAGACACACTTGACGTCAGGCATGATGAAGAATTTGAGCTCGAGTTGTACGTTTATGAAGTCAGAATTAATAGTATCACACTTGATCGTTGCTTCTAGCTAAAGTTAGCTTCTAACAAATGCATGCTGGCAATTATGCGAGGATTTTATAATGAATTTGATATCAAAGCCCGTGTGCAAAAACCGAAGGGAAATTGTACTGCACGCGAACGTTCGGAGACCTGTTGGCACCGGGTGTTTTTCCTGAACCGATAGCACGCACATGCACGTGTCGATTAATATGACTCAAAAGCGGTGAAAACAAAAATAAAAATCTTTCCCAAAATCAGTAAATGGAGACGGGATCGAAGTTCCAGAAAACGGCGGGGAAGCAAATGAGGTTAGGGGTGGGTAAAATGGGGGCACATGTCTCCCATAAAAATGTAGTGCCCCTTCCTCGAAAGTCGATGAAAAATTCAAAAGATTAAGATAATAAGCTCAGTAACGCATACCGAGTGTAAAGTTTCCATGCAGTTATTTTGTTCAAAGTTGGTTTCCCCGCTCAGCCGCTCTTTCCCTAGCATAAGAATATATATACAAGACAAAAAATGGAGGCCTATTGATGTTGAAACTGGGGATCAGTGGTGCCCCGGACAAATTAATTTATTATAGGCCTACCTGAATAGATACCAGAATTGAACATTCTCTCCCGGTCCCCTCCCCTGTCACGGAATCCTAAATCCGCCACTGATGTATACTCTAAAAACTCAAGAGTTAAATCACCATTCAAAAGGGCCGAGGAGTAACCACTTTTTCAAAAATTAACATGTTTAAATGCGCTTACAAAAATGTGTTTAAAAGCATATCGAGTTAAGTTATCTTCTCGGCAGAAGTTATTTATGTCATTCAATATCGACGTTCTCTTTAAAATACCCGATAAATGCTCCAGAAACATTATTTAAGAACCCTTAAAAAATATTATGCTAATTAACCCTGTTACTATTACCAGGGAACACTTCCCTGCTATTCCGGTGTAATTTTGCACTCCAACCGTAGCTCCTAATATAATAATGGCGACCCGAGTGCACACAGTAATTATACTTCCTTATCGAACAAAGAAACAGCAGCAGGTGCGTACGGTATCATTTTCCGAGTGCATAAAAATGATGGAAAAAACAGGATGATGTACAATGGTACTGGTGCACATGTATCGGATATAAAGAACACTTTGCAAGTCACGACACTTACCCAAGTTATATATTTTCATGATTTTCTTTCTGTTACATACAATATGAATATAAATTTGACTCAATTTCACATATTGATTTGCAAGGGCTGATCTGCCAGACTCTCCGCTATGCGCACGATCCTGAATCACTAGAGATAACTCCTTGATAACACTGACTTCAGAATTATGCACTCGGTGGTCTACCGGTATAGTCTTTAACGAAGGCGCCAGAAGCATCATTAAAATGCTCACATTCTCAGTCATATTAATTAAATTGAGCGTAGGCTATGGTAAATAATATTCTTCTTAAATATAATTGATTTCCTCTCTCTTGCAATGAATATTATGCTTTCTTATTTTAACATGAAAACTATTTCTTTCTCATGGTATGCCTTTCAATGAGCCACTGAGTAAGGGCAGGATCATGTGTTCGGGGGGGGGGGGGGGCAAAAATCGTGATGTGTTTACATGGCCGTCAGTAATTAGCCCTTAAAGTTAATAAAATGAGGACTCGACAGTTATATGAGAAAGGTTTTCATGCTCATGGTCGTGATGAGAATAGTCACACCTGTCATTTCAGTCAGGTCATTAAAGCGAAACTTGCCTTTATGAACGTATTTTGACATTTAACATTTTCACAATCAACAGAATAATATAATTTTGCTATTTTTGTGATAAATCTTGGATATGTTGTATGCAAAAAAGACTATTCAGAATACCGTGCCGTTTTTGCAGTTTTGCACACGTTTCCACGTGACCTTCTCGTCAGTCTGCATCTACAGACCTGAATAAAACCATATAGAATTGTCAATCTAAATATACAGTGCCAATATTATAATAGGTTGCAGTTTACAGCGTTAAGACTGATCAGAGTTTGTATCTTGATGGGTTGGGGGGGGGGGGGGTTATCAGGAAGTAGTTTTCCTTGCTTCGGGGCAGTTGTCCTGTGATATAACTGCCCAGAGGCAAAGAGGTATCGTCCACATCACCGTCCTTGTCATTATGTTCTAACCTTTAAAAATACAGAATATACCAATGCTTTTTACAATCTCATGTATGATCATGACGGGTACAAACAAAATTTGTACATACCTCTGTAGAAGCCATAAACGAATAATGATCAGTCATTACCTTTTCAATGTTATGTATTTCAATACAGTCATAATGATCTATATATGGTTCCTTTTCGTGACAATTCATACTTTAATAAAAATATCTTGGAAAGTAGCTACGTGGACGATAGTAGGTGCAATTCAAATAGAGAAACAACATTTATACGGTTTTGATTTATAGTAACTCAAAAATGTATAATTCGGCTTTACGCTGCAAAAAAATTATCCGATTTCCAAAAATTACTCTTCAGTTTTTTTCATCAAATATTTTATTAATTGTTTTTATAGCCTATTACAATGAATTGCAGGTCCACGTCTTTTCTGCTATGCGGGGAGGGGGGGGGGGGGCACAGATCTCCTAAAGACGTCTTTAGGAGTTGTGTGTGTGTGTGTGTGTGTGGGGCGGGGGGGGGGGGGTAACCCACTTTCCGCGCATAACTTTTGTACATTATAGGTGGTAGTCTTGTCACGTCGTTTTGTAGTAAGGGAGTATACTGTCTAGAAAGGGTCCTTTAATTCTTGTTTTCCCTATTTGTGTCTTTTGTAGAGTTTGATCTCATTTTATCTGAAATCGATGAGAATATTTGAGGGATTAGTTGGGTTAAAAAAAAACTGTCCTCATGCATTTCATCACCCCCCCCCCCCCCTCCTGCAAAGGAAGAAAACACGCTCCCTGTTTTTAGTTTGTACGGTTATCAACATTTATTGCATTTGACGTTAGTGCAGATGCATTTAAAGAAGAATTCAACACAATTTTGGAAGCATTGAAAATGTTTTCTTACGAAGCTCCTATCAAAATACTTGACATAAAAACAAACATTACACTTTCACATCAGTATAAGGGCATGAAAGTGGGATTAGTCGGGTTAAAAAAGAAACCCCAGTTTATGTTTCGCCAGAATTATTTGTAGGTAAATTAGAGGGCCGTAAACATAGGGGTCTAGCGGTTCTGGGGTTCGAGAGTGTATGTAGGTGCGGGTTTGCGCTCGCGCGTGTGTGTGTAATTGGGGTTTTATTTTTATTTCAATCAGATATATCAATCAGAGACACCCCATCCCCAAAGATATAATTTTTGTAATTTCATTTCCCAGTGAAAAGTCACCCCCATTTTTCTTGGTTTGTTTTTGTTGCTGTTATTAATTGTGGGGTAACCTCGCTAGTCATAAGGACCGATATTCATAAGGACCGCTATCCATAACGCGGGACTAAATGAATAGCGGTTTTGTATGAATATCGGTCCTTCTAAATAGCGAGCAAACCATAGACAAATTACCTCGCTATTCATAAGGACCTCCATTCATAAGGACCACTAATCTTAACTATTCATAAGGACCGCTATTCATAACGCGTGTTAAATGAATAGCGGTTTTTCTATGAATAGCGAGCGGACCCGATTAATTGTTGTTGTGAGATTATTTTGGAGCGAAAACACCCCAAAATATGAGAACGTTTCTATTCTCTACTAGTCAGACAATTTTGGAGTGGAAAAGTCGCTCCCAGGTGCCAGGAGACCCCCCCCCCCCCCCGCCCCCAAAACAACAACAAAACAACAACAAAAGACAAAAAAAAATAAAAAAAATAAACGAACAAACAAACAAAACAAAAATAAAACAAAAAACCCAAACAACAACGACAAAGCAAAAAAAGAAAACCACACAAAAAACAACCCAAACAAACAAATTTGTACGGGCATGGCTGGGTAGAGGTCAGTGGTATCATTTCGAAATCATATAAACATCAATTGTCTCGCACTTCCCGTATTTCGCAATGGCAGTTGCCAATTTCATGCTTTCGCTGAGTATTTCAGATTTTATTGCGTACGGATGGTATTTAGAGACTATTTGAGGTAACTGGCTTACTGTTCATTTGACTCCATATCGTCATTATATGGCCCTTTAACAGACGACACTTTGTACAGACGCACTCTTCAGTGGAACAAAAGACGGTAAGAATATGATATTTGAGAGACCTTCAGTTATCACGTGCATGCTGATTATATGAATATGTGTGGGGGTTTGTAAAGGTTAGACAATTCGTTCTGGAAAAGTTAACAGTTGGAAAAAAGTCTCCTTAAATAATATCAGCAGCATCCGAGGTTATCATCCTACTTGATAGCTTTTGGTCTCTTCTATGTCCACTAGTTGAAAAATTGTCGATGGTATACACTCTCGAACAAGCTGGCTAAAATTTTACTTAATATTGGGTAAAAAGGGAACATGTATGCTGGGGAAACTGTACTCAAAACTGGGGGAAATTACCATACATTGGGTAAGATTTTACCCAACAAACATGAATGTTCCCTTTTTACCCAACATTTTTAGAGTGTATTAAGGACATATGTTTAAAGAACAAAGCCTATTATTTTATAAATCGTGTTTTAATGATTAGAATATGAAAATTTTCAGTTCACAGCTCTCAACTTTACTGATACCAGCCAAAGCAGTTACTAATTATTATATTTAAACGAAGCCATTCATTAATTTGACCTAGAGAAAGGATAGAAGAAAAAGAAAATGCCAATAAAATAATTTGTTGACGAATTATGATGACATCCACCCCATGTACGTTTTAGCCATAAGCGAACGGGCACAATGTCGCCATGCTAGCGGGACTGACGTCTCAAGCAAGAATACCAAATGTCCAGTTTCTAAATTCTGCGAGGGATCGAAGAAAAAGATTTAAAATTAACTCTTTTACATGGTGAAAAATTGAATCTTTAAATTCACATTTACTCTCATGATCGGTAATATATGGTAGATGTAATAATAAGCATAATAAATATTTCAGAATTTCAGGTTGTATAATAAGAAAACGTTTTTTCATCAGTATCATCACACAATTGCATGATAAAAAAATATGAAACTACAAAAACGTCATCTTGTTGCCTTAATATGACAGCAGATATGTGATGATGATTGATTGCTCGAATATTCGCAGCTCAAAATTCTCGTGTGAGACATTGGGAGAGGGAGAGAAGAGGGGATGGGGGGGGGGGGGGCTGCAGCCCCATCATCCGCCTTGTAGTCTTTGGTTTTGATGATTCCGTCTTTATGCTTTTGCAAAAACAGGGTTCGAGTTAAGATGTCACCTTGAATTCATCAGAATGAAATTCAGGAGCAACACAAATCTGAACGGGCGGGAAATATTGGAGATGTTCATAAAGAGTGGTCTCCATTCTGTGGGGGATGATTGGGTTCAATGGGAGACTACTGCGGTGTGTGTCGGCACTGTGATGATGTTGACAGGAAGAGAAATACTCTTCATCCAGAAGAGCACTTATCAGCATCACGCCGAAGATGGGATAGTAAACTACATTGAAGAGAACATGAATCAAGTAAGTTCGGTGAAGGTTTTTGGTAAATATTCACCATGCAGCACACCTGGTTTTGACTGCTGCAGCAGATTTCGAGATGTCAAGGAAAAGCTAATGAAAGGTGATGGTCAAGAAACGAAATTTGAAATTGCATTTTCGGCTCTTTACAAGATAAACAGACCATCTTGTTTTAAACGAGGTTGCTTCAGTGGCAATGCAAATGGACATCGCCGGCGCCCAAGAGAGGAAAGTGACGACAATATGGAAAATCTCGCTTCACTGGGTTCAAGTGTCAGAAGCTTCGAAACCGGTGACTGGGCTGAGTTAATTAAGCTCCTAGCTCTATGGGATGTTTCACGTGGGGTGGCAGCAGCAGGCCTTGCATCGATCCGCTATGGAGACAAATACGGCCATTGGCGTGACTATGAGGACGCGGAACTCAAGAGAGATTTTGAGATTTTGAAGCAGCTATTATATGTTACAGCAGCAACAAATATAAACACTTTCAGTGGCGGATTTAGGGGGGAACACATCCGGCCAGTGTCCTCACTTTTGGAATCCAAGTTGCATACCTCAAGTACACAACTCGAAGTTTGTGCCCCTCTTTTGACACTTCCCGTGGCGGATTTAGGTGGGAGCACATCCGACCCGTGTCCTGCTCTTTTCAAATCCAAATGCCATACCTCAAGTACACAATTCGAAGTTGGTGGCCCCTCTTCTAAGCTGATTATGTTGTTTCTTGTTTTTGTTTTTGTTTTTTTCTGTGTCTGTCCAAGTATTTTTGACTTAAAAGACACCCCAGAACTCTAATGAACTTTTTCTATGCAGGTCAGGAATTTCCTGACTACTTTGGCTCCTCTTTTACAAAATCCTGCATCCGCCCCTGGACTTATAGAGGCTTTGCATGGGAGAACAATGCCCCTTAGGTGTTGAACTATAGTCGATTTGAAACTCATGAACCTACATATAGAAACCGGTATTTTGACATCGCTTCGGTTTGGAGAGAAGTTCGGCTTCTAACGTGACTTGGAGGATGCTGAGCTGAAGAGAGACTTTCAAATCTTAAAAGAAACTTTCAAAGGACTATAAGTTTATCTCCTTTTCGCATATGGAACACATATTTGTGAACATAATATTCCCAGAAGGGGCATTTTCATAATACTGTATTTCTCTGTATTTCATTGTGGTACATTGTATCTGAACGAGCATGTGACCACATATTGTCTTTTGTGGCATATTTGCAGGCCTTCCTACTCGTAAACTCCTACACACAGAACATTGTACAGCCTACTCTTTGCCCACCTTTTGAGCAACCTAGAATATTTTCATCGTGAAATAACTCACAATTTGACACGAAACTGAACCTGGAAAATGTACAATACTTAGTTTCACAAATTAACTAAATTTCATTGTGGTAAAGATCGTTTTTTAAGCCTATTGCAACAAATGGTATTACCGTTTATACATCTGTGAATTGAGTCTAGCTATGTCTCGTATTCTAGTTGGGGAATACCCACTGTCAGTGCATTCTAGCAACCAAAATAATGTAAATTACGTGGTAGTCTCGTCTCATGTCATTTTCTAGTAATGGAGTACATTGCCCGGCTAGTTTTCTTTCATTTCTGTTTTCCCGATTTATATTTTTGGTAGAAGTTGATGCTAATAGGGAGAATAGGGAGACGGCTCCCGTTAAACACCCAGTTCAGTTTCGGCATGATATAGAGACATGGTTGTATTTCTTTATGGAAGTTTGCAATTAATACATTCGGACTAGGGAGCGGCCATGGCATGAACCAATAGCATTTCACAAAGTCATATTAACATCATGCACATCGCTTGTCTCACGGCATCTAGTCTTTGGCCAGAATGTCATTGCCAATAATTCTCTGCTTTCACTCGAATACTTCTGATTTCAATGCATGTGCATTGTCTTTAAAATGTACACATTGAGGTAATTATTACTATGTATGCATCTGACTCCAGACGTTATCTTTTTCAATGAAATGAAAGACGGTAAGAACATGTTATTTGAGAGACCGTTGTTACGTTTGTCATGTTGGTCAGGAACATAGAAAGGGGCGCTACATTAGTCACCTACGCATCAGCTAGAGCGCCATTCATTATCACAGGCATAGACGATTACAGGACTGAGTGAAGCGAGCGCTTGCTCGCACCACCATCCCCCATCTCATTGATTATGCTCTTGTCACAACAGCGGAAAAGGGAAGCGTAACGTGAATGTAGACATATATTCGGCCATTAAAAAAAGGGAACATCGCCAGTTATCCCCACGATTTCCACACCCCTTTTGATAATGTTTGAGAAAGGAAGATACTCATAATAAGATGTTTATAAAACAGTGAATTACAGTACCGTCAGCACCAGAAAGTGTTCTAAGCGTTAGAATAAAAACGGTACATTTTCATTGCTAAAAAAATAATTTCCATAAAATGCAATAATAGCTCCAAAACGACAATACTAATTATGATTAGGAAATGGATAGTAGCATAGTTTTCTTCATAACAATATATGTCTTCATATGAGTGTAAGGATGCAATCTCAAATACATAATTTCGGTGCCCGAATATGAGGTGAAGATTGATCGAATTTCTACAACTGTAAATTCTCCTGGGTGGGAGGAAGGGAGGGGAGGGGGCTCAGCCCCCCCCCCCCCCGCCTTGTAAGTCTACGGTTGTAATAACGCCCTTTTTGTGGTTTTGCAAATATAGGGTTGGAGTTTTGATGTCACAGTTTCAACAAAATGGAATTCAGTAGCAACACAAAGCTGAACGGCCAGGAAATATTGGAGATATTCATCGAGAGTGGTCTCCATTCTGTGGGAAATACTCGGGTTCAATGGAAGAACACTGCAGTGTGTGTCAGCATTGTCACGATGTTAAGCGGAACAAAAACACTCCTCATCGAGCAGAGCACCGGCCAACATCATGCCGAAGATGGGATAATACAATTTGTTGACGAGAACATTAAAATAGTAAGTTCAGTGAAGATATTTTGTAAATATTCACCATGCAGCACACCTGGTTTCGACTGTTGCAGCAGATTTCGAGATATCAAGGAAAAGCTGATGAAAGGTGATGGTATGGAAACGAAATTTGAGTTTGCATTTTCGGCTCTTTATAAGATAAACAGACCATCTTGTTTGAAACGAGGTTGCTTCAGCAGCAATTCAAGCGGACATCGCCCAACAGAGGAAAGTGACGACAATATCGAAAGTCTCGCTTCACTTGGTTCAAGTATCAGAAGCTTCGAAACAGCCGACTGGGCTGAGTTAATAGAGCTCCTGGCTCTTTGGGATGCTTCACGTGGGGTGGCAGCAGCAGGCCTTGCATCGATCCGCTATGGAGACAAATACGGCCATTGGCGTG
This sequence comes from Heliocidaris erythrogramma, assembly GCA_025617745.1. Classification (NCBI taxonomy): domain Eukaryota; kingdom Metazoa; phylum Echinodermata; class Echinoidea; order Camarodonta; family Echinometridae; genus Heliocidaris; species Heliocidaris erythrogramma. The sequence continues at coordinate 21,185,723 of CM046856.1, forward strand.
ACTTTGAGGACGCGGAGCTCAAGAGAGATTTTGAGATTTTGAGGCAGCGATTTCACGGAGTTGCAAGAAAAAGAGAAATTTCCCTGCGTAACATTGATATCACGATATTGGAAAAAGAAGTATGTAAAATTAAAGAGGCGTTAGCAAAGGTTCACTAAGCATATTATCACGGGTGCAAAGGAGGGGGCAAGCCTCGACTTAACTCAAAGTATTTGCATTTCCCCAAAATTTACGGATCGGTCGTTTTATGATCTCGCACTATTATGCGCATGGCAAGGACGTATCGGAAATGTTCAGTTCTGATGAAGGTGAAAATACTTTCTAGGTTTTCTCATTCTTTTTAATGTTGGTTTAGAAGAATATCACAGAAGACATGTACCCTCAAAAAGATATCTCTTTAACTGCCTTATATTCACAATATGATGAGAAACATGTGTCTGTAGTCCCATATACCTATCTCGGGGCAACCTCGCTAGTCATAAGGGCCGCTGGTCATAATGACCGCTATTCATATAAGGACCGCTATTCATAACGTGAGATGAGGGTCGCTATTCCTAATTCACATTGAGGGTCATTACTCATAAGGACCACTATTCAGAATACGAGAAGAGGGTCGCTATTCATAAGACGGAAAGAGGGTCGCTATTCATAATATGAGAAGAGGGTTGCTATTCATAATACGAAATGAGGCTCGCTATTCCTAATACAGATTGAGGGTAGCTATTCTTAATAGGATGAGGGTGTAGCGACCCTCATTTCGTATTATGAATAACGAGCCTCTTTCCATATATAGCGATCCTCTTCTCGTATTATGAATAGCAGCCCTATGAATAATCACCCTTTAATGAATAATGAGCCTTTTCTCCTATGTAGACATGATCAACCTTTCCAAATTGCTTTGAGACAGTCCCTTTCACAATGTAGTTCCATAATCAGAATTCATTTTCCCCCATTATATATGTCTAATGCAATGATTTGATCATTTATTACCTGAATTCATTAAGATAGATATGCCCATATGATTTTAGTTAGTTTCGTTCAGAGAACTAAAATTGGCATGCGCTAATCGAATAATTGTATAAGTAATGTATAGAATGAATGAGGTTATTATTAGCATTTGTGCTATCTTCTAGTTCCAATTAGCAACTTTACCTTAGTATAAATAGTGCATCTGTATGACACGTACTCGATCATTTATTGATCTACAAACATGACTACATATTATTGTAAATCCATTTATATTTATTTCATGTAGATATTAAGTACTTTCTTATGTATATATTCATGTAAAATTATTACTCTTTATATTAATTTTATAATTATACTGTCATTTACGTGATGTGTTGTTAATAAACTCAAACTCAATCATTATTTCGCAGAACCAACTACGATGAAAGATATACACATTAAAGATAGGGACAAATGAAAGTGAGCATCAGCGATTTATGTTTGAATGCTTTCAGGCTTCACTTCTGTGATCATTAGCTACAGGTATCTTTTTCGTTCTATACCAAAAAAAAATTAAAAAATTGCCCCTTTCTATAGAACAGACTACTTTTCATATGAATATGACTAAACCACATTGTGGAATGCTATTAACCACAAATGAAAACAAACAATCTGAAAATGTAGATAGATAATAAGTTCTGCATGATTGGCTATACATCATTGAATGATCTCATTTATGAACGTGCTTGGTTGTTGCCTTTCTATGAATCGCGTTTGTCATAATTTTGAAATGTAACCTTTGTATTTCGCTATTCAGTTATCGTTGAATTTAAGTAGTACATTGTCGATATTCCCTCTTTAAATCGAGTTGTCATAATTTCGAGAATTTAATAATGTTACCTTTGTATTGTGCTATCATTGATCTTGAACAGTACAATGAAATTATCATATTCTCAGTTGCAATTTTTGGTAATACTTTTAGGTCTTCGTTCCTTACGTGTCTATATCATTTGTATATCCTGTGTTCATAATGATATCATGAACACTTTATGGCCTGTATTCTCAAAAACAGCTTAACTTTAAGCCAGGCTTAAACCCCTCCTAAATGCGCAGATTTATAGGCCACCGAAATATGGAGTACCAAAGGTTGACCCCTTTTAATCGTATACAAGTTTATTTATTTTCTTACATAAATATGATAATAATAACAATAGCTAATACTAATTTATACGGAACTTTCCTTTCAATCGTATACAAATAACCATACGGCAAATGCAAATCTTGTCTCGACAGAATCGATTTTTAATTCTGTTTTCATTATTTTGTTACATAAATATGATAATAATAATAATAATAGCTAATAGAATGGCCTTTCATAAATCAGCGGCCTGTTAATGCTAACATTGGTTAAACCAAGCTTAACTTAGGCTACTTAGAATACGAGCCAATAACTTTATCAAACTGTCACTAAGAGGCGGATTTTTTTTTTTTTTTTGGGGGGGGGGGGCACGGTCTGGGAAGTCTACATTGTTCTCCCCTTTTCGTGCACAATGCTTCCCCCTTTAAGACCTGGTGACCTTTTTTTTTGTTGCACTTTAAACAATTTCGAAGGACGAAGAGACCCCACAATGTGTGATGACCCCCTTTTTTTGCTTGTCAGAAAAATTTCTGAAATTTGTGCCCCATGTTTTTACAAAATCCTGGATCCGCCCCTGCTTTCATTGATCTATTTCTATCATTTTCCCCCCGCTTTCATTAGAGTAAATTTGATTCCAAGTGGACCTCCCCTTTAAGTTACGGAACCAAGATAACTTGCGAGGAAAAGAGCATTTCCATATTGTCCCTGGTTTTTACTCTCCCATTATAACATAAATGCTCTTTATAAAAATTCACTCCGTTATTTTGCCTTTGTATCACTATTTGTCTTTTTATGCAAAACCTAATCTGCATATCTCTTTTATAATACGCAAACTGATTAAAATGCTTAACGCACTTGTGTGGAATATTTCATTATTTATCTTCATAATGATTCGTCCTTTCTATCATTACCACAACGCATATTTCAAAGGCTTATTACAACACCCTTCCTACGGACATGCTAAATAATTTATTTTATTATCAACAAAACGGTTGTTTGATTTTCCACCAAATACATTAAATTCATAAAAATAGTCTAAACAGCGTCATCATGAATTATCAGAAAATAATAATATGCATGAAATGTTACTTACAACTTTAGGCTTATGCTGACATTATTGGGTTTCTAAAAGGCAGCTCCGAGAAACATTCATCTCACAACACGTGAACTTAGGCTTGCGAATTACACACGCTCTCACATGACCAAATCCTTATTGTCAAAACTAATGATAATAACAATGTGATGATAATTATAATAATAACAATGATGATAGTAACAATATTAATGATAATAATAACAATTTTAATAATAATAATAACAGCAATAATAATGATAATTAATAATGATGATATTACTGATGGTGATGATGATGATGATAGTGATTTGTTTTAATTTACCAAGGGTCAGGATAGCCACATCGGTATCAATACGGCTCTTCCTGCGGGCTCTGCAGTTGTTATGACCCCAACATAGCCAGGTACCTATTTAACCCTAATAGAGCCGGGTTATTTAGACCCATCTCACAGCCCGGGGGGGGGGGGGGGGGGGGCTGATTCCGCCCCCCTAAGATCTCGGCCGTCCACCGCGCATTCGCAACGAAAATCGGCACACACGTCGCCGACCACGTAATCTACAAAACTGTATAGTCAATTTCTCCGAAAAATGTCACAACTAATTAATTTTGCTAATTTATGCATAACATTAATGGTTTGCTCTAATTAATTAAATAAAGCCCCAAAACTGCTAATTTTTTGTATAGAGACTCTTTGTCAGATTCTGATCAAATAAACCCCCCCCCCAAAAAAAAAAAAAAAAAAAATTCGGTAAAATCCCTTTTTTCTTATGTATTTTTTATTGTTTTTTTTAATTTCTTATGTATTTCTTTGTATTTCGACTTTTTGTTTTTGTTTTTTTTCGATGGAATTCGTCGGCGACACTATTTTAATCATAAACAACATAAAATTAATTGTTTTTAAACAGTAAAAGTAAAAATAATGAAACATTTATGAATTTAAGCTGGAAACAAAATTTGCATTGGATTTGTACACGAAATCACGTTTTTGAGCAATTTTTGGTCTGACATGCACGCGCGGACATCACAAATTTGGTCTCAAAAGTTGCGCAAGACTTGAAAGAAAAAAGTAGAGAAGCGGCGTGGTGACTGATTTTCGCGATGCGAACATATTACGCGAAACGTCGAAGGGGGGGGGGGGGCGGAATCCACCCCCGGGGCCTATTAGGGTTAATACCCTTGGATCGAGAGGGACAAAAGGCGGGCCAATCATAATATATCGTGTGAAAGTTAAGATCCATTACCAGTGTACCACAGTACTTCCACTAAGAATCTCTCGCTTCTGACGTCACAGGACAACTGCGACATTAACGAAGTAAATCGCCACTGAATATTTGCCTACACATACAGTACCCCCCCCCCCCCCCCCGTTCTGGGGCCCGTTGCACAAAACATGCGTTTAAACGCAACTCAGGAAATCAGAAGTGCGCATTAAGGACTTGCATTTGATTTTTATGAGCTGCGATTAAACGTAAGTTTTGTGCAACGAGCCTGTCCCGAAATAGTCACTCCATTGTACATATGAGATTTGACCCCTTAAAGTTACTTAGAGCATCCATATCATTCACAAAAAGCTTGTCACCTCGAACGAAGCCGCCGGGTTTGGCCCCCAGCGGGCCTTAGAGTCGGGTCGATTTCAACCCATCTAACATATATTATGCGCCAAACTTTGTCATAAGGAAGGTGTATGACTATTCATTACCAAAACACACACAAAAAATGACAAAATTTGCCGTCGGGATGGGTTGTCAGACCGCCCCTAAAAATTGGGGAAAAAATCCCCTTAAGGCGCATGGTCAAAACGTCTGTCGGGTGAGAACAACCTAACATGAGATGTAGTGGTGTTTCATGAAGATTTTTATTCTTTATTTTTTAAAGAAAGCACAGTCGGGCGAGTTATATTCATTTCATTATATTCATCTTAACTGCTCTGTACATGGCAGAAAACAAGCAATTGATTTAATGATACCTTGGTTTACAGTCGTTGATTCATATTGAGGTAATAAAACATTGATGTATCGTAAACATAGCAGAACGCATTACTTGAAAGCCAAGCCATTCCCACCACCCCCGCCCCCGCCCCCACCATGTTGCAATCACTTGTCCGCCACTTTATGTTATTTCGCAATAAATTCCCGAAGGCTTTTCGTGCTTCTGCCCGAGATTATTCCCATCATTCTACATTGTTCTGTATCATTTTGTTGTAATTCCTGAAGAAATAATACTTTGAATTCCTTGCCTTTGTTTCGCTTGCCAGCAACGAGTTTCTTTGCAAGTGGGCGAACACTTCTCAGAATTGGGTAAGAAAATCACTGTTTTAAATTTCATTTTTCAAACTTTGACCGTAAGCCTGCAGTGAGTGATTCTCAAACATGCCCAAATTAACAATTTACTGTTCCCAATTCCAAAGTCCGTGTATTGGTACGTATGTAAAGTGACTTATTTGTCCCAAAATTAATATTGAATCCGGGAATGGGGCTCTTACTTGGATGAAAAGAATTCTTAATGCAATTCGTTCATTTTTATCATTCGCCTACAGTCTTTTCTCTCTCCCTATCTCTCTCTCTTTGCAAATTAAGTAAAGTAGCCAAATGTTTAAATGAAAAGAAAAAAACCCCCAATAAATCCAATAGCAAAATAGTGGTCAAAGAAAGAAGATCTAAAATAAAAAAATTAAGATAATTTGTTATCTTACCATAAGGGAAATGGTAAAATTTAGCCGGCGGGGTTGACGTCTCTTGTCCTAATACCGAATATCGACTTTCTAAATTTTTCGAAGGAGTGAAGCAAACAATAAAAAAAATAAAACTTTTCTCATGGTGAAAATTTAAATTTTGGAATTTATTTCCTTTTCATGATAGGTACAATATGGTAAACATAATGATAACACAATGAATAATTCATCAGGAGAAGAAAACCCGAAAACTAAAACTGGCTGTATGATATGAAAATATATTGTCATCATAGAAAGGTTGAGTTAAAGAGAAATCCAGCCTTAATGGCAAGTTGCTAAATTGAAAGAAAGAGGACAAATCAGAGAAGTAGATTGGTAAAAGTTTGAACGAAATCGGACAAGCAATAAGAAAGTTATGAATTTTTAAAAATTGTAATCACTATACCTATGGGAATTTCAAATTGGCTGAATAGGTAATGTCCCCGTGATGAAGTTGTGGACAACTCCCCCATTTGCTCCAACACATAAAATGACTAAAATGTCATTTTTTTCAAAACGTATTACTCAGTAAGATCTTTTTCTTTAATGAGGATATATAACAATATGCTATCTGCAATATATTTTAAGTACTGCCCCGAGGGTAAATGCGCTTCGACGAAAATCACAAAGTAATGATATTTTTGTGTCCGACAAACGGGAGAGTTGTCCACAAGATTGTCACAATCGACTCACCAAATTGCCAATTTGAGATTCGTATAGATGTAGTGATCTCATTTTTCAAACATCCATAACTTTCTTATCCCTTGTCCGATTTCTACCATCCTGCTTTTCTTATTTTTCTGCTTTCATACAAATCAAGTTATTACCAAGGTTGGATTGCCCTTTAATAGAGCTCCTAGCTCTTTGGGATGCATCACGTGGGGTGTCATCAGCAGGTCTTGCATCGATCCGCTACGGAGACAAATACGGCAAAAGAGATTTTCAGATTTTGAGGCAGCGATTACGCGAAGCAGCAAGAAATAGGGAAATTTCCTTGCGTAACATTGATATCACAATATTAGAAAAGAAGTACGTAAAATTAAAGAGGCTTTGGCAATATGCCACTAAGATATTTACATGAAGACTGAGGATGGACAAGCCGGTAACTCAGCAAAGGATAGGCATTTCCGTCTCATGATCTCTCGCTATATTATGCTCATAACAAGGAATATTATACAGCCCTGGACAAAAATTATTAGACTGCAATGTAACCTTTTTATTTTGCTATTCAGTTAACATTTATCTAATATATTACATTATGATATCGATATTCTCTCTTTAAATCGAGTTTTTCATAGTTCTGCAATATAACCTTTGTATATTGCTATTCAGTTATCCTAGATCTAGAATATTACATTGTCGATATTCTCTCTTCAAATCGAAGTTGTCATTTTTTGCAATGTAACAATAATTGTAATTTGCTATTCAGTTATCGTTGATCTAGAAGAGTACATTGTACATAATCAAATTCTTGATTGCAATTTCATTAATCCTTTTAGGTCTCGTCCCTTCCACATTAGCTATTGCTGGTATATTCTGTGACAGTGTTTATAACAATATCACCTAATTTACTAGTCAGGACCGAGCAAACACTTTTATTGTGAAAGTTATAGGGAAATCCCAAAAAGGATATGAATGATGTGCAATTTTGAATTTTTAATCACAATTTTCAATCTTATGTCAACTATCCCTCTTCTTGCTATCTAAAAATAAAGGAGTGAATTTGTCACTCTACATTAAAGATAAAGGTGCAATTATAATGTGAAAGGAAGTGGGAAAGGTTGACCATGTCTACATAAGAATTTTTATATACTCTGTTGTTTTAGAATCATCAAAATAGATGCCCTATCTAATACATGAGAATCAAAAGGGATTCTTAAAAGGGGGTTTTATCGAGGAAAATATTCGTTTACTTTTTGATACACTACTGTACACAGAACTCAATGATATACCAGGCATGTTTTTGATTATTGATTTCGAAAAGGCTTTTGATTCTGTATCACATGAGTTTCTCTTTAAAGTTGTTGGATTTCTTTCTTTTTAGACGATCATTGAAAATGCATCAAAATTTTCAACCAACAAAAACAATATCGAAAAAAAAATTGAAAAAAAAAAATTGAAAAAAAAAAAATCGTAGAAAAAAAAAAATCATTTTCAAAAAAAAAAATGCGGCACATACGGCCCGTTCCCCCCCCCCCCCTTTGAAGAAATGTATGCATTGTGCCCCCCTTTTTAGAACGAAAACCTTTTATTAATTTTTTTTTGCTTGTCAGAGAATCATGTAGGAAAACCGGACCCCCATAACCCCCCCCCCCCACCACCACCACTGAGCGATTTTTTTTGTTCTTGCTACCCCCCCCCCCCCTCCCACTGAGCGATTTTTCCGCCCCTGTTTGTACTCTCTATACACTCTATTATCGTTGGTATCTTTGTGTCATTATCTATGAATAATGTAGATGAATTGTAATCACAAGGTTTAACGTACAAACCAACCTTCTCCAGTACTGGTTTATGTAATGATGTTCGGTCAGGTTAATACAATAAGAGTATACACGTAATTTCAAAGTCCATTGAACCCATACTTCCTGAAGCTTTGCACCTTAAATTGAAAGCCAACTCTGGTTGTTCACATATTTATCAGGGGTTTTCTAAATACAAAGTGAGAAATGTAAGAGTCTCACCAAATGGAAGAATTTATTAGAAATATACAAAATGAACGATGGTGTCAAATTGTCTAATTCTTTTTCAGTCAACAATAGATACCAATTTGAGATGGTTCCAAATGATGATTCTAAACAGAATACATTATATGAAGGACGCATTGTTTCAATTTGGTGTGGTAGCTGATAAAAAGTGCACCTTTCGTAAAAAAAAGTAGTGAAGAAACAATCATACATGTTTTCTGCTTCTGTCATTACTCAAATGTGATATGGTCTAAGTCTGAGCACTGGGTAGGCCTACTGCATAACACTGGTGAAAGGATTATACTTAAGAACAAAAATACGTTGTTTGGATATATCGGTCTCAATAATAATGCACTAAATTGTATTTTGATGATTTTAAGAGAAAATTTGAGAAAATTATATCATCTGTAACGTGTTATTACGAAATAGAAAAATACATTTATAAAACGAATCTCAAAGAAAACAAATTGTTTCACTTCAGAAAATATTTGAGAGTGTTAGCAGTGTGACAACGTGAAACAATAAACAACTGAATTTGTATTGCTTATATCACTTGTGTAATATCCTTACGTTGTTGTTAGGTTTGAGAAAGTGCACATTTTAACTGTTTATTATGAAATGGAAAAATACAAAATATCCTTCAAAGATATGACAGTTGGGGTTGTTATAGCATACGATTACCAATTTAATATGCGTTTCTTAAATAATATGGTTTTTTTTTTCTCCCTGTCCTTAAGTTTTTCAGAACTCGAACTTCCCTTTAAATTTAGAATTCAGGCTATTGTTAGAATTGTCAGGGGATAAATGAGGGTTAAGGCTGGTGTTGAGTATTATTCTATTAGGTAGTCGTTTGTGCAGGGTAGTCCAAGAGTAACTCTAGAAATCTCTAAAGTAAAAGTTACGCCCCCTTCCCTGCGTTCTGTGCATGTTGTCAGCTACTTTGCTTTAATTCCCTTTTTTCTCAATTTTCTAACGGAATACATATCTGGGACCAGCGTACGAATTAATACAGACGCTACATATTGGAACGAAATCAGTGAATTTCTATTTTGAGCGGGCGGGGAATACCAGCGTCTGTCGGGTGCGAACAACCTAACATCATATGTTGTCGTGTTTCATGAAGATTTTGTTCTGATATTAAAAGGGACACAGCCTGGAAAAGAATATTAGACCAAGCTCCAATTACAGGGGAACTTCATGACGCATACAATCAAACAAATTTTCATTGAACTCCTTGAATGAATACTGATAACATATCAAAGAAATTATACCTTGCTATTAAGGTATTTTATTTTCTACTTACCACGGAAATAACGCCGTCAGTCGTGGTCTGTTAATTTGTATATAGCTGTTCATGAGATTTACTAATTAGATATTCACGTTAATATTCCCGCAGCTCACTGAGCTGCTTAATTGATTTCGTATAGATGATTCTGTAACGTTATTATTCGAAATCGGTTTGAACAGATAAACGGGGCAACGAATTACATTAAAGGAGAATATTACCAGGCTCGTGATACCAAAATGGAAACTTTATCTGGCAAAATGTCATCAGCAGCCATATAAAAAGATTAATAGACCAAGACTGATGATGTTATTTCTGTCGTAAGAAGGAAACAAAATACCATAATTGCAACTTAAAATGTCTATGATATATTATTCATTCGAGGATGTACAATGAAAATGTATTTTTTCTCCGTTTGTAACACGTAATACATCACCCTTAAAATGGAGCTTAATTGGTCTATTATTTTTTTTTTCCAGGGCTGTACATAGTCGGGCAAACTATGTTCATTTTGAAACCTATCTGTTCTGCTTTGTATATGGAAGCAAATAACCCAATTAATACAGTGGTTTACAGTCGGCGATTCCATTTTTTTTAGGTAAACAGTACTGTAACGTGAACATAACAGAGCGCGTGGAAGCAAAGCCATTCCCACCAGACACAACCCCCCCCCCCCCCCCCCCCCCCCCCATGTTGCAATCACTTGTCCGACGCTTCCCGTTGTTTCGCCATACCAGGAGACTGCATGTTTGTGCTTTTACCCGCCAGTCATTCACATCATTCTCCATTATGCTATATTATTTTGTAATTATTGAAGAACTTCTACTTTGAATTTCTGGCTTTCCTCATTATTTTGCTTGTCAGAAACTTCGCACGTGGGCGACCTCTTCTGGGAACTGGGTAAGAAAATTATTCTTTTCAATTTCATTTTTATAGGACTTGAAAATTATCATAGTAGATCCCCTGAAAAAGGACTGCTCTTGAAATTCCCTCACACTCAAAATACGACAAGAAACAGCTGAAATGTTCGGGGCGAGCCTTATACACATTTCTGTGTGCAGTGCAAGTGACTCTCAGCAGGACTGAGTCAATTTTTTTATATCACTTTGTTGATTCCAAAACCTTACAACATACACCCATTATTATGTGCTATATAATCAACCTTTCCCAATGGCTTTGAGACAGTTTATTGACAGTTCACTCTCATGAGCAGAACTCAACCTTATCTTTAATGGTTCTCAAACCCATGCAATTCAAATATTTCATATTCCAAATTCTAAAGTCCGTATCTGCATGATCTTGCTATGATATATGCATTATGTAAGTAAAGAAATCTATTGGTCCCACAAAATTAGAGTTCGGTAATAGGGCTCTTATTTGGATGAAATTAATCTCAATATAATGAGTACATTTTTGTCATTAGTCCAAAGTCCCCCGCTCCCTTTCTCTCTCTCTCTCACTCTCTCTCTCTTTGCAAAAGAAGTCAAAGAAAAAATCAAATGGAAGCCGGGAACAGTCGGACTTTGGGTTATGTAGATTGCCTTTTCCGAAAAGAAAGGCTGTCGGCGTAACGATACCCCTTAAAATGATTCTAATCGTTCTCAGACAACAACCAAGGAGGTTATTTTAGGCTCGGAACGTCGGGCTTGGACAATGGATTGGGTGTGGGGGGGGGGGGGGGGGGGGGGGGGGGTGAAGTTTTGTCTGACGAACAAAAGGTGCCCGACGTTCCGATGCCTCTGACTGTAGAGGGCATTCCGGGAGAGATAGTCTAGGAGTGTAAAATCATTTCAAATACGTTATTCGGCGCAAAATTACAACAAGGTAGCAACAGAGGGTTCTTCAGGGGGGGGGGGGGGCATCGGATTTTACGGTTTCCCCCTTTTTTTTAGGGGGGGGGGGTGAGGAGGGTGAAAAAGGGAAATTTGTGGAGAGCCATGCCCCCTGCCAACACCATGGCTAAGCCACTGGGTGGCAAATATTGTCCAAATGATGATTAATAAACAACTGACAATCGTGCATCGAGAACAGGTGGGTAGAATCCCCTCAGGTCCGGAGGCATGGGACGGGAGGCAGAATGTACCTAGACTGCCAGAGGGATTTTTTTTAGGGGGTGGGGGCTTTCAAATAGGGGGACGAACGCCGACTTCATCCTATGCAGGATGCACTCTTAGTTTTTTATGATTAAACCTGAGAAAAACGACAAAGAAAAATCTGAAGAAAAGTACAGATTTTGATCATCAGAGAATGAAAATACTGATTTAACATTACTGGCATTATGAAATCATATCATACAATTTTTTTATTTCTATGCTATTATGAAATCGAAAAGCTTATCAAGAGGAAAAAAAACTGAACTCGCAGCATGTTCCTTTCGGGGGATATTGACTTCGAATGCAACGTTTCGTCCGGGTTAATCCTTCTTTTCCTGAAAGGGAAATCAGGAAACCAGTATACTTCACAATTTCAATAGTTTTATCTGAATTGCTGGATTATGCTTCTGTTTTTCTTTTGTCCCCCCCCCCCTTTCCCCCGGCTTTGTTCATTTGTTATCAAAGGGTTTTCATAGTAGGCCTAACGTTAGTTAAAACTCGTCGTTATGTTGATTCAGTGTACTCTTGTGCTTTTATTGATCAGGATCACTGGGAAAACATAGGTTGATAAACCAAATACAAGATGGAATTCAACAGCAATACACAACTGAACGGCGCTGAAATTTTGGAAATATTCGTAGAGAGTGGACTTCACACTGTTGGAAACATGAGGGTCAACTGGTCGAAACCTGCTGTTTGTGTCTGTCTTGTGACTTTCTTGAACTGGAGAAAGGTACTTCTCATCAGAAAGAGCACGTTCCTCTTCCATGCCGAACATGGTATCTTGGAGTACCTCCGGATGAATATCCGTGGAATACGGTCTGTAAAGATATTTTGCAACTACTCACCATGCAGTAAACCTGGGTTTGACTGCTGCAGCAGGGTTGGCAAGATCAAGGAAGATTTAAAAAAACAAGAGAGGATGAGGGATGATGGTGTCCGAGTGTCATTCACTTTTGTGTTTTCTCATCTTTATAATATAGCGAGACCGTCTTGCTGGAAGAGAGGTTGCTTCGAAACGGGTCCAAATGGGCATTTTCGAAATCAAGAAAACGACGGCGGTTTGGGCAATCTCTGTATGCTAGGCTCCAGCATTAGAAGCTTCGAAACGGCCGACTGGGTGGGACTAATTGAGCTTTTAGCTCTTTCGGATACGAAACGTGGAATAGAAACTGGTGTTCTAACATCGTTTCGGTTTGGAGAGAAGTACGGCTTCTGGCGTGACTTGGAGGATGCTGAGTTGAAGAGAGACTTTCAAATCTTAAAGGAAAATTTCACAGGATTATGACTTTAGCCCCTTTATCGCAATGCCGTCAGTGGAACACATACTTGTGAACAAAATTCCTAGAGCGGGCATTTTAATCCCCATAATATAATGTATTTCTCTGTACTCGAGTGTGGTACATAGGCATATAGGGTACTGGAACATTTCAGTATGTGTATAGACACTGTGTTAACACTGTGTTAACACCGTTTTCACCCCATGTGACCACAGTATGACCACAGTGTTGACAATGTGTAACACACAAAATCACACACTGTGGCACATCTTTCAGGTAGAGTTTGAACGTATCTTTTTAAAGTGAAATTTAACTGATTTATACATATAGTATTAAGATTGTTATTTTCAAGAAAGGGTATATCAATAGTCTATTCAATATCTCAATAGAATAAACAAAATATTTAATTAAAAAAATGTAAGGAGAAAATAGTAACAAATGCAGTACATTAACTTGCTGTGAAGGCTCTTGACTCTAATACAAGAGGTCCTGAGTTCGATCCTCGCTGTGTGCTTACATCCATGTGCAAGATGTTTTACCCACATTTGACCCTCTCGACCAAAATGTAAATGTGTACCTGGCAATTGATGGGGTAATAATAACTGCAGGGTCATCAGGAAATCAGGAAACAGTTAAGAAATAATATTTGTTAGTTTTCAGTTTCAATTTCAGTTTATTCAGGCCCGTACGGGGGGGGGGGGGGTCATTGGGTTCGAACACACCCCCCCCCCCCCCCCCCCCCCCCCCCCCCGTTGGCGAGCAGAGGTCCGCTTGAAGAAAAAAAAAGAAGCGAGGGGAGAGATGATGGAAAGGGAATATAACGTGATAAGATATCGGTCTTTCCGTCTATTTTAAAAATAGTGACAGGCCTGTAACGGGTGGTGGGGTGGGGGTTCAGAGGGTTTGAACACCCCCACCCCCAAGCTGGCGAGCAGAAATCTGCTTGAACAACAACAAAAAAGAATCATTGGGCGAAAAAAAATCCAAAGTGACAACAGAATAGTGATGTTTAGGTTAAATTATTAAAAATATTTCCATACCATGTACCAACTGGCTTAGAGAGGGAAGGGGCGCACAAGGGGTCACGTGAAAGGGGAGAGAGGAAGGAAAGTGGGAAATAATGTGAGATAATAGGGTTTCAATGCAGTAAATTTGAACACTTTTATTTGCAACTTCATAATATTGCATAAATATTTATAAGGCCTCTTAATTTACGTCTTTGGCCATTCATTTTCGGAATTTATTTTTCATTTTGCTATCGATTTTGTCAAAGACTGAAAGAGTTCAAAGAGTTATTCAAAATCGTCACCCGCTCGTTGTAAGGTCTTGTCTATGTGACGAATTTGAATGACAATTTCTTGAAATCGACTTCCAAAAACATTGATTTGATGCTAAAATTTTGCAGCAGATTGCCAGGTTGGACGAATTCGAATGAAATCTGACAAAAATGATTGGAGATACGTTGAGGTTGATTGTCATTCAACAGGTTCAATGGTCATTTTAATTATTAAACTATCTTTGAAATCTGACATTTGGATGATTATTAATTCCTATCAGCCTATAGGACGAAAGTGAAGTGCTCAATGATGCATATTGATCTTTAAAAAGTGTTAGATTGGACAGGAAATCCTGACAATACAAGACGATAGATTGCTTAAAACACCATACAAAGATAACGTGACAAGAGAAGCAGTGATAAGCAGTGATAAGCATGATAAGACTCAAATGAAATCTGTGGTAATGGAATATAATAGTTTAAAAATAGAAACTATACTGGAAAAGAGAGAGAGGGGGGTATTTTGTTCACTTCACCAGTGCCGTATATAGAGAGAGTCTGGCCAACTCGGTTTCAGTTGGGTAGCAACATGGCGTATATTCCTTTGTTGCAAGCTTACCTAACAAAGGAATATGCGCCATGTTGTTACCCAACCGGAGCCGAGTTGGCCAGACTCTATCTATATACGGCACTGCACTTCACTAGTACTGTTCGCTCTCAAGTTGCATGGAGTACTCCTGGCCATGGGCGCCAATCCTCACAGGAATTCTATTCAAGTGGGGGGGGGGGGGGGGGGACACCCCATCCAGGTGTGTCCCCCCCCCCCCCCCCCCCCCCCCCCCACTTGAATAGAATTCCTGTTTGGATTTGCGCCCATGCTCCTGGCGGACCCGGTCTAGTCATTCAGGCCCTTAAATACAGCCTGAACATGTTCAAACGGAGTGCCATGAGAGTATTTTATAAAACATCGACTTCTTGGAAACTATAATCAGAAATAACAAGATACCAAATTATAACACTTGGGGTGTTTTGGAAATAACATTTGGGAGATAGTAAAGTGCGTTTTCCGTCGCTCGCTTCGCTCAATCACAAAACTTTGAAACGAGATATATGTAGTTTCAGGCAGCAAGGACCATGAACATTATGCATATTTCCATAGTATGTTATTATAATATGGCCATGAATATTCAATGTTTTGTGAATTGGAACATGAATATATGAATACATATGTAGCTCTATAAACATACTGGGAAGTGATCAGACATATCACTTATTATTATGCCAGTAGGCCTATATATGTCTTCAATGGAGTTAATGAAAATGATGTCTATACACTGTAAAAACTAAAGTGCTATTTTTAGGGGCATGTATAGTGACTGCACCTGAAATGCTGTTTATAGCACTTGTAGTGTGCTAATTTACCAGCAAAAAAAATGTAACCGTGGCGAGCCTCGAACCAGGTTCCGCTGATTGAGAGGCACTGACGTTACCGATGGACTAACGAATGCTTCTTGCAATCCAGTTTAGTCATGGCATGCATGGGAGTCAAGTAGTAGTCTAGCGGTAAATGCCAGCAATTCTCGATCAGCGGACCCTTTTTCGAGGCTCGCCAAAATCATTTTTTTATGAATGTTTAGCAGTTTAAGGAGTCCAGCTCCCGTGAAAGTGCTGAAATAGCACGCTGTGTGCATTCAATAGCACTCTGAGTGCAGTCCCTATGCATGCCCTCAAAAAGTGCTATATACAGCACTTAAGTTTTTACAGTGTAAGGGTTAAGAATAGATTAGACAGAAATGAGACTTTTGATCAGAAAGTATAGACTTTTGGGTCAGGCCTGATAAAGGCTCGATAATATTGAAAGAGCATTATACGAGGTGTCTAAAAATGATTTTGATTGGTAAGCACTTTTGAAGATATAACCAATCAAAATTTTGTTGCATTTATAGACACCCCGTGCATGTAGTACAGACACTTCTGCAAATCAATGTTTTAATATACATTGAAAATATGAAAATTGTTTAAAAAAAGGGGGAGAAGAAATTGTTTCATAGGAAGATTATTTTAAAGATACATTGTGTTTTCCCTGCCCGCTACACGGCATTGTGCATATCGTTCGTTTCTACTATGTAATGAATTACGATAATCTACCGAATTGTATTAAACTGAAATCAACACTATTTCCTAAGGAATCATAATGTTAAAAATTAGAGTAAACTATAATCGGTACAAAACCACAGGAGGTGCAAAATCTACTAAATAGTGTATTTTGTTTATGTTACCTAAATAGGAAAATAAAATATTGTGCTAAATGTCTTTCAGCAAACAAAGAATGGAAATGAGAAATAGTAGAAATGTTTGTGTAAAGTTTGACATTACTAGGAAATGTAATCAAATTAGTTTGAATATATCTTTGAATTTATCTTTGTCTTTCACTTTTTGTTACATTTTCGTACGAATTCGTCAGACTAGGCGATGAACGCGTAAGTCTGTATTGATAAAATTCACAATTGCTTATAAATATTGCGTATATACCTTTTAACATGATTAAATATTTTCAAATAGGATAGCTAAGCTTAGAACGAGAATTGTATAGGATGTTTTTATTGTCTAAATGAAAATAGTTTCGAGTTCTTTTTTTCGCTTGATTGTATTCTCTTCTATAGTATGTAAATGGCTTCTTTTCTTCTTTCATACCGAGGCAGACATACGAACTCTCTCCTTCTTTCTCTTTCTATGGTCATTTCATCCTCTTGATAAACATTTTCTTCATTACCCTGTTCTTTCTCTCTCTCTCTCTCTCTCTTTTCCTCTCTCTTTCTTTGATGAAAACTAAGATACGCAGAGGAATATATGGAGATCGGTGGAAAGTAATTTTGTATGTGGAAACAGAGAGAGAGAGGGAGAGAGAGGAGAGGAGGAGGTAAAGGAGAAGGAGTGAGCAATAAAGGAACAGAGAAAGAGAGAGAGGGAGAGCGAGAAAGAGAGAGGGGGTAGTTAGAATTGGAGTGAGCAAAATAGATATTGGAATGAGAAAACAGTAAGAGAGTTAGAGAGGAGGAGAGCATATAGAAGGGGGAAGGGAAGATATAGAGGACATATGGAAGGGAGAGAGAGAGAGAGAGAGAGAGAAAGAAATAGAGATGTTTATACAGAGGCCAGATATAAAGGAAATTGTATCAGCTTCGTATACACTATATCTTTTGAAAATCATAATCGAAGGATGAGATTTTGATTATTCTCTTTATACGTTTTTTTAGAAATGAGGATAATTTAAACTATACATGAGTAGCTGCTTGAGAATTATATTTGACAGAATTAGCCGATGACATATTACCAATATCATCGCTCATTATTAGAGATTAGAAGATGAGACGAATGAATTTCCAGGATAGGAGAAAATAAATCTTACTTGCTACCCATCAGCGCGGTCAGTGTGCCGGGGTCTGCTACACCACTCACTGTATTGGGGATATGAAAATTATTAATTTGTGGTTGTCCAGTGTCCAAACTATAATGAATGTGTTCAGATTATAATCATATATTTATAAATTCTTTATAACAATACTTTTTGTTATCCTATGATCAGTGGCGTATCTACGCTCTAAAAACTCAAGTGCTATTTTTAGCACCTCAAGATTTGGAGGCAGCACCTGTAAGGGCACGCATAGGGACTGCACAAATTGTGCTAAAGTAGCACTTGTACAAGTGCTATAATTCAACACCAGTCCAAGTGCTACTTTAAACACTTTAAGTGTAAGCGTTTTTACACTTCTGGTGCTATTAGACGCATGCAGCTCGCAAAAACCACACTTCTAGTGCAGTAAATAACGCATTTTAGAGCCCCCCAAAACGGCACTACTAGTGCTAACACTTTTGCACCCAATATAGTACTAAAGAACATACACAAACAGTATGCACAAAATCACACCTGTAGTGCTGAAAACTCACCCTTCTATAGTCTGTTAAACAGCCCTACACTAAGGTCTAGATTTTATTTTTAGATTGATATGAACTGGTTGTATACATGATGATGTGGACTAAAACCATGGCATGTGGATTTAAGTGGCAATTTCGGTCGATCGCGCCCCATGCCTGGCTGACCCCGCATGATCAACAATTTTCATGTCAACGACAACGCGTACCGTAGACGTTTGGCCACACCACACATGCTGAAACATTGCATTTCCACTTCATTGCTTTTCATCATGTTTCATATCCACCACCACAAAGATTAATGTAAATATCATATTATTTGATACATTTATTCGCATAAAATTAAAGAAGTTCTAAATTTAATGTCTTAAATTTTTACTTACCACGCCATGCCTGTGCAGCAGATGATGGCTCTTGCACTACAGTTGCGTGATAAGCAATTTCGTAATTGGCCCATAAGCAACTTTTCGCAAATGAGCTTTCCCTTTGTTCAGTTGGATAGGCATCTTTTCAAAGAAAGATAATACATAAGCTTGCCCGACATAGCAACCTACAGAATTCAAACTCTATGAAAGAAAGACATCGTAGACCAGGTGACTAGAATAGCACGTCAATGAACACTTGGGAAAGCGCTTTGTTTGCAAGTTGGCTATCATTTGGCAGACTGTCAAATACCAACCATCAATGAACACTTTGTTGCTTTTCAGTGGATTTAATGAAAAGTATAATTAAATACACTGTCGATGCTTATCGCAGTGAATTTTAAACGAACATGCCAGTTTATGTCAAATGACCTTTATCTGCTCATGCACAAATCCTAATTACAGGTCTAGCTAATGATAACACAACACAGCATTCAGAATTTAGTTGAATTTTGTGAGACACCGATTTATTCGAGCTGAGCAGATCATAAGCATGCAGAACAACATATCAAGAAACTATTGGTTTGACAATCTGTAAACATTACTTTAACATGAATATGCTTTTAGTCATGGTGCAAGAACTGCCCTGGCCTCAAAACTCTAGAAGGACCCGGGTGTTTTTATCCGTCTAATTCCCTTTCTTTCTCATACATGCATCTCTCTGCACCGAGCATGGCCATCCATGCTAACCACCGGATGCTCTCTGCATAAGGGCAACCTACAGACAAGCACCCCCTCAAATCCCCCCTTGCCTGCTAGAGGTGTTTAGGATGACTCCACTGCTAATTAGCAGACGAGACCCCATCCACACCCCCAAGCTAAGGTCCAGGGATCCCAAAAAGCCACCTGCATCCCAAACAGTGACTCGCACCGCGACAGGCTGGACAGCGTACGTGACCCTTCCCGCTAAGAATGAAATGGTGCAAGATGCAAAAGTGGCTATTACGCAATTCATTTTATTACATCAAGTTCCAAAAGTTCAAACCTTCTCCATGAGTTCGGCCAAAGCAGTTAATGATTAAATCACTTGCCAACACCGTAGTTTGCACAGTGGCTACAATTTCGAATTGGCGCCATACGGGCACCGCCCGCCGCCACTGGACAGACTCGGTTGGTGTAACCCTTGTCATCATGACCCGCCTTCGGGTAATTCGGCGTTATTGTGAACGCTTTGTGACTATAATACAACACGAAAACTTCTTAAAAACATACACAACGTACGTGTCACTGTAAAACTACAATGCTCTCAAATAACTTGCATTGAATATGCATTTACCCAACACCAACCTTGTCATAAGCATACATAACGTATGTGCCACTGTAAGACTGCAATGCCTTCAATACCGTCAAATAACTTGCACCTACTAGGGATTTACCGTAAACAAACATTTCATAATCATACACAATTTATGTGTCACTGTAAATGAATGAATGTACTAAAAACAAAAATCTCCTAAGCATGTACAACTGCAGTGGAAAACTGCAATGCCTTCAATTAACTTGCACCAAATATGAATTTACCCAAAACAAACTTCTTATAAGCATACATAACTTATGTGCCACTGTAAGACTGCAATACCTTCAAATAACTCGCACCTACTAGGGATTTACCGTAAACATCTCATAAACATACACAATTTATGTGTCACTGTAAATGAATGAATGTACTAAAAACAAGCATCTCCTAAGCATGCACAACGTATGTGTCACTGGAAAACTACAATGCCTTCAATTAACTTGCACCAAATATGAATTTACCCAAACAAACATCTTACAATCATTGACAATTTATGTGCCACTGTAAAGCTGCAATACCTTACATAATTTGTACCGACTATGAATTTACACGCCAAACAGACATCAGACAACTAATAAAGTTTTAACACTGAGGTTTTCACTTCCCAGCTTCTTGCACTCGTGTGTGAATTACATAAAATCGCTTTTATAATTGCCTGGTTATTGCATTATTACGTAAAACGCATGTAAATTACATGCCGTCATGTGGTTCATTAGACCACCTATACTACGTGAGGCACCTAGGGACACAACGACCGCGTTAGCGGAAGTTACGGAGGCCACGAAAAACCCACCTTTTTAGGAAAGGGAAACGTGGTTGCGACCAAGGCCACTAGATGAGGGCGCACCCCCTGTCTCCTCACGCAGTGAAGCTGATAATGTAACTATTAATTTGGTAGCTGATAATCTGTAGTTTGGTAAGTGGTAACAGGTATATATATTTTTCCGGAATGTCCTTAAACAAAATTTAGTTAGGGCTAAACAATGTGTACCCTAGACAACATGCATGTAATGGAAAAACAAAAGCTCACAAACTCTACTAACAACTATTCACACACACTGAGTTTGAGGCAAGGTACAATAAAAAGAAAAGAGGTAGCACAACATCGGGGGAAACTGAGAGCAGGAGTGGGGGCCTTCCTGCAAGTCACAATAGCTGCATCAATGCGTGACGAATGTCCCCGAGCAATAAGCTACATCCTGCCACCGACAAGTGGACCCGTCGCCCCCGTACAAGCTCCCGTCATCATGCCGAATACTTGGATGTGCCCCTGACACACCCCCACACGGCGGCATGTCGCACGTGCCCGCTTGTTCATCGCCAGCCGTACTTCTCTATCCCAGGCTGGTCCTCCTCGCTGAAGCCCCTATAATCTCTGACCAGATATTCCGCGTGTGAGGCAGATATTCATGGATCCGCTGTATTGCTCCCACCACTATAAGACGCATTTTACGACGTCCAATACCGTTCGTTCCAGCATGGATTACAATGTTTGACGGGCGAAAGTTGCTGTCTTCCTGAATGAGCGACCAGACTACATCGGGGAGTTGGCGCAGCTGGAGCCCCCTGCGACCTTCCCACTTCACCAATGCTGCCAGACCCAAGCTTGGCTCTCCTTCCCGCCGTGCCAGCTGGCCAGCCCAATATACGATCGAGTCACCAACAATGCACACGGACGCCCGACCTGAAACAAGTAATAAAACAAATCCTCTGGCAGTACAGGAGTCCACATTTATTTTTCGTTACACACTTACTAAGACACTTCCATATTTTAGCTATTCGCTTTATCGTGAACATCATCCTCAACATCTCCCCTGTAACTTGTTTATATAACCATGCAATGAGTCATCCTAAAAGTATAAAATCCCTATGTTTCAAGGGCGTGTAAACCTCATCTGGGAGTGGGAAAAATGAATACACCTGAAGGTACATCAACTCGTGTAATCTACCCAGAAAGGCACTTTTTAGGTGGCCCTCCTAATTCCGTCAGAATTTTCTTTCTTTATTCTTTCTTTATTATTTTACCACCCCTTTCTTGTGACAGTGATTTCTCAAAATCCTCTCATTCAATTTTCATCAATTTTCTGTAAGTCATCAGGCCTATCATGGTCAAGTGCCACGAAATTTTTCAAGGTCATCAGGTCATCGTGACGTCCTCCAGGCGCCATTTTGTGAAATCACATTATCAATCATATCTTCATAACGTGTCATCAAAATTGAACCATATTTGATTAACAGGTCAAGGGTCAACATAAAATGTCATCAAAATCCATGCGCGCGTAATGACGCGCACGTCAAAATTTAGAAATGCTCCAAATCACTTTTTAATCAAATTAGAGTACGATTCAGGACATTTTAAGCATTT
Source organism: Heliocidaris erythrogramma (assembly GCA_025617745.1). Taxonomy (NCBI): domain Eukaryota; kingdom Metazoa; phylum Echinodermata; class Echinoidea; order Camarodonta; family Echinometridae; genus Heliocidaris; species Heliocidaris erythrogramma. Next base: position 21,208,229 of record CM046856.1, read on the forward strand.
CAAAGTATTCAAACTTTCCTATTCGTGCGCGTATGCGCTCGCCAAGCGCGTACAGAACGTTAAAACGGCGTTTTTTGCATAGTTTGTCTTCCTGACACTATTCTTGACAATTTCCAACCATAAACAGCCATTATCGACCTTCCATACTGCCGCACGCGCACGTCAAACTTTCAAAATTCGTGAGCGCGTCAATGGGCATTCTCATGTAAAAAGTGTAAAAACATGAAAAAATGACGTCGTCATTTTTGTATTCATTTGATAATTTCAGTAATAAGTGGTTGATTGTCTTCCAAATTTCGATATGTGATAGCTAAGACAGTTTTCTACAAGATCAATCACCAACATTTTCCATTTTGATGACGTCATCATCGCGAAATTTTCAATCAAAGATGCCATGTCAGAATTTGCCCTATTTGCGTGTTATGTCTATGGAAGATTTTTTTTTTTCTTTCATTTTGTTTACCTCCCAAGTATCCTGCATTTAGGGCTACAAATAGTGCAATATCAAATAGTCTTGTTTGATATCACAATTTCTCAAAATTGGCTTAGTCAATTATCAGAAAATTTTCGTTAGTCATCAGTCCTAATAAGGTCAAGTTCCCGCATCTTTTTTCAAGGTCATCAGATTATTGTGCCGCCATCTAGGCGCCATTTTCTACCAATCAACTTATGGTCGTATCTTGACTTCATAACGCAATGTCATTTCTGTTACCTATTTGGCATGGTTAAGGTCAATGTAATTTCAGTCATGGTCATCACCATTATCACCATCATCATCTTCCTCATCATCATCACTTCTAATTTAACAGTATGCATTATTTCTCCCATCTTATCGAATATAACATGGTTTACCATCTTATAATATAATACACTAAGGATTTCGGGCTCTTTTTTTTTTTTGGTTCAAATAGGCTCCTCCCCTGGCCCTTTCGGTACCCACGGGTGGGGAAGGGTTCTTAGGGTGGTGGGAGGCACTTCTTGAGGGCTGACGTCCCGTCCATATTTCATAAATTCATTTTTAAACATTGAATTTCCGCAGGGAGTAGGCCTAATAATTCCACCAACCCATGAAGCGGGTTTGTAGCTTCAGGCCCAGCCAACCCATATACCTTTCCCTGTGAAGGGGAGCTATGCCGAAGAACAGCATGGCCATATATCCGCATGGCTTTGAACAGTGTACAGTACAGTATTATACACACGTGTTAGATCGTTCGCACGTACGTGTACAGGTCATCATACAGGTATAGAGTTACATCATTTGAAGCTTCATGGTCACACACACAGTTTAGTGTGTATGTTTCACGACGTTCGCTACCGGTAATTTGACCTTCGAAAATATTTCCATAATGATTATGAATACGTATAATGATATTAATCCCTTCTCCCCTCGCCCTGGGGGTGATGGGATGACAATGGAATGGGGGAGCTGGAGGGGGGGGGGGGGAGTATGGGGAAGTCAATCCGTCCGTCCTCCCAAGCCCCATATAAGGGGGGCGATAATACCCCTGAAAATAAAATGACAAATTCATTTTTTCTCATTATTGCATCCTGTACAGTGAACGTACCGCTAATTATGGATGTTACTCTGAGTATTAATAAACCACAGAAACATGGCAGGATCAAATCGCTCCTTCTAGGTCTATGCATGGATATTCTACTCGAACATTATTATATCCATATCAATTTTCATCAAGATTAAAAGGAATTTTCTTCAGAACTCATGCAAGCTTTGGATAAATAAGACATATTCACACGATCAGGGGCGGATCCAGAATTTAGTATAAGGCGGGGAAAACAGACCTCCAACATTCGCTCAGGAGTGTGTGGTTATGATAGGGGTCCCTGCATAATTCTTTGACAAGCAAGAAAGGTTTGCATTCTAAAAGGGGGGGGCACAATCGACAAAAGGGCGGATCGTACATCGTCAAAATGCATACTTTGCTTCCAAAGGGGGGGGGGGGGAGGGAGGGCACGGGCCGGAAGTACCCCCACCCTTATCCGCCAATGCACATGTTGTAAATACTTTTTGATAAAAAATAACTTTACCAGACTTTTTTTTTTTTTTTTTTTACTTATTCACTTGATTATTGTGATAATTTCACGGTACGGTGATTAATCATAAACACAGCTAGCGCCCGTGGATGTCCACGGGCTGCTTCTGCTAGTATCTTTATATTTCACCTGTCAACTTCCTAACAAAATAGAACTTAGATACGGACGACATTGCATGCACATCGTTCTGATACGATCGATTGCAGTTCTAAATGTTGTCATGATCATCATTATCGTCATTGTTATATGAGCATCTTATCATTGTCAACATTATCCTGATTGTTATCCTGCACAAACATTATCACATCTTACAATGACCGTTTCACACATTTTTGTACAGTCCTGTCCTCAAGAAGCATCTCCATTCATGGCATTCTTAATTGACTGTCTTCAGTTTAGCATTTCCCCATGATTATGATCCTCCTGATTACAATCATGATCATACAAATTGAGGACAGCCCACCGAATTCGTCCTCGTGAATTAATTTTTTTTTTTTTTTTTTTTTTTATAGACATGGAACAACGTACACAACTGCATGCACCTAGTGAAGAAAAGAAAATGCAAATACAATGTCAATGAAAACTTCAGAAATGCAACTCGCTATCGGCTGGCATAGCTGGTCAACTTATGTGTCACGTTGGCAATACTGGGGGAGAACCAAACCCCATGTTCACCCCATTTCGCCGCACCACTTCGTTACACTCTGCATTAGCACCTTCAATCACCCACTACAAACGGCTTTTGCTAAACAGTCGGGTAACGTCGCGTCGCGTTGGTAGAAATTTTCGAACATTTTTCAGGAAGGTGTCTTCAAGGGGACAAATTGAAAAAGAGTCCATCTCAGTATGATTTTTCCCGTTTTCAGGCTAAAAACGACAAACAAGGGAATAAAGAAAACAATAGAAGGATAATGCAAAGAAAAACATGAACTATAAAGAGAGAATAGAAGGGTAGGAAGGATGGAAGAAAATATGATGAAAGGAAACAAAGAATACAACAAAAGGAAAGTTGGAAAGTAAAAATAAGTGGATAAAAACAAAGAATAACATAAAGAAAGATAGAGACATAAATGATAGAAGGATAAAGATATTAAGAGTAACATAAGGAAAGATAGAAGAGAAGATGATAATTTGAATAAAGGAATAACATAACGAAAGAAAAGGGTAAAGATCCTTCTATCAATTATCTTTCCATCCTTCCTCTCGTTATATTCTTTGTTTCCTGTTATCATTTTCTCCCCCACCTTCCTCACGTTAATCTTTATCCTTCTATCATTTCTCTCTCTGTCTTTCTTTATATAAGTTAAACTTTTTTTATCCTATCCTTTCTCTCTCTATCTTTCATATTATTCTTTTTAAAATCATTTTCTGCTTCCCATCTTTACTTACTTTCCTTAAAACATTCTTTGCTTTTATCCTATCATTTTGTTTTCCTTTCATCTTTTCTTTCGTTATGTTATTCCTTTATTCAAATTATCATCTTCTCTTCTATCTTTCTTATGTTACTCTTAATATCTTTATCCTTCTATCATTTATGTCTCTATCTTTCTTTATGTTATTCTTTGTTTTTATCCACTTATTTTTACTTTCCAACTTTCCTTTCATATTTTCTTCCATCCTTCTTACCCTTCTATTCTCTCTTTATAGTTCATGTTTTTCTTTGCATTATCCTTCTATTGTTTTCTTTATTCCCTTGTTTGTCGTTTTTAGCCTGAAAACGGGAAAAATCATACTGAGATTCTTCTTCTTCTTCTTCTTTCGTTGTATGGTATCGGCAATCAGTCAAATTTGACTATTGTTGCCAATGACGTTATATATGTAATTCAAATTCAGTATTTCTGACTCCTTCTCTCTTTTAATTTACATTTTGAATCAAGTAAACATTTAATACTGTATGTACATCTGTATTTATAACTTAATAAGAAAATAACAAAACACCACATGCTTCAGCTCAGTTCCAACTAGCGCTTGCCTAGCCCTTTCATAGATGCAATCTTACCGATACGGAGCGGTACTTTGCGCCGTTTTTCGGACATGCCTAGGTAACTCATGCATAGACATAGGGGCGCTGTTGTACCTGTGCTTACTGATGGGTTGAAAATGTATTTTGGATAATTATCAATTAAAGAGATGAAAACACTTGTGGGCTAAGTTAGTAGAAAATGGGGCTTCTAAATGCACATAATTATAACTTTTATAATATACACAAAGGAAGAAAATACATTTAGCATGAAACTCAGACCTACAGAAAATACAAAATACTAGTATCCCTCACTACGAACACGATAACAAAAGAGAGCGGACAAAATACACAGCCCCCACCGCACCCCACAACCGCTCCGGCAGACAAAAGAACACCCCCTCACCGCCATTATGCAAAATAAGCAGAACAGGTGGACTCTTTTTCAATTTGTCCCCTTGAAGACACCTTCCTGAAAAATGTTCGAAAATTTCTACCAACGCGACGCGACGTTACCCGACTGTTTAGCAAAAGCCCTACAAACTACCGGCCATTGGGCCGGCCTGACACATCCCACTATCAAACTCACCGCTCCGCAAAGCAGCTGCTGTCGCTGTGCTAAGTCCCAGCTGATTCAGCAACCGTCTGACGAGGGTCGGCTTGCGACCGCATACGCATCCCTGATCCAGCCCCTGCGGTATCCGCTCCGTGATCATCCGCCCCCGACGTCGACGGCGTAGCTCTAGTCGATGCCCTAGTTGCTCTGCCCGACGCGGCCTGCGACCCCGAGCCTGCTCGGCGGAGACGCCTGTCGTCTTGGGGCGATCTCGCTTCGCCTTGCTCTTCGGCATCTTAGTTCACTCGCACGCCTCGTCTTCCAAAAATGTTCACCTGCACGATTACTAATCACGTCCAATTCCGAGGAGTTAGAAACGTTCCAAATGAAATCTTTGTCTGCCCCGGTAGAAAATTCCAAGAAATTGTGAAGTATAGCCGTGTACTAAACGACGTAATCCAGTAATACAGTATAATTTATATCAAACCAAATAAATCTAGAAACAAGTATCCAACTTCAGAACTAGTCCAATTGAAAAGAGGTTAAATTATATCAGAAGTTAAATTCCGTTGAAAAGAAGACAAAATCTATCTGCACTCTCAACTCGTCGAAATCAGAAATCGTAATGCTGCCTTTTCATTCTCTGAGAAATCTCAGCGGCGAGACCGTGGGAACCGGCAAAATAAGATCGGCCTCGTTCTTTGAAATCTACTAGACGCCGACCCGCAGCTGCGCGTGTTACATGACACTTGCCAAACCTTTCATGATGCCGCCTGTAATACATTTTTAACAACAGCTTTGCACTGCTGTTAAATGAATTATTAGCACAAATTTGTGCAGGTGCTATCGCGGGACGTTGGTCAGCACTTGAAGTGTAAAACGAGCGTCCTAACATTCAGCACTTACTTTTAGCACTCAATATTCTGCACCTTATCATCTCCCAGACCATGGGCGTCAATCATCACAGGAATTCTATTCAAGTGGGGGGGGGGGGGGGGGACACAAATGGATGCAACAATAGGGTGTCCCCCCCCCCCCCCCCCCACTTGAATATAATTCCTGTGAGGATTGGCGCCCATGTCCCAGACGCAAATGGCACGTGAGGTGTTAGAAATAGCATGTCAAGTGCAAACTTCCAATAAGCACTCGTTTTTCAGCGCTTCACTTTTTAGAGTGTAGGTATTCTGGCGCCCGGGGGCAAACTATAAAATCTGCCCCCCATGCCCAAACTCAGATTAATGAGCGGTTTTATGTTAGAAATGATGGTACTACGCGGGGTTGTTAGCCCAAATTTGATAAATCATTGTATAAGCGAGGGAATAACGCAACCGAGCGGCAATTTTGTCTTCTTTTCACCCCTCAAATTGAAATTTCTTATGTATTTTACGCTTAGAAAAAAAAATCCAATGGAATAGGGCGACCTATTATAATATATACAATATACAATTTATTTAAAATGTTTTTTGAACATTTCTATTTTGCGGTCGCAAAATGAATGAAAACCCTGAAGAAATAATAATATTTGAGGAATATAACAAGGCAATTGCAAGGCAAATTTAAAATTTCTTTCGAATGTTCTATACTTTGAAAGTGCTTTTTATATCCCGTCTGGGGGCGCAAAAGTTAACAAGTTCCTGCTTTATGCGGGGGGGGGGGGGGTGAGGGGCAAAGTAACTAGAGTCAATTAATGGTTAACACTTTGGGGCGCGAAATGTCTAGATCCTGAACATAATTTAGCATTTCAAACTCTATAAAACACTATATCTTACGCATTTCGTTCTTGTCTGGGGGGCAAATATCCCTCAAAGACCATAAATTTTCTTGTATTTCTCCACTTTTCTTTCTCTCTTTGGCGTTTTTTGTTTTGCGCCCCCTTCAAGTTCCGCCGGGGTGCGTGCCCCCTCTGCCCGTCACGAGACAGAGACGAGGGGTTGGGAAACTACAAGCCTGTTGTAAATATGACACAGCAAAACAACACAACAATAGTCTGTCTGGCAACTGCAACAAAAATGTCTTCACCACTAAATTAGAGCATAACATAAACAATTTGTATATTTTCTATTCTTCTGATGAGCTACCTATAATTAAGAAATACGAAAATACAACAGCATGAAGAAAATCAGAGAGAAGAGAATGAGAGCGGTTTTGAAGACAAAAAGAAAATTAAATGATTTCCGTGTTTTTGAAAGATGGGGAGACGAAAATAAATATCTAAGTAAAAAAAGAATGAAGGCACTTGAAGTTGGAAGTTAAGCTTAAATTAAGCGAAAGAGAAAGCAAGAGTTATTTGAAGATAATGCAAGAGATTCTTTTTAAAGTGAGAAGACAATAGGTGTTTACCAATGGAAATCATGAATTATTTCCCATAATAAAACTGTACAGCCAGTTTTATGACAAAACCATTTTTACATATATATTTCCGTTTACAGCCATGATGACGAGGCAAAACTTTAAAACATAAGAAATGCGGGTATAAGGACAATAAACGCACTTAAAAGAGAGCAACAGGAAAACTCTAACTTCCAAACACATGTAAACACTGACGAATATTTCCAAACATGTGGTTGGTGCCAGCACAAGTTACACAAAATCCATTTACATGTATTAGTTCTTCGCAACAATTATTCTTTGATGGCTCGTTGGAAGTAGAGTATCTTTATATAGAGAGTAACGACATGGATGTCTGACTTTTCGGGAAACAAAATGGCGTTTGAATTTTTTCTATTGAGAAAACCCAGGTTCTCATCGGTATTGAATAGAAATTTTGCATAGCAGTATAAAAACGAAATGGCGTTCAAATCATGAGTTCTCGCTACTCTCTTTATACAGGTACTCTAGTTGGAAGATCGCGAGAACGCCCCCTCAAAATGGCCGCAAATTACTCGATGTACCAAAATGGTGGGAATTTTTCTTTGCTGATATGAATACAAAATTTAGTACTTCATCTTGTAATAGATAACTTTGGACAGAAGCTCAAGTTTAAACTTCCATTTTTTGTATACATAGTGTTCTTCTTTCTTTAGACATAAAGGGTAATATAAACATATGAATATTGAAATGGAAGTGATAAAATTTTAAAAAGGCTATGTGTCAATAGATTATTTCTCACGATATACAAAACGTCTATTCAAAAAAGTAGTTATAATTCATATTATACTCTTTAATGAAACGGGCCAGCGTTTAAAGGATAATTTTTTTTAAAAATATATTTGTATACTTATCAAACTGACATGTTGTTCGCATCGTTAAGTTAAAAGTTAAACAACTTTCGTACCACTCGCAGCGTAATATATGATTTGAGTAAAGTCTGGTACATTATGTTACCCATCTATCTTGACGCCGGCTATGGGGATGGGGGCTATGGGGGGTAGTTCAACATTGTATTTTATGGGTCCTGTTTCAATGCGAGATCAGTTTACAAACAGGTTTCTAAACATGAACATGATGAAGGCTAATCAAAATTACAAGTGTTTTTTCCTGCGATACCTATATATTTCTTTTTTCGTTTATCAATATTCGTCTTAACACAAGCTTTTACTGCATTACAGTCATGTAAATTTAAGGGTGACTTAAACGTCCTTCGACACGGAAGTATTCATAACAGCATGTTTGTTGCCGTCGTCATGATCTTGTAGGTTACAACCATAACCATTGGTGGATCTGTCTTGGGCCAGACGAGACAAGTGGAACACTGTTGAGCAGGGCGGGGGTGGGGGGGGGGGGGGGGGGGGGGTGCAGGAACCAAAAGTAATAATATGCACATCTTAACTCCTTTCAGTATCTGCTTCATAGGTGGCGGTCGATCTCCCCGCAGTCGCGCGATGATCCCACGGGAGGGATGGTGGTTGACCACCAGATCTTTCCACGACAACGTCAGCTGTAGCTGTGGCGGGACGCGAAATTTTTTTTCCTGTACCTTTGGGGCTATCCAATATGAATATTCATGACTTGGGTCTTAGAGATGAGAGTACGCATGCGCATGACCAGTAATACGGTTTATTCCGTCAAGACTAGTCGGCATGAATATTCATGAAAACGAACTGTAGGGATATGATAAAACGAGCAAGGCCATTGAGAAGCTGTTCTGTGTGGCGCAGTCGGATAATCTGGTGCGCTATCGATGAAAGGACCGCAAGTTCGAATCTGGGCAGAGGAATATATTACGAAATTTTCTTTTGCTGATTTAAAAATAAGGTGAAACTGAGTAAGAAAATACAAGTCCGATACTTGTAGTCTCTTTCATGAATATTCAGATTGGATAGCCCCAAAGGTACAGGAAAAAATAATTCGCTGGCGGGACGGTGATCGATGACGCATTTCGAATTCGCTGGATTCCACTCTCCGTCATAGTTCCTCTCCCCAGCAAAGACAATTCGTCTACCCAACGACCAAGTCTGACTTCTCACGTGCGCGCCTCTCAAAAACTATTTCCACTAATTCAGGCAATGTATGGTGATAGCACATTAAAATACTATATGTGACTGTTAATGAAGGATCGCACATGATAAAAAATAAAAATGCATTGAATCGCTATATTAACTCCTACATTTCTTTCAACATCTTGCACCTTGGAGATTGAGAGGAGGGAAAACATGATAACTATTTAAAAATGTATTTTAACATCAACAAGTTTGAGCAACCTCGGAAATGATGACTCAAAATTTGACAAGAATAGTGAAATATTATGTTTATTCAACATTAACGGTATACACTAATCTACTACTTCGGATGATAAACATAATGAACAGAAATTGTTCTCATCTGCTCATTGACTTCAGAGAGCTACGAATGCATTCATTCAAACTATTCAAGAGGCATTATAATTGTTCAGAATATCATACTGTTTGAGCCAAAGTTTATTTAATATCAGCACTGAGTAGAAGAAGCAAACCATAGTGACAATTACAATAGGTCAAAAGATGGCGCATATTAAGACACTGATAAAGAGCGGGGCGGAATCCTTCCATAACAGGGGAGGGGTGCGTCGGCCTTTAATGTGCCGAAGACCTACAAACACTTCTACGGATTGCACTCGATTTATAACCACAACCTTCGGGGGGGGGGGAGGGCAAGAGGGGCATGAATTCATACCCTTTAACGTGGAGTTAACACCCTTCTGAATCTTAAAAGACTATAAATACGCGTTCATTTATCACATTCGTAGAAGATGGATTTTCTTCTCTGATAGAATATATTGCTTTCAAATGCTATACCGTTTCCGTTGTTGTCCATGACCTGACATCCATTCAGGTAAACAGCAAGATTCATATACATATACGTATAAAATACAATTGCAAACAAACATCAAGCAGGCATTATAGCTAAACACGATACCCTTCCATGACTACCTCATAATTGTCCTTCCCATCATTATCAGGCAAGCTAATTTTCCAGAGAGGAATATTCTAAATCATAAGGTCATGTGAAGCCTTCAATATATATAGAATGTCAATTTCTCTTAATACATACAAATTGCCTAACCTTGTTATGTATACGACGAGTGCTTTTCAGTCACGTATACACAAATCAATCAAATCAAATGAAATGGCAACATTTCATATATCATAAATCATTACTACCACAGTGGCATACAACATAGGCGGGACCATTGTAAGCCGCCCCCCTATTTTCAGGATCAGAAAAAAAAATGAATATAAAAACCTAAAGTTGAGATTCTATAATCGGACATCACAATATATCCCGCATTATGCCTCAAAGCGCTGGACAATAAGCTAAGTTATCCCAAAGTTTATTGGGAGCAGCCAAGGCTCCAGACTCCCGAGGCCGAACATAACAACCGTACAGCCAACGGAGTTATAAAAGTCCATTCATATAACACTGAAAAAACTCCGTGTACAATTTTAATACAAAAAGTGTTAAACTTTACCAGGGTTCCGTATTAACCGGTAGCCTACACATATCTAATGATTTTTACCCCCTTGCCTGATTATTTCAAGCGCATCTTCTCTAATCAAAATTTCTGGTAAAATAGTGCGAATATACACGGAAAATTTAACCAGGCGATTTCTCTCTGTATACATTTCACGTTTATCACTTTCTTGATCCGCCACTGTATAGGTGGAATGTATTGTAACTGACTTTAAAAATACTCGCGAACGGCCATCTACGGCGGCCTTTCGCAGCTGTGATGAAAAGATCAGTGCCAACCATTCTGCTGGGGGCGTCGAAAGGACGTTCTTGAGACAATTGTGGATTGAAGAAGGTGACAGAAGTGATCATAAACATAATATACAAATCAATGCATAAAAGAGTTTGATGTTGGATATATGAATATTTTCATAACAAGAGGTCTATATAATACAGTTAACAGCACAGTCATCCATACCCCTTGTAATTTGAAGTCCTACGTGTTTGTCTTAAAAATGAAAGGTTGACTTTTATTGTGGAATTTTGTGAATTGTTTTATGTATAATAATTATTCGTAAAATTCTGTCACATGATCAAGTACATGTACATATACCAGGACAAACCAACTATGAATGAAAAAAATATTGAAGAAACTCAATCTTGGTGAGGGTGCATAATTTGTTGTCAACTGTATATAGGGCCTACGTGGGTGTGTGTGTTTGTGTGCGTGTGGGGGGTGGGGGCTTAGGTAATGTTTTATTTTGGGAGGGGTGCATTTTTTTATATTGATTTCATTCTTTTTCCTGACGGTCGGCCTATGTAATTTAGGATATATTTACTTCATGAGAATGATTGATAACCTATGATTTTTTGTTGGTAGAATTATTTTTATTATTTCATGGAAGTCAGTGAAAGGAAGATATACATGATCAGTGGCGGATCCGGGGGGGGGGGGGGCACATGGGGCACGTGCCCCCCCCCCCCCCTGGCCAAAAAAGGGTTTTTTTTTTTTTTGCTTGTCAGGGAATTATGGAGGGAAACTGGACCCCATAACCCCCCCCCCCCCCCCCCCCCCCCCCCCCCCCCCCCCCCCCCCCCCCCCCCCCAACCAGCGAATTTTTAAGGTCTGGCAAAAAAAAATTGTCGACACCACTGAGCGACTTTTCGAGAAGCTGGCGAGACCCAAAAAATACGGGTCTACCTTTTCCAAAAGTTGAAAAACCTTCATTTGTGTGCCGCCCCCCTTTTACTCAATCCTGGATCCGCCCCTGATGATATACATGTATACTGTTTCCTTTGTTCATGGTGGGCAATTTTATGAAAAGATTGAATTCAATACTTTCTTTAAAGTTTTGAATTTCAGTTATTCGTTCATAGAAACTGTTACATGATAATTTTCTCTATTTGTTATATACATGTAGTTTCATTTAATTATTGATTTATGGTTCATGTATAATCATTGAGTGGAATCTAAATGATGATAATTCAAAAAAGAAAGTGTGTGTGTGTTGTTCTGAAGGCATTGTTGGCGATTTTTTTTTTCTTCTCTTGAATAGAAGTATCAATTCGGATTTTAAAAATGCCCCCCCCCCAAAAAAAAAAAAAAAAAAAAAAAGAAAGTAAAACAATGTAAATACATTCTTATCTTTTCTTTGTTTTGAACATTGGGTGTTATTCTAATTTTCTATTCAAAGATAATTTTTTACCAGGTGATTTAAATTGCGATTTAAATCAATGATTTATATGGATTCATTTAAATCGGCCAACGATGCCTGAAGGTGATGAAAACAGGCACACACAGGCATAAACACACATCTATGTTTTCTATTGTTCGAATTTCAACCGATGACTCCACTATTGAATTGCGTCACAAAATTCATTAACGAATTGAATTACTACCGATGACCTATTGAATTACTACCGATGACCCATTGTTCTCTTTGTTCGATGTCATCGGTTTGAATGCGTAAATATGTACACACACATTCACATACATGGACTTGTGGGGGGAATTTTATTGTTTTCTCTTATTGTATTTTGTACCCCACAAACATGACGGAATAAAGGGCATCATTGTGCTCTTTTGTTCTCTGTACCCCACAAGACTATTTATGTAAAACCACCCCGACACGCAATGACACACAGAAACACACTTTCACACATACCGACACACCCAGTCAAGGAAATGCATGTAGGCCTAGTATATTGGATCGACAATGCACTGTGGGATCATGAAGCTACCCCGGGGGGGGGGGGGGGGGGGGGCACTCAACCTGTTTTTGGATGTGGGTGTGCCTCTGCCAATCTCAAAACAGGGGGCTAAGGAGCTAAATGGTTAATCGAGGAAGCTCATTTTTGAGGGTCTAAGGAGCGAAAGGACTCATGGGCAGAGCTAATTTTAGCTGCTCCCGATCTCACTACTCTGGTACACACAAGGCCGTACGCAGAATTTTTTTCCTGGGGGGGGGGGGGTGGCAAGATGATCGCTTTTTATTATTGGATCATTAAAAAGTCTAAAACCCGATTTAAAAAAAGTATGATTTGAAATTTCTAGGGAGCGAGTCGGAAGCCAATCGAGGTGCGGTTAGTGAAAATCGCATATCATGGGAGCGACCCGAGAAGGTTGAAAATGGGGGACGTCACAGCGGCACATACATGTGTGACATATATATGTGAGTGCCCCCCCCCCCCCCCCCCGGGGAAGCTACCAACCAGATTCATGGTCGGATCTCTCAGTACCTATGCTCCGTACCGAGCCAGCGTGCTGCGCGGAATGCCTGCAACTGCAACCACTGATTCAGCGAATACAGATGCAATCACCGGCCCGCATGCGGCCCGCACTGCACTGATACTGAGAGTACCTCCCAGACTCGTTCACCAAAATGTGTGTTTTATTAAAATATCTTCCGAATTCTTGGGGCAGCGATTAAAAAAAGAAGAAGATCTTTAGATATATATATACATGCAACAACAACGATGTTGGTATTTTTAAAGCCATCATTAATGCAATCGCTAAAAAGTTTTTTCAATAACAGAACATTTTGGCCTTACTCAAATCATAAATAAGATAGACGAGCACTATGCGTTTTATAGTCCAGAAGAAAAAATATGAAAGTGCTGTTTTCCTCTAATCTGCTTATCTTACAATATAATATCGTCGTTTACAGTACCGGTATATTCAGTGATATTAATAACCTGAATATATCGTCGTTTACAGTACCGGTATATTCAGTGATATTAATAACCTGAATTGAACACAATTAACAATATAACCAGATTATGCATGACGTCATTAATGCGACGACATCGACAGAGCATGTATTATTATTTACAAATGTATTATTTACAAAATTGTATATTGTATACAACAATGATAAGTATTCATGACCGTTAAAATTCAATACTAATCAACCTGTAACCTACGGTTACCGAGTGACTGTCATCGTCTTGGCCAAGGCACGGGATTACGTCGTTCATACAGATAAAGTTTGCACAGAGCTGGGTTCCGACTTTGCTCGTAGTCGCATATCAGATCGGACGTCGAGTCGCCTGCCGTATAACTTCTTGAGCAGGAGATCGCGCCACATGTAGAACACTCTACGGGTAGCAGTGAAAGCCAAAAAGATGTAGACACCCTGTGAAGCGTTGAGGACGATGAAGATGAACCACAGGGCTTCTTGTTTGCTGAAGGCAGCTACAAAGCCGAACAACCATGTGAATCCCATTATAGACGAGACCTATAAATCGAGGGAAAATACATGTATAATTGATCTATGTATATTGTCGATAGGTTTAAAGTTTGTGCACTTGGTAAATTTGGGGCTTTGGTGGAGGGGGGGGGGGGGGCTGCCCCAAGAATTCGGAAGATATATTCTGGCAGCGGGATATGCATACCTTGCCTATTATTACCCTACGTGCCATGAACCAATAATATAGATTGATCAAATGCACAACCAAGATATGTAACCGTTTTAAGCCAAAGCTGGCCATTTTTGCTCATTTGAAAAATTGTAGAAAATTTTTAGAGAGTTGATATTCAGGGAAAAGACGAAAGTCACCCATCGCCGCGTAATTGTGCCCCAAGTTCATGGTTTCTAGCCATATTCATGTAGATGAAACACTTTCTTTCTTCTCTGCAAGATGACAAATTGATTGACAGCAAGAATGATGAAAGGAGGCAGTTCTGTGAAGGAAGTATTCACAGGTCTTTCACCTATTAATTTAACATAAGGTTTTCAAGAAAAAGGCACATGGAATATCCAAAAAGTGCTACTGGCTTTTATTTCCAACAATGTGCCACAAGAAAGGAGGTTAAAGCTAATAATTAGAAAACCCGCGTTTGAAGTATATTATGTTTGATAAAAATAAATTAAACTTAAAGAGAAAGTCGAGTTCTTGTCATGCAATTACATTGTGAAAGAAACTCTCTCAAAGTAATTGGGAAAGGTTCATCTACATAAGAATTGGTGTAAGCTGTGAGGTTTTAAAATCATTAAAATCTTACTGGAAGTCACATATTTCATTTCATTCATTTCATTTCATTTATTTTCATATTTCTCATGGACATACATTTACATTTCAAAATAGATATACATAAATAACATAAAGGTAAATGGTCAATATAATGTAGTAATTTTACTGAGAGAAATATGATGGGACCTACATGAAAGCAAGCTTGTAAAGCTGTAGGCCCCTGTGAAATAATTTTTGGCAATAAATGGAGGACGGTTATGAATGAATACGACCAATCAAAGAAAAAAAAAATAACATGCAGTGGTGTTGTATTTTCTTTCCCTTTCTTACAATGCAGACAAATGTACTTAAATTATTCTGCAATTATGGGTGCTCAGCTGGTAAATGAACATTACAGATTATCAAAAATGACTTCATCTGTACATACATATATACAAATGTAAATTTAAATAACAAAATAAACTCAAGCGAATAGTGTCAGTCGTAGCACTCTCGGATATAAAAAAAGTAAGGACGATTTATATATACAGCCATGGAAAAAACATCAGACCAAGCAGGGTTACTGATAGTGTTACTTTTGTGGTAAGAAAAAGTACAATATTATTACATAAAAGCAAGGCAAAATTGCTAGAATTTATCATTCAATGAAATACAAAGACAAATCATTTTTATAATTTTGTATGTTTATTATGGTACCTTTATTACAGAGCTTGGTCTAATAATTCCTTACATGGTTAAATTCAACTAACACCTCACAGTTCAAATTTTTGGTGACATAAAAACCAACCCCACCTCCCCTTTTATTTGACCTGTTACTAGTTATAAGTCTGTAGCCATGAATATCAAATAGAGAAGAAGGTGACGTTTCATTGAGCCAGGTTTCACAAATACCAATGACTCCGTGACTAAATTTTAAATCGTTAATAAATAACTGGAACAGATCAAATTTTTTGCGGAGACTCCTAATATTATAATGTGAAGCAAAGAGTAGGTTGGGATTTGAATGGGACGTATGACGCGCATGTGACATGAATGTTCGGTCCAAAACACTTCAGCTATTTCTCATCATATTTCGAATTTGAGGGAGGGCATTGAGGAGCAATCCTTTTCAGGGAACATTTCTACTGTGATGTTTTCCAACAATGTGCCACAAGAAAGGAGGTTAAAGCTAATAATTAGAAAACCCGCGTTTGAAGTATATTATGTTTGATAAAAATAAATTAAACATTAAAGAGAAAGTTGAGTTCTTGTCATGCAATTACATTGTGAAAGAAACTCTCTCAAAGTAATTGGGAAAGGTTCATCTACATAAGAATTGCTGTGAGGTTTTAAAATCATTAAAATCTTACTGGAAGTCCCATATGACGCGCATGTGACATGAATGTTCGGTCCAAAACACTTCAGCTATTTCTCATCATATTTCGAATTTGAGGGAGGGCATTGAGGAGCAATCCTTTTCAGGGAACATTTCTACTGTGATGTTCTTCCAAACTGAAATAAATGGAATGAAACAGCTCGCAATTTATTTTTCTTCTTTTTCCGGAACTCAGCCTTCTAATTAAAGTAGGACGACATTGTGATTATAATACAAAAAGGGTTAGACAAAATATATTTCTTGACGAACGATCATACCTTGATAGCGATCTTGAGAAGTTCTTGAGTGTAGCTTGATACTTTCTTCCCCTCGTGGAGAGTCATACCGATCTTTTTACTTCGAGCAATGCCGCGAATCGTCTTCACGAAAAGGAAAAAGTTCAGGCACAGCAGGGCTAGAACAGGAACCCCAAATACAAATAGGTTGGCCCGTCCGTCTCCGACCCAGCAGGACAATTTGTCACCATAATGTAAATTGATGTCTTCTCCTATGACGATACTTAGCGATAGAGTGATGCTCACGATCAAGAAGGGCACTCCAGTGGCGACTGATAAGTAACCTACCAACAGTTTGCGATTTGCTGTCGATATCCTGATAGTTCCGTGGGACCCAAATGTCCGGCTGAGATCAAGGGCGATCATTGATGAGACAGTGAAGACCGTCAGCCAGGAGAAGTGGGAGCAAACAGCAAATACTATACACAGGTGTCTGGAAACCTTACTGACCGTTCCACTGAACAACTGAAGACACTGTGCTATGATAAGGGACCCGCAGAGTGTCATTATGAGGTGGTTGCTGACTTGCTTACGAAGTGAAGCGAAAACGATGTAGGTCAGGAGAGTCAAAAACAGAGATGCAAGTGAGAGTGATGTACCTGCAAAACTAAGATAAGTTTGTATGGGTGAGTAACGAAGGAAGTAATATGTCTTCGTTTTATTAACGGTGCCATTCTGACTCAAGAATTGGCAAACTCGAATCATTCCGTCCTTCTGTAAGACGTATTCGTCTGGGGAGATTATGTCTCCTGATGACTCATACTTCAAAGTTCCATCATCTCCAAATGGAATGAAGAGACTAATATTGAATATCGCACTTGGACAGGCAAGGGTTGACTCCGAGAACTGACATGCGAACCTGGATTCATTCTTTACATAGTCGTGTCCTTTCTCAAACAGTTGATAGGTGGTTTTAAGCACTGTGAATTCGTCTCTGGTTTTGTCCTCATTATCCGATGATGAGTTGGGTTCGTTACTAAAATGGGTAAGCGAACTTGTTGTTATCTCGAAAGTGTTGCTGGACGTTACTATGCGCTTGTCACAGGTATTTGCAGCACCACAACGGCTGAAAATCGACAAAGTTGAAAAGCTGCACGACCTGTTCGAAATGATTATACCACCATACTCGAACATTACCGCATCCACCATTGTGCCATTTCTGTCAAGATCCCAAACGAAGAGTGTTTCATATTGGTCACCAGAGGATTTCTCTTTGCACTCATTCAACGATGTTAGCTTTAACGCTGCCGCTAACTCATGAACATCGCATCTTTGATCTTCCCCATAGTCATGATAGTCGGCACATATCCCGTGATCCGTTGAGACAACGGTAAGCGAAATCGTCTTACTGTTGTCACGTCTCAACCAATTGCACATCGATTCATCTTCTGACAATTCCCTGGCGCATGCACTCCCACCCATTGCATATCCACGAGGGCAAGTAAGCCTTAAGCACGATCCTGAATAAGGATCGAACACCTCCCCTGAATCGCATGCAACAGTGGCCTTTGAGACAACTGTTTGACCTACCTGTAGCCTGATGTCACTTACAGACGAAAAATCAAATAGCACAGATATTGGAGGAGCATTTAAGTCAGCCATTTCACCGGCGTTGAAAGATGATTCTAGAGGGTTGCTATAATCAGGGCACATTTTGTGTTGGTCTGGGTAAGATCCGATATAACATGCATAACAAGCTGGGTTCTTAAAACCGACCGGGTCATTATCCTCGCAAAGAAATATCGGAGCTGTCATTGATTTGCATGCTTCTTGAAGCGGCGGATCAGATGAGGGCGGGCAGCTGCTCACGTAGGTTTTGGAGGATTCAAGCTTGACGCAGGGCCTCACTGCAGGGCCACTTGTGTTCACAGGGTAATTTATGGAAAACCAGCATTGATCGTTATGCAATATTTCTTCAAATGGTTGAGGATTGATCTTCAAATCTTCAACCATTTCTTCAGGGCAATTCAATTCTACTAACCATGGAGTCAGACTCTGAGGACTGAGTCCATTGCACACCGCGCAGTATATGTTTCTGTAGCTTATAGTGCTTTCGAAAGACAAAGGTATGTCTTCTAAAAAAGTGAAATCCAGAAGACGGTATGGTAATTCACATCTTTCTCGAATGTGATTGTCGTTCCAGGTCCTTGGGCATTTTGAGATGAAGACATAAGCACTGGAGCCTTGTGTACTGCTCTTTACCTCTTCGCAGCTAAAGAAACTTTTGTCATACGAATCAAGGTGTGATTGGTTTACACTTTGAGATTCATTGCAATCTGCTTGGCGATCCCGAATCTTATCAATGAATTTAGGACAACAGTCACCAAAGAAAGTGCACAAATCATCACAATGACATACCGGACTACTAACGATAGAGATGCCGCAGGTTCTAACATGACACACATGTTGATGGAGGCAAATTGGTACAGTCAAATTTCCAATCGTCACATTAGTCACTCGATTATTTCCGCCTGGAAAAAAAGACAAAACGAGTTTGTTAAATATATCCTCATTTCTAATTACTTGGTGGTTCATTGTTCGTGAATAGAGAACTAATGTTTAAGGACTATATAGGTAGGCAATAGAACAGAAAACTTTGGTCGAAATATGATTGATTGGAAAAAAAGAAAAGAATACAAATTATCAATAAGGAATAATGGACAAATTTTGGTATTTGGTGTAATATTTTAAGGTTTGAAAACAGTTCACGGTTTTGCTCATGCAAATGTATTCGATATACTTTTATATAACATTTAACAATTTTGGTCATCTTTAAAATAAACATTCTTAAACAAAAAAAATCCTAACAATATCTTTTGGAAATTAACTGTTTTTGTATTTTCGTAGTTTCATCCAGGAAACCATAAAATGAGGGGTACAGATTATACGAAGATACGTTAATTTATTATAACCGCGGAATCTCAGTCTCATGTCACACTCTTTCATCCTCCAAGAGGTCTCCCCTCTCTCTATCTCCCTCCCTCTCCATCTCTCTCATGCACTCCTTCCACTGTCCCTATCTCTCTTTCCACCTATTTTTTTTTCCTTCTCCTTTTCTACTTCCTACTTTTTTCGTGTCCCCCAGTTCTCTTTCTCTCCCCCGATATGCCTGAAGATGATCTGAACGTATTGTATGTTGGAAGGATTATGAACTATATATTATGCATACTTGTCTTTGATCGTTTCCAATATTTTCCTTTTCTTGTACAGTGAGCAATTTATGTTTCTTATTGATATTTTGTGCATTTGATGTATATGAAGTTAAAACTGATATATTAAATATAATCTCGATGTATTATCTCTCCGATTTGAGTTAATATCAATACTGTTAAGTTTTTATGTGAAAAAATTCTACAATTCGGCCAGTTAGGCTGCGAATTGATTTATCCAATAAACAATTACTACTACTACTACTAGAGCCGAGAAGAACACAAATCGTATACTTTAGAAACACATTTCAGGCGTCCGCGATGTTGTGTTTTGAAGACTGTAGCCCGCCTACCAGGAATTATAATAATACAAATAGCCACAAACAGTTACCTCAAATTCAGACAGCTAAGTGGTCTTTCTGTAATTTCTCTTTGTCACGTCTTAAATAACGACATAACTATATTTTCGAAACTAAATTACATTATTTTAATCAGTATGTTATGCTCTGTTGGTCTATACAGTGTGTCACAGAAAAAAAGGAAACCGGATTTCATGGCAGAAATCTTTTTTTTAATTGTATGTTTTATTAAATCAAAAGACAAAAATTAAAATATTCACATGTCATCAACAATGATTGGTACACAACAAAAAAGATTTAAAAAATAAATAGATAAATCTTTTTTCACAATGAATAGTTTCCTTAATGAGATATACATGTATGAAAAGCTCTGCTTCTCTTCCTTCATTTGATGCTTATCATTCATAAGCTGAATGACTTCTTTAATACTAAACTATCCATTCATTTGGGCAGAAATCAAGCATGTTTTCTTTTTGCTTCTTCTCTGGCATACATCATTCAATTTATTTACGCACGAGAAAATTATGACTCTTTATGTGATGTTTTTCTTTAAAAAAAAATAATTACTTTCACTACCCTAAAGCCTCACTCATGGTTGCAATTTATTTCCATTCTTTTAATTCAATCAATCGTGAATTATGAATAATAAGTTGTGCATCAATGAAAGAAGAGAAACAGAGCTTTTCATACATGTATCCTTTTTTGTATGGGACACACTGTATAACAGACTATACGAACCGATGAATTCGGAATTTCCTGAGTGATGTTGTAGGACCTGCATAACCTATTTTTTTTTAAGACTTATATTTTTTCTCCATGCCTCTAAATGTTAGAAACGGGAAGATTGATATCAGAGGATCAATAAGTTATGAAATAGTGTAATCTCGTAGGTTGTTATTTCTTTTCATCTCAGTTTTAATTAAAAAATGGAATAGCGTTGCAAGTAAAAAACTGACCTGACCACGGCTTTGGTGCAAAATCATCTTGACTATCCCAGCTCTCAACATAGGAGGAGGACGAACCTTCTTCGGTGCTTGTCTTATTCAATGTATCTGCAGGTAGCCAACGAAAGCCATCCGGCGTCTGCCATGTCGTCTCTTCCATCGAGTCAATGCCCGATGTTGGTATGGTTTCCATTTTACAAGTTGTGATCATCCACAGTAATATCGGAAAAACGAGGAAAACTCCGATTTTACGATTGAAGGTGCCAATCATTATTGGAACCTGGGGGTGAGAAAACACCAATGCATCAAAAGCCATCAATAGAAGAATTATGTTCATCTCTTGACATAAATATGATATTTGATTACAAAACGTATCAAGTGTAATAAAAATAATGTTTATCTTGTTGATAGGTCTTTTGCTTCTTTAAAAAATCTGCAACCTTGAATATCATCACTACTACTGCAGTATTGACTTATAAAACAGACAAGGGAGGATTAGAAATAATAATGTGCAATAATTTCTAAGAAATGAGACAGGCACCTTAAGACTTTGCATCATGCTTTGAATGAAACTATACCTTTGGAATGAATTTTAGGCAGTCTTGATCTTACACATTATGAATATGGACTGATGTAAATGTAAAATCCTTTGCCCAGGATGCTAAACTGAGAGCACCAAGTAAATAATTCATTTCTTTTTTCTCGATTTAAAAGGAAAAGTTATTTTGAGCTACTTTGAAAACCAAATTTGACATCGATACTTACACACTTCTTATAGATGTCCATGATAGGGAAAAAGTTATACGCTGAGTAGCAATTTATTCACAGTCAATGATAAAGTTTCACTGGATAGCAGCCATCTTCTACATCAACTACCACGGAAAGTATAATACTTCCCTTTTGTATTATTCTGAAGTAAGCAAAGCGTGTTGGAGTCTTTACATCGAAAACAAAAAAAAAAGCCGGATGATGTTTTTCGCAGACGAACTGGACAAATTTGACAAAAGAAATCAAAGTTTTCAATGAAAGCTAACTTTCGCTTCAACTTTCTTGCTACCTATGTAGTAGGTAAGTATCAACAATGAAAAGCGATGCTATGGTAATGATAGCAATCGAGACAGTCTTGAGAATAACACTTGAAAATTTGTGAGATGAACAGCAATATGCCAGTATTGCACCTACATTTGTGTACATGGACATTGAATCTACGGCCAGGCAAGAATTACTGTTCGCCATAGTGCAGGGTCTCGTTTTATAACAGAATTTCAAATCTGACATTCGGCTGAATATCTCGTCTTTTGTATTGGACAGTTTTTGGCAGATCAAAAGTGACGTGATCTCTTTCCCTCTCTCTGTCAGTAATCACGGTAATGGACGAGGCGGTTTCATCAATTTTTCATATGATAATAATAATAATAATGCCATGCATGCAGTAGAGTTAGCTGATGGCTTGAATAGCTGCTGGTTTATATAGGCCTGCCTTGAAACTGACAGTGATATAAAACCGAAAATAGGAGATGTGTAATTTCTTATACACACACACACACACACACACACACAAGCCTAAAAGCTTGTAAAGTAGGTCTAAAGGCTTATAGCGAGTACCCATGCATCAAACATTTACGCTGTATCCATCAGTGACATTAATACATCAAACAGACAATGTTTATTTGCGCTGTTGTAAAGCTAGCGTTGTCCATCAGCAGCATCTAACAACAAAAGCGTCCCTGTCGATTTAATTGCTGTTGGTTAGATTCGTACGCTGATAATATTTGGATAAATTAATCTTGTTTTAATGATTTAGCTTGTTTGAAAGCAACGACCGTTGCATGTGTTTATGAGAAAACAGCAATGAATATCTTTTTAAAACTCTTGAATTAAAGTAGAACGTTAATGATTTTAAATATTGGCTTAATACTTATTATTGCATAGATGGCATAAATTAAACAAGGTTATCCAAATTCAACGCTTGGAAACATTTGAAGTAATGATTATTATCAATTATAAAACGGTAAAATACAGCCCCCGATATAGCAGCTGAAGAGC
The DNA here is from genome assembly GCA_025617745.1 of Heliocidaris erythrogramma. Classification (NCBI taxonomy): domain Eukaryota; kingdom Metazoa; phylum Echinodermata; class Echinoidea; order Camarodonta; family Echinometridae; genus Heliocidaris; species Heliocidaris erythrogramma. Next base: position 21,231,286 of record CM046856.1, read on the forward strand.
TCCTCGAACGCTGCTGAGATATGTGACGACACACCCTGGACCAGTCCTGTCTAAGCAGACGATGTCCCATAACATCTTACACATTTTTCAGAGCCTATTTTGTCATCTCCTCTTCACTTATTTCTCTTCCTTCACTAGCGTCAGTCTTAATGTTAGTCTGTTGCCTCACTCTTAACTTCGTGTATGGTATTATTTTGATGAAAAATGCAGCGTTAAAAAAATAAAGGAATCAGTCACTTGTAAACAAAATAAGACGCCATTGTATTTTCAGCTGCTTGCACCGGGGCATGTTCGGCGTTTCAAGAGGGAACGAATACCATCCTGCTATTATTCGGAGGGCTTTTCAATTTGAAAGTGGGGTTTATTTCATTGATCATTGACCCTTCTCCTATGTATTGACAATCAAACGGTTTTAGCTATCAGAATCAGTTTCACTTTCCCTTTATAATGGTGTGAAATAAGGTCATGTTTAAATACACCAAACTCTTTATAATTTGATAAATAATTGCATTGCAATTACGTTCATTCATTATAGGACGTCGTCTGCTTAAGCAGGATCGATCCCGAGTGTGACGACATCAAAACATCGCTATATTTCTGGCGAATCCTCGGATATTCCAGATGCTGAGAAGAGCTTTTATTTGTGTTGTTTTTATAATCACCAGATACGCAGTTGACATAAAACTTATACGATTGCCATCTGTAAGCTTCCCAGTTTCTAGTGATACATTAATTGCCATATTTGTGATTTTCTTTGAATATCTACTTTAAGAAAAAAAGAAAAACAAAGGTGGCTTGCTATTCAAAATGAGGTTAATCGTGATAACACTGTATTTTCCGGGTATCATCCATCTATTTTTATTGTCCATTATTAAGAGAACTTAACCCCATTTTCTGCGTCCCTTTACTCCATAAAAAACAGAGTAATAAAGTCACGGTAGCGTTGATAAATGACGTTGAATAAAACAAAAAGGTAATGACATATTAATCAGCCTCCATTTCCCATAATTAGCCATTTGCTATTCATCGTTTTGATTCGCCCTAATTACGTCAGAAGGCGTGTGCTACATACTTCTACATCAATATTAGCTCAATATCGTACAACATTTAAACGATCGGCTTAAATATGGCCTATAGCCTTGTAAACGTAATGGCTATTAGCCGCTTTTTAATACCGATAATATCCGTAACTACTTTCAGTAACAAGGTTCAAGTTTTCACAATTTATTGTTCCAAGGTCCAAGTTGTTATAATTTAGATACAGTATGATATCAGGTTGATTTAGCTCAATTCGCTTTTGTCCAAATACCAAAGTTGCGATTAAAACGAACTCTACACATTACATGGACGCAAATCAACCAACCAGAACAGCGTTCTGATGAGTTGCACCTTTTGGTTTTATTTTGTTGTGGTTTTCGCTGTTCTTTGGTGGAGGGGAGGGAAATGGTGTTTAATTGTATCTCTCTATGAAGAACTCTTTATGCCACAATTTTGCAGAAAGTGATATCATCAGGGAGTAACTGACGGTACTGGAGTGTTGTGGCGTACAACTCAGCAAAAAAAAAAAAAAAAAAAAAAAATGGAGGTTACTCTTTATCCATTCAAATGGCTATGCTCACTCATGCGAGAATGGTATGATTCCGATTACACATCATCTTAAAGAGGATTGAGTTATGTTTATTTTTCTAATATGAAAAAAAGTTTACATTGATTTAAATATTTATTTGAAAACTATACACAGTGTTCACTTTCATTTTTGGAGTGCATTTAACGCAGAGGCATAGTTTATAGATGCAACCTCTTGTAAAAGTTCACATATATGTCTGATGACAAGTGGCAATGATGTTATCACATGGGGGTGGGACATTCCTCGTATTTTTTAATAATCATTTTGTGAATATCATGTGCTGTTTGCAACTTTGGGTTAAGTTTGCATGCAATATGCAATACACAACATAAAGTGTTAATAACAGACACATTAAAATAAATCAATTAATTATGAGACGTAAGACTTTACAATATACTACAATATTGATACTCTAGTGAAATACGTAACTGTTATTTATTTCAAAAATGGTTAAGTTATTATCGACAACAAAGAATAACCAAAAGGCGAGGGGATAGTCTCTGTAATACGCCATCTTATTTTATACTGTATGAGGAAAATCGATGTCAAAATGACAGCATAATTCTGCAAAGGTTAAACAGAAGTGTTATGTATGTCAAATTATGTATATAAGTTGTACCTGGTTTTACAGAGCTTTAAACATGTCATTCATCATACAAAATACAAATTCGTTTCAAGAAAATTGACAATTATTAAACATCAAAGGCCTCTTCAATTACAATAATGTCTCTCAATTAATCACACTGGCTAGCTCAAAAATAGCGCCACGATGCCACCATACATTCCCCGTGAAGTCCTGTTAATCCTAATGACTGGAGTGAAACTAGTCCGTTGCCAATATACATGGAATCGCTGATCGGCACATTAATAATAGATATAGAAATATGGAAAGGCCAAAATATGAAATGCTTTCTACCATGATTAGAGAAAGAAAATACTTCCACGTTTTGGAACTATGTGAATAGCTCAAGACGCACATTTTACAAAATAATTTTATTTGACACATGTACGAAAAATAAGATTAAATCTTATTGCCTGTAACAGACATAAAATACATGACAATTTCACTGAAACAAAACTTTTTCTTTAATAATATAGTTGATGACTTTGGTTAGTAATCTGATTTGAAGAAAAAAAATCAACCTTGTTTAATGACCTGAGTTCAAACAATCAAGTTGAGTTGGCTAAAAATTAAGATATGAAGCATATCTGCCAAAAACAATATTCTCTTTATATACATGTACAAATTTTTACAGACGCTAAAGTAACATTTGATTTTACTGGAAAATGGTTACATGAGCGACATCATAAGTCGGTGAAATTCATCAACTCAGGCCGCCGTACTCTACTAGCGCCACCTATACCGCTAAACCGAGAGTCTGCTTACAGAAATCAAATCCTGCGTATATTTAAACCATACATGTATCATGTGTATAAATTCATGTATATATGAAGAGTTCTTAAAATTCCAAAAGGAGCTAAATCTATTTTTTGACCGAAATTTTTTTTTTAAAGATAAACATGTGCTTCTCAGACATGGAAATCAAATGCACCATATCGCATTTATAAAAATGAAATTTAAAAAATGTTGTTACCACTTTAAATTTCATTCCAAAATGAGCTAAATCCAAAAAGGTTTCATTCCAAAAGGAGCTAAATCCACTATGGTCATTGAGAATTTGTTCATTTAAGCACATTACATACAGTTATGCAATAAGATTTTTAAGCACATGTTGCGGCTACCAATCTACACCTTCAGTGCAAAATATTGATATAATTAACCGCGTTTTACTATTTGTATGAATATTATGGGATTAAGCTCCTTTTGGAATGAAACATCGAAAAATCTCCGTCTTTAGAAAGGTAATGAAATTCATTTTAAAAAAAATCTGAACAAATAAACATCAGAAAGGATGTAAAATGTACTCTTCTAGCAATATTAATGTGTTTCATATTGAATATCAATTGTTAAACGTGTTTAAATGTGCAGAAAATAGACATTCGACTAATGCTAATGTTTTATTCCAAAAGGAGCTTAATCCATGGAAATGAAAATTATAAAAAAATCTTAAAAATTGAAATTAATTGCTAGATTTAAAAATATGATTGAATTACTCTTAGACAAAAGCCCTATCATATATATCAAAATAAAGTCACAGTGGACAAGGGAAAGTGGTAAATTAAAAAACCTTAATTTACTCAAAAAGGTTATAGGTGGATTTAGCTCCTTTTGGAATGAAACTCTTCATAATTATGCACATCCGGCGGGATCTTCGTAATCTAATTTTACGAGGAATTAAAACTATAATTATAAAAGTTGAAACGAAGATGAAAAGCAAAGCAAATGCAAAACAATAGGAAAATCCAGGTAAGTGGAGGTCTGAGCCAAATTGGAAAAAGAAGAAATCAGTTGTACTGATCCAGATTGCTTTTGAAAAGGGGAATGTCCCATTAATTGAAGTAGGTGATGACTGTGTGATGTATATGCTGTGATACGAATAAAACACTCATAATACCTTTATCTTCACGTTTCAGAATAATGACAAAATGAAAGACAGAAAAGCATGTATGTTATAATTTGTCAACCCTTTAATGTTACTGTTCCATGTATTTTTATTGAATTATGTATTCTATTGAATTATGTTATATGTTATTTTATTTGCACCATGTACCAATCCAACTTTTAAGTTGCAATAAATAATATAATAATATAGACATGCAGACTAAAAAAATATAAGTATATAGTTTTAAATGCGCTACACGTGCGTGATTATGATCAGGGCCCTCTATTGATCAACAAATTAAATTCAAATTGGATAAGGGTATCATACGTACAACAACTGTAATGTGCTGGACTATACACTATTCTCAATACGGCCCTGGATGAAATATATCCCCTGTGTATCTGAAATAAATATAATTTGTCGCAACAAAGACTTGATTTGTGATGGACCAGTGCTTACGCCCTTTAATTCAATATTCAAGAACTACATGTATATGGTATCCGAGTAGATTTGTGAGGTTTGCGAAATGTTATTTCCTTCTTTCAAGGAGAATGTAAATGAAACATGATTAAAACTGACTTTCTATTCGATTCAATTCAAATTAACATTTATTTTCCCATCGATTTTTGGGACATTTAACATTTGTTCAAATAATACAATATAATATAATGTAAAATGTTCAGAATGAAATAACTTAAAATACAAGAAGGCGCGAATCCCAGTAAGCTTACACTTGTAACGGGTACGCCATCACGTAGACACCGTTGGGGTCAAATAAGATTCAACAAGGCTTGTTTTTCTAAAGCGTGTTTTTCTAATAGTGATGAAAATAATGTTGGCGTGATTAGCATGATTTTTCGATCGGTTCCTGACCAGACTCCCTATGAAAACGCGCTGTGTACAATCTATGATTGTCGACATGCAAGTACCAGGACCAGCAATAATCGTTATAGATTTAACAAATCGACATGACAAATGAATCCGCTGGGAAGCATCGCGTGACTTTACTTTCAATACAAAATAGCCATTAGTCCGCCACAGCTCAATCTACGTCATTCACGTTCTGAACAATAATATGAATACTTAAACATATGATAGTGATGCGCTCCCAGGTTCAGGTTCAGGTTTAGGTTCGCTTTATTTTCATATTCACATTTCACATTTCATAAGTACATATAAATATATTATATCAATTTTTTCAATTTCAAAACATTTATTTCCAACTTTTCAATATAAGTGTACAAAGTAATAATGTTTAAAAAAAAAAAAATACGACATAATACACATTCATATGGTACATACATAGTTGGAGGACACACCTCTTTGGATTACTTGTGGTTACTTGCAAGTAATGACTGACGAAATTTGAAATGAGGATAATGATGAAGGAGCCTATAAAGGTAAAAGCAAAACTTGTTTGTTATTGGCTCCAGAGAGTAATACAATGTAAGCCTTACAAGGATGTGAGAATGAACAAGAAACAAGAACAAGAAAAGTGTAAATAAAACAACTACATGTATTATTTAAAAAAAATTATAATCGCTATAATGTACACACTACCCATGTGCAATGGAAAAGTCGTAAGTCATACCGAAATTTTGTCGTGATTTTTTGTATGTAGGTATGTAGTTGTTAATTTTAATCACTTCAGCGAAAAAAAGCTCAGATATGACGACATAAGGACCCAATCAGTTGAAAATCGTAGTTAGGCGTAGGACTGCTATGACGTCACTATACGACTCGTAGCCGGTTGGGCCTTTCCTCCAACTAGAAAGCTCGCAAAAGGCAGTTTTTTGTCGATTTTTAATCTAAATTTATATGACTATTCAGAACCTCAATAAAAAATAGTTTACCTGTATAATTATTTTAATCAAATGCTGATACATTAATTTTTCTTACAATAATCGGATCGCAGTCAATCGTATAGTGTGCGGTGGGCTTAAAATACCCGATTGAGATTAATGAAACTAATAGTAAAGTCATCGTGTAGTCCATAGACGCCAAATATTGCCATTGCACATAAAGCTGACGAAGATGAAGAGTCCCTGCAGAGTGTTCAGGAGGATAAAGACATACCAAATGGCCTGGTGATCCAGGTATGTTGCAGCAAAGCCGAAAAACCAGGTGAAACCCATGAGTGTGGATATCTGTATGTTTAGAGAAGGGAATGATTGGAAAGAGTGATCAACACTTTTCCTGCAACAATTTGATGTTACTCCTGTTAATGCTTTACAAACAATTGACCGAGTTCCATTGATAAGTTATTAATATACAAATAATTACTTTCACTTCTGGCAAGCTTCTGAAGTTATAAACTGGGTACTAATGTATTTGAGTTTCATATCTTATGCATAAAATCTATATAAATTGATCTGGTTGACGATAAACATAAAAATGAAACAGACTTTCAATAATAGATTACTAACACGAATAATCAATACTCTTGGTAAGCTATCTGAAGTTAGAAGATTTTTGCTATCGCAATTTAGCTTCGTAACTTTACAATAAATCTGATCCGATTTTGGAATTAACTTTCAATAGCATTAAATATGAGCATTTTAACAAATAAAATCTACGTCATTCAGGTTCTGAACAATGATATGAATTCTTAAACACAGGATAGTGATGAGCTCTTAGGTTTAGGTTCAGGTTCAGGTTCAGGTTCATAACCTGAAAACATTTTAGAACAATCACAGTATAATAGTGCATGAATGAAGAGACAGCTAAGGACGGCAAAAAGCCTTATTGGTGCTGCTACCAACAAAAGTGCATGCATGCACACAAAATAATTACATATAACTTCCATTTCGACAATGACATATGTGTACTCAACAATACATGTATTTGTATTGCACTTCATTCATTTCCCCCTCCCATTCTCTATGTCTTTCAATGTCATAAGAATATTAATCCATCCATCTACCTTCATAGATATTCGCAGGTTTCTTCTGGCCTCGGTCCTCCGCTTCCTCGCGTCCTTTTTGAAAACGTCCCCTTGCGTAGTGCAGAGGTGATATACTGTTGTAATAAAAACCGCTGCATTTAATACAAGGATAAATGTAATCGGTAACACGAAGGCGAACAGATTTGCGTTAGCGTCACCAATCCAGCATCCCCGAGAAGTGTCACCATAGGTCAGTGATGTCCGCCTCAGAAAGTGTAGTACCAAGCATGGGAGAACGATACAAAGAGGGAATATCATTGCACCGACAAGGTACGACAGGAATACTCGTCTTTTCTCGCCACGAACCGACTTGCTATTTCGTCGGCCGAACGTGCGATGAAGCTCAATAGCGATGAAAAGCATAAAAGTGAAGACAGAAAGCCAAACGTAATGTGCCACTACCGACAGAACAGTACACGCCTTGACATTATACGCGGCAAACCCAAGGAAGATTAGTAACAGAAGTTGTCCAATTAGCAGAGTAGCAGCAAGACCCATGACGAGTTTCACAAATGTGCTCCTTCGTAGTAAGGGGAAACGTGCGTAGGTAATTAGGGTTAGAACCAATGCTACGACTGATATAACACATCCAACGAGCGTCAAAATTTGGTGCGGAACCGGAAAAATGGCGTCGTCATTCTTCCTTGATGAACAAACAACAATGTGCGTTTGGTTCCATCGACTAACAGTAACGCTTATCTGTAATGGGTTTTCAATTAATTCTATTGCAGACTTAACTAAGGTGTAGTTATCAGAACTGCTATTGACATTAACGGCATGGTGTTCACACCATCTTATAATGCAAGCTTGTGTGCTGTTTGAAACTAATATATCTTCGCTTGAGGTGTTGATGAAATAGAAAGTGGTTTTCAAATTCCTAGCAAGAACGACATCTGTACACCTGTCATCCAGACAAACGTAACTGTTATTCTGCAGATTAAGACTTGTCGAGTTTTTTACATCATCCAGATTACCGAGGCAAAAGTCAATTGGTAAGGAGCCCTCATCACGGCAACTGCGAACAATATCAATCCGCTGTGTGATAAAATCGCCTGTAGTTGATACAGAAATGTTAGGGGCTGAAATCAAATCGTCGAAATAGCGTCCATATTCGTTGTAATCAAGCCAAACCGTGAAATTTAACTTCATTTGACATTTGCTGGCAGCCAACACACCTCCGCTTCTTGAAAAACAAGATGGAAATGAGCTATGAACAATTTGTAATTTGTTTGGTGAGACTTGAAATATATCCGCTATGTGAAGTATAACTGTAGACATTATAACACTTTCAGGTATATTTTCCGCAATGTCTCTTTTCCAATGAGTTTCTGCATTTATGAGATAGCCATGGGATGTTTCATTACCACACAATTCGTCAATCATTGCTTGGAATTCGCATTCGGCTTTAAATACATCCATTTGCTGATTCCCCTTTTCACAGATTTTCACACTTCCTTTGGTTGGCATTTTCCAAGAATTTTTGTATAGCTCATCTAAAGTAGGTAGATCAAAGAATATTGATACAGGTACTACGATATCGGCATGTAAATAAATATCACTGAACTCGTTGTAAGAAATACTCTCTCCAACTGAACAATCGTCTTGTGGTAGCAAACCACCGTAGGCCGATTTATTCAAATTGTTGAAGGAGATATCACACTCATAACAATGAGGATTGCTGTACATGTTCTGCCCAACTTTGATGGGAGCTTTATACATTGCGCATGCCTTTGAAATTGGCGTACTGGCTTGAGTGTAGGAGCAGGATGAAAAAATTTGGAGGATATATTTGTTGGGGAGACAACACAAACAAGGTCTTAAATTGGTCAGAGTTAATGGATTCGATGGCTTCATGACTACCCTTCTGCAATGGAGTAGTAAGTGAGACCATGCCGACGACATTGCTATATCGCTGGGGCAGTTTGCATATATGTTCCAGCCTATGATACCACGTGGTCCTAACCCGTTGCAGAATGCGCAGTAGATGTTCTTGAAGGTGACGCCCTCTTGGTTGTCCACTCTCAGCCAGTGGACGACACTGTCGTTTCCACTCGATCGTTCACATAACTCACGAGTCTCCGCGATTCGCCAATCTGAAGGACATCGTCCGACCATAAGATACGATTCCGCCATGTCCGTCGAGCGTCGTGTTGAATTAGAAGGAACTGTCTCGCACGTTGTAAGACTTCTGTAGGCATCATTTTCCCATTCGTTTTCATAGGTATCATGGCGAGGATTGCACGTTGTGGCAAAATCCCAACAGCAATCTCCGTACCTGACGCACGCATCATCACAATTGCATACAGTATTATTAAAGACTCCACATCCTAGAGCATCGCAGGTCAAATGATAGTCACAGACGCTCACAGTGACGTCATAGTGTGTCACATTACGATCTGCAATTTAAATTGATACATCACGTTAACAGATGAAGTTAAAGAAGACACATGGATTCAACAACATATTTAATGATTTATAAATTTTACTGACTACTTGGCTACTGTTTAGGTTTTGTCCGGCATTGTGTTTTTCAATATCATGTAGCAACCCTCTTCTCTTTCAGTCTGCTTCTCCACATAGCCAACTTACGATTTTGAAAATATGTTCTTTATTATTATTTGACAAGGGAACACCATTCCAAAACGAACCCCTCATGGCATTTCCTTTTAGAGAATAAACATATTTCCTACATCAGGTTAATGAGTGAAACTCAACTGTCGATTCCAAATTGTAATTTTATTGAATAATTCGTATGTCTTGTACTCGAATTCATTCCTGTTGATTGATTTTTTAATTAATTTGTACTTATTAATTCATTTACGACTTGTAGAAATATCCTCATCAGCAAAAATGCTGTTTTCTAAATGCGCCATGTGAGTGTGTACCCCAGAATCCTACAATAAAAGATAAACAGTGAAAAAAAAGTTGCATTGAATTACCAGTGCATGCAATCGAAATGACGGGAATAGAAAGACCATTCCGATAGTGTCTTGTACTTTATACAAGACACTAGGGGGTAGCTGTCCGGATACGAAGTAGACTCTTTGTGCAAAGGGCATAGAGAATCACACCAAGTTCATTTCTCTGTAACGAATTCCTTCATGACCTTTCAGTACCTGTAGCTTTGTTATCCTAATTATAAATCTTCCATTTATTGCAGTATTCCCTTCTCACTCTGCGTGTGTGTGGTGGATGCGTGTGAGTGTGTGTTTCTGTGTATGGCAATGGATGTTGTCCTTGGTCTATTATTCCTCATCTCTCTCTCTCTCTCTCTTTCGATTTCTCTCAAAATACACCCCCTCTCTCTCCAACCCTCTTCCCATCCCTCAAGATCTCGTGTTCAGAAGATATATTACTTTTATGACGCTTCCATAAGCATCGAAGGTTTGCATGTATGTTGTTGATTAAGATATCGATCACTACATATACGGGTAATGCAGCTTCTTCGTATACGATGTTTATGAGATTCCAGGACATGCAACTCACAATGTATGGGTAGATTTGCTTGTCGACATGAAATTGCTAATATGTCCTACTCTTTAGAACTCAGTTGTCATTTATAATATAAATGTCCTTCTCAGTGGCGTCAATAGAGGGTGGAATTAGGTGTGACACCCCCATTAAAAATTATCCGTGTCAAGTTTAAATTTTCATAGCAAAGTTGAAACTCGTCCATCTGAGAATCCCATTCTCCTCCCTTATTTTGACACCCCCTCCCCATTCAAAATGGTCTAGTGACAAGTGTGTTCCTCCCATCATTTAAATAATTGTGCAGAGTAATTTTTCTTTTAATAAAAATATCCTTTCAACGGCGTGCAAACCTGCATTCACGTCATAAACTATATCGTAATCGTTTAATTCTTGGGTCCGCAGGTTTGATCTTCACATATTATTCCACTTTCTACTGCAATGTAGACATGATGAAAGGAAGGAGGGATTTTTTTTTTTTTTTTTTTTTTTTTTAGATATGTGGCATCCCATTCTAGTTTCCTTTACAACGTGGTATAAAATCAAATTCTACCACTCTCCTTCTAATAGATCATCATAGATTACACTTTCCATATCTTAAACATTTATACCAATTGTTATTAAATGTATCATAATGTTATGTTGCTCCCCACTGATCTATAAAGCTATGACTACTACTCAACCTCTAACATTCTAATACTCTCGCGGGATATTATCGTAAATATGTTCAGATGTATCCCAATGCAACTTTGAAGCCTCTCCTATATTCATTCCGCAAAAAGTGTGCTCTCAGAATATACACAACATTACTTATATAATGTACTTACATTTTCTGTCAATATTCCCATCTGCAAGAAAAGATTCATTCGAAGCAATGCCGTTGCCAAAGCAACAAAAACTTAACAAAATCCAAAGTCCAGCAGCATTCTGACGAATGGTATTGCGGATCACGTTTTGATAGCCCATAGTCGCTGCTTCACCGTTCACAAGAAAGCTATTGCCCAGATAATCATAGTAAAATGGAAGAAAGACAGTGATGACCGGCAAAAAAGTCGGCCTGTGATAGATTTTACGTGCTCACGATATCCGTAAAAATATAGAAAGTGCAAAGCTGAATGTTTTTCGAATCAAAGTCTCCTCCGAGATCGGCTTTCCTGTCCATAGTATATCTCAGCATTTCTTCACAGCTAAGATGCCTTTCTAGTACTACTACTTGGAGCGCGAGCGCTAGAGTTCGCATAGTTCATCCACCGTCAACATGATCAATGACTGATGTGAGAAGCAAAATATGTCGCTGATGAAGATAAATGTCAGGAAGGAATGAAACATCTGGCCGGCCGTTAAAATTGGCGGATCCAGAGAGGACACAGGAGGGATGTGCCTCCTCTCAGTTTGGTGGCAACTCTCATTAGCACGAGTGCGCGTCCTGAGTGATCACTGACGTGACTCCTCGAAGGAGTGAACATATAATGAAATTAGTATGAAAATTTGCTCTTTTCATTTTAGGGAGCACTCCACATTTACTCGATATTCACTCCTAAACGAGTGATTACTGACGTGACTCCCGGGGGAGTTAAAATGTATTGAAAATTCACGCTTTCTTTTGGAGAGAGTATTTCCTTATTTCAACTCCAAGCATGTACTATAAAGACTTCCTCCCTCTTGTTCAGCATCCTGAACCCACCACTGGTTCATGATAGAAAGAAAATAATAAAAGGCATTGCATTGGATAATAGCTCCAGGGTAGAGACTTCATGGTTAGAAATTAAGTATTCATTTAAAGGAGAACTGTTCCATCTATACTAATTGAATTACCGAGAGAAAATCTTGATAATGACTCCCTTATAATAAATTAGAAATCAACGCCTTTGAATATTACCGTAAGAATATCGGTACGGCCGTGGTGAAAAAAAAATGAAACTAGATGTGAGACAATTACACGAATGTAATAATAGTACAACCCACAATTTAGTAGTTGAAAGTGTTAATGCCATAATTATGTAATGATATGGTTTCAAAAAGTTCATCGTATAGTAATAGTTAATCTAGAGTAGATTGAAGCAGAGATAATGTATTATTACACTTACATTTATTTGCGTAGGTAGATATGAAAATGCCCCAGACTCTTTTAAGCACTCGTAATACTTAAAAGCTCGTAATATTTGTTCAATATCCACATGTAATATGAGATTTATTCAATTCGGTAAGTGTACTGTAAGATGTTTTAAGCAGAGAATGACATGTAACAGCATGGCTCCAGAAAAAAATACCCAGCTCATCTTATTAGATACCAATACCAGAGATCTAAGTATCCACTTTGCGTGCAGTGTATACATGAATGAAAATATTTTTTTAAGGAGATGAAGAATGAAGGTTAGCAGGGGAGGGAAAGAGCGACAGAGAGAGTGATAAAAACTAAGAAAGAGGGATAGTAGCATATAACGACAAAATATAAGGTATAAAAAGAAGAAAAAAGAAAAGAAAAATAATAAGGATTTGATGGTTTATTTTACCTGACTGCTAAGAAAGCATGTGTATGCTTGTAATAAGCAACCAGGGAACCGACAGCTTCATGTCCTCTCCGAGGGACTTGTTAATGAGGATTAATGCCTTTCCAAAGGGCACTAGCGCATCCGCTTGGTGTTAAACCTGGGTCCTCCCAGTTACGAGACCACTGCTCTACCAGTTATCCATCATAGAGAGAGAGAGAGAGTCGCAAACCATTGCCGATGTAACAAGCAATTACCTATAAGGGTATGAGTTGAAAGAAAGTTGAAGACATCTGAGATGATGGATGATGCACTCTTCGCCTTCCTTCCTTCCTATATAGCTGAGTCTGTCCGGAAACCAATCAGGAAAGCGGATACTTCAAAGTGACCAATGCTTGGTTAATAAGAAGGATGAGTTCTAGTAAAGGTGAAAAATAGGTTGTGAGCTTTCTCGTTCTTTTAATGATATTTTGAAAGAATGTGATAACAGCAATGTCCCCTGAAAGGTACTGCTCTCCAAATACACTCATATTCAAATTATAATGAGAAATAGAATGGAAAGCTTGGATCAAACATTCATTCAACATGTTTGTAGTCCAATATAATTATTCCAATTTCTGTGTGCGGTACATGTGACTTTCAGCCAGATTGAGTCAATGTCTTACCATCTTGATGATTCAAAATCTCATAGTATAGTATAGTATAGTGTCCCCAAAAGAGCGGAAAGGCGGATTTTCAGTACTTTGCCTTCGAAAAGTATATATATTTTTTACATCATTGGGTAAAACATCTTCTACCGAAGAGAATGATATCAAGATCATTGAATTTGGTAAAGTAATTTTTATTCAATGCCCGTTTCTTAAAATACAGTCATTTTCAGTCATTTTAAAATTTCGCATGTTTTTTGCGACCGATGAGAGTAGAAATGTGTCGGGAATGGCCTTTTATAATTGTGGAATGTACAATAATTAGCGTCGTTTCCACTTTTCCCGAGCTACAGTTCAATAAAATCCATTCCCTATACGATCTTACACTCATCGGTCGCAAAAAATCAAGAAAAATATGACAATGACTGTGTTTTAAGAAACGGACATAGAATAAAAATTACTTAACCAAATTCAATGATCTTGATATCATCCTCTTCGATAGAAGATGCTTTACCCAATGATGTAAAAAAAATTATATACTTTTTGAAGGCAAAGTACTGTAGTACTGAAAATCCGCCGTTCCGCTTCATTTTTTTTGGACACCTGGGTATACGCAAATTCGTATGTACTACATAATCGACCTTTCCTAACTGCTTCCACTATCTTTCACAATATATAGGCTAATCCCTTGACCAATACTTTAACTTAACATTTAACTTTTATGTTATTTATTGTGCAAAATCAATGAAATATATTTTCTTTCTTTACACCCCTTTCTGTCCATATAAATGTTAAATTGTATCAGCAGAGTCTTCATTGCATAAGAAGGAAAATGAGGAAACAGCGCTATTAGGGTAAGTTGAATTACTACAGGGCATGGCTCCGTTTAAGTATCAACATAATCGGAAGGCGCCAAATGGAATGCACACTGCGTTCATTTTATATAGAGCTGTCATAAAACACCTTTACTGTTTCTTTACATACAATGTATGTTGTAATGCAACGTAGCTGCACGATTAAGTGGAATCGTGTGTAGCTAATCAGTGACTAGGCCTCTTCGCTAGAATTAAAGCTCACAATACCCTACGATTTAGGTATTACTTTTCGTTATGATCATTCGAAATCTAAATCGAGAAAAAACAAATGAAACTTTAAATTTGTCCAATTGAGGATTTCTTTTTTTTTTTAAAACAGCCACACTTAGGTCGTAAGCTGTGCTGTGGCATTTAAAGAAGACTACGACACCAGCTGTATACATAGGAGAAGACATCAATTTACATTATGGTGATAAATTGTCCTGCTGGGTCGGAGACGGACGGGCCAACCTATTTGTATTTGAGGTTCCTGTTCTAGCCCTGCTGTGTCCGAACTTGTTCCTTTTCGTGAAGATGATTCGCGGTATTGCTCGAAGTAAAAAGATCGGTATGACCCTCCACGAGGGGAAGAAAGTATCAAGCTACACTCAAGAACTTCTCAAGATCTCTATCATGGTGTGATCGTTCGTCAAGAAATATATTTTGTCTAACCCTTTTTATATTATAATCACAATGTCGTCCTGCTTTAAATAGAAGGCTGAGTTCCGGGAAAAGAAGGAAAATAAATTGCGAGCTGTTTCATTCCTTTTATTTCATTTTGGAAGAACATCACAGTAGAAATGGTCACTGAAAAGGATTGCTCCTGAAATGCCCTTCCTCAAATTCGAAATATGATGAGAAATAGCTGAAGTGTTTCGGACCGAACATTCATGCCACATGTGCCGTGCGTGCAGGATATGATTTCCAGTAAAGCCTAGGTCACAACCCGCCGTGCGTGTTTTTAGTCCGTACGTGTTCTACGGAGGCCACGTTCTGCGGAGGGTGTAGCAAGAACAGGGAAGGAGTACGTCAACGCACTTCACACGCACTACAACGCAAGGCGTAAGTACGTGGCCCGCACGCCACGCCTGGACGTGATTGGTTGCGTGCATCGTACGTTGCGCACCTGGTAAGTGAGTTGTACGTGCTTATACAACGTACGATCGCCGTGCGGTTGCCTCGTTATCGTACGGAGGCCGTACTTTCACGTACGGTGTCCTTACTGACTTGCAGGGATTAAGTGCGTGCAAGTGCGATAAACGTGAGATTTTCGCGCCATATGTCGTTGGGCACATTATAAGTCTGCTCGGCTTTTATATATCCTGCAGAAATCAGCGCGCACAACGTGCGTTGTAAGTGCATAGCACGTACTTCCTCGGTGCGGTTTACGTGAGTTCTGCCTGCTCACTGGACAATTGAACTGGAGAAGCGCCGAATAAGCACGGACCCCGCACTTATCACGTGCGGAGCACGCACGTGCTAGGTGCGTTGTCCGTAGAGCAAGTAACTGTGGGGAAAATTTTCAAAAACTGACGGAGTCCGTGCTTTGTGCGCTCGTTAGCAGCAGAGGGCACGCACGTCAACACACGTCACCCGTACTTGGGGTGAATCCGTAGACCGCCCGCAGCCTGAACGCAGCGAAAGTTCCTCCTGCACTAAAAATTCTACGTCTTGTCTGCGTGCCCCAAATCCGTACGGAGGCAGTACTCACCACGTACGGATCCACAAATTTTGCCCACGTTTTTGCACGCAGACAGCACGCACTTGCAAGTACGGCGGGTTGTGACCTAGGCTTAAGATAGGGTAAGTTTTGATGATTTTAAAATCTCACAGCTTACACCAATTCTTATGTAGATGATGAACCTTTCCCAATTACTTTGAGAGAGTTTTTTTCACAATGTAATTGCATGACCAGAACTCAACTTTATCTTTAACGTTTAATTTATTTTTATCAAACATATATACTTCAAACGCGGGTTTTCTAATTATAAGTTTTAACCTCCTTTCCTTTGGCACATTCCTGGAAATAAATGGCAGTAGCACTTTTTGGATATTCCTTGTGCCTTTACCTTGAAACCTTATGTTAAATTAATAGGTGAAAGACTTGTGAATACTTCCTTCACATAATTGCCTCCTTTCACCATTCCTGCTGTCAGTCAATTTGTCATGTTGCAGAAAAGAAAGAAAGTGTTTCATCTGCATAAATATGGCTAGAAACCATGGACTCAGGGCACAATTACGCGGGGATGGGTGACTTTCGTCTTTTGCCTCAATATCAAATCTCTAACATTTTTCTAAAGTTTCTCAAACGAACAAAAATGGCCAGCTTTGACTTAAAGGTCCACTGCAACCCAAATGCAAGTTGATTTCTGTTGATGTGAATGGATGCATACAGCTCATATTTGTTACTCCAACATCTAAATAGGTTTCATAGATTTTTAAATGTTTTTAAAAATCATTTTCTCAAACATGCTAAGCTCCACCCTAAAAAAGAAAATACTCCAGATCTCATTCCTGCAATGACATCATCTGTCAGTCATTAGTGAGCTAAGGAGAAACAGCTTTGCCAGAGATGACCATCTGTTCTTGGGGCAGACCTCTCCTCCCCCCCCCCCCCCCTCCACCACAGCCCCAAATCTAGTGCACCTCTGCTACAAACTTTAAACCTATCAACAATATACATAGATCATTATTAATCATAATACATGTATTTTCCCTCGATTGATATGTCTCGTCTATAATGGGATTCCTATGGTTGTTCGGCTTTGTCGCTGCCTTCAGTAAACAAGAAGCCCTGTGGTTCATCTTCATCGTCCTCAATGCTTCACAGGGTGTCTACATCCTTTTGGCTTTCACTAAACCGATATGTAGACATCATTCGGGGAGGGGAGGTGTATGAGATCACGTCACGTAGGAATATCGGTTGCAACGGTGTAGAGAAAGAGCCCCCCCCCCCCCCCCCCCAAAAAAAAGTCTTTCGAAAATATTTTCACTATGATATGAATACGTATAGGGTATTAATCCCTTCTCCCCTCGGGCTGGGGTGACGGGATGCCAATGGAATGGGAGGAGGGGGGGGGGGGAGGGGGAGTAGTAGGCGTAAGCACGTGGCCCGCACGCCACGCCTGGACGTGATTGGTTGCGTGCATCGTACGTTGCGCACCTGGTAAGTGAGTTGCACGTGCTTATACAACGTACGATCGCCGTGCGGTTGCCTCGTTATCGTACGGAGGCCGTACTTTCACGTACGGTGTCCTTACTGACTTGCAGGGATTAAGTGCGTGCAAGTGCGATAAACGTGAGATTTTCGCGCCCTATGTCGTTGGGCACATTATAAGTCTGCTCGGCTTTTATATATCCTGCAGAAATCAGCGCGCACAACGTGCGTTGTAAGTGCATAGCACGTACTTCCTCGGTGCGGTTTACGTGAGTTCTGCCTGCTCACTGGACAATTGAACTGGAGAAGCGCCGAATAAGCACGGACCCCGCACTTATCACGTGCGGAGCACGGACGTGCTAGGTGCGTTGGCCGTAGAGCAAGTAACTGTGGGGAAAATTTTCAAAAACTGACGGAGTCCGTGCTTTGTGCGCTCGTTAGCAGCAGAGGGCACGCACGTCAACACACGTCACCCGTACTTGGGGTGAATCCGTAGACCGCCCGCAGCCTGAACGCAGCGAAAGTTCCTCCTGCACTAAAAATTCTACGTCTTGTCTGCGTGCCCCAAATCCGTACGGAGGCAGTACTCACCACGTACGGATCCACAAATTTTGCCCACGTTTTTGCACGCAGACAGCACGCACTTGCAAGTACGGCGGGTTGTGACCTAGGCTTAAGATAGGGTAAGTTTTGATGATTTTAAAATCTCACAGCTTACACCAATTCTTATGTAGATGATGAACCTTTCCCAATTACTTTGAGAGAGTTTTTTTCACAATGTAATTGCATGACCAGAACTCAACTTTATCTTTAACGTTTAATTTATTTTTATCAAACATATATACTTCAAACGCGGGTTTTCTAATTATAAGTTTTAACCTCCTTTCCTTTGGCACATTCCTGGAAATAAATGGCAGTAGCACTTTTTGGATATTCTTGTGCCTTTACCTTGAAACCTTATGTTAAATTAATAGGTGAAAGACTTGTGAATACTTCCTTCACATAATTGCCTCCTTTCACCATTCCTGCTGTCAGTCAATTTGTCATGTTGCAGAAAAGAAAGAAAGTGTTTCATCTGCATAAATATGGCTAGAAACCATGGACTCAGGGGCACAATTACGCGGGGATGGGTGACTTTCGTCTTTTGCCTCAATATCAAATCTCTAACATTTTTCTAAAGTTTCTCAAACGAACAAAAATGGCCAGCTTTGACTTAAAGGTCCACTGCAACCCAAATGCAAGTTGATTTCTGTTGATGTGAATGGATGCATACAGCTCATATTTGTTACTCCAACATCTAAATAGGTTTCATAGATTTTTAAATGTTTTTAAAAATCATTTTCTCAAACATGCTAAGCTCCACCCTAAAAAAAAAATACTCCAGATCTCATTCCTGCAATGACATCATCTGTCAGTCATTAGTGAGCTAAGGAGAAACAGCTTTGCCAGAGATGACCATCTGTTCTTGGGGCAGACCTCTCCTCCCCCCCCCCCCCCCCCTCCACCACAGCCCCAAATCTAGTGCACCTCTGCTACAAACTTTAAACCTATCAACAATATACATAGATCATTATTAATCATAATACATGTATTTTCCCTCGATTGATATGTCTCGTCTATAATGGGATTCCTATGGTTGTTCGGCTTTGTCGCTGCCTTCAGTAAACAAGAAGCCCTGTGGTTCATCTTCATCGTCCTCAATGCTTCACAGGGTGTCTACATCCTTTTGGCTTTCACTAAACCGATATGTAGACATCATTCGGGGGAGGGGAGGTGTATGAGATCACGTCACGTAGGAATATCGGTTGCAACGGTGTAGAGAAAGAGCCCCCCCCCCCCCCCCAAAAAAAAGTCTTTCGAAAATATTTTCACTATGATATGAATACGTATAGGGTATTAATCCCTTCTCCCCTCGGGCTGGGGTGACGGGATGCCAATGGAATGGGAGGAGGGGGGGGGGGAGGGGAGTAGTAGGGAAAAGTCAATCCGTCGGTCCTCACAAGACCCATATAAGGGGGCCAAATCCCCCTGAAAACAAAATGACAATAAATACATTTTTTTTCTCATTTTTGCATCCATTACAGGGGACGTACCGCTAATTATGCATGTTATGTTTTCATGGCCTTAATTTCTCTGAGTATTAAACCACATAAACATGGCAAAATCAAATAATTAAAATTAAAAATAATTATATCATTTATATCATAATATCATAATATCATGTAGTCTTCATCAAGATGAAATTTTATTTTTTTCAGAACTCATGCAAGATTTGGATAAATAACACATACACTCATGTTGTAAATACTTCTTGGTTAAAAAAAATAACACTTTACCCGACTTTTTTTTAATCCACTTGATTATGTACAAATGTACGGTACGGTGATTAATCAGATTAATCAGATTAATCACAGCTAGCGCCCGTGAATGTCCACGGGCTGCTTCTGCTAGTCTTATTGTAATTTTCGTAAGGCCAAATGCTTTATTGAATTGTTGTTGCATGTATATGCATCTAAAGGCCTTCTTCTTCTTTTTTTAATCGTTTAAATTTTCGAAAAAGAATGATTGACAGTTTAATAACACACACATTTTGGTGAACGAGTTTGTGAGCTACTATCAGTATGAGTGCAGTGCGGGCCGCATGCGTATCGGAGGCCGTTGGTGCCATTATTATGTACAACTATACAACTATACGCCTATCGAGTAGATGCATAGTTGCATAGTTGCATAGTTGTATAGTTGTACAGTTTTAACCAATCAGAACACAGGAAACTATACAACTATACAACTATACAACTATGCAGCTATTCCACAGCTGCATAGTTGTACAGTTGTGCGTCATTTATGGCACTTTGGCCCGCAAACGTGGCAACTATACAGGCATTGGATAGCTGCATAGTTGTATGGTTGCATAGTTGTATAGTTGTATAGTTGCATAGTTGTATAGTTGTATAGTTGTACTCTCTAAATTTGAAAGACTTAAAATTTAAATCTTAATTGAGACTTAAAATAATCTAAGTCTTTAAGACTTATTTTCCACGTTCTTTGATTAAATTTTTCTCTCGAGACCGCGAACAAAATCTCCTGTTTAAATCTTTTAAGGAGATTTAAACTTTAAGCCAATCAGATTTACGATGATGCAACACGTGATCGAACACAAATTTTTTCAAGCCTAGCCAGCCAAGTGCGCGATGATCGACATCTTTCTTTTTGCGGTTGTGTGAATCTTTTTCGAAGATGGAAGAATTCTTATCCAAAAACAGGATTGATCAAGAGGTCATTGCCAACTTGAAAGGTATGTTGTTAGTAAGTGTACATTCAAGCACATTTTGAGCAGCTTTTATTGTAACAATATTACATATTTTGTTGTAAATTAGCGTTGGATTAGGACATATCGGCCATACACAGTGCGTGTAGTCAGTTGTATCAAGGTAACTCTACACAGCGCTGTGTGCTGTGATATGAGGGGGGGGGGGGGGGGGGTCCAAAAGCTACGCACCTTGTTGTCCACGGCTTCGTCGTCTTCAAATTCATTATTTGAGTACATTTTTTTTACTTCACTTGACGCTACATATTCTGAAGATCATTTTGTTGTCGTCAAAAGACGGCATAAAAATTATAACAGGAGTTCGAAGCGAAATCGGGGCCCTTTCCTTCGTTTTTTTTACGCCTCCGCACGCGATTTTGGATTTGATGCGGTAACGTCTAGTTCAAGTTTTGCGTAACTATACACAGCGGCTGTATGGCTAGAGTGCCCAAGTCTGCGCAGTGCCCATGTCTGCGCACACAAACTGCGCGATTCTACAAAACACACAACGAACACAAACTTTTCATCTTTATCATAGCGATAGGTATTCATGCAAAAAAGGAGTCAAAATAATGAAAAACGGTCTTATTTCAGACATTTTATTCACAAGCCTTAAAATGTTGTCTTTCACGTCAAAATTCCCGAACTGCGTGTAAAATGAATGAGTGCGCAGACAAGGGCACAATTGTTTTTTTTCAATGTTGAAATGACATGACCACCGTTTCTTGTGAAAATGACATTGTTTTTGCTCTAATTTTGATAAGATTTTTTGCAGACTTACTCTTTAGAATATCAGGAATAATATAAAATTAAGCTTTAGAGGAATATTAAAGAAATTCTTGTTCGTTTTCAGATCAAAACCTTAGATGCGCAGACATGGGGCTCCCCATCATACAAGCTGGCCATTCAAAAGCGTTGCGAACCCGCGACTACAAAATTGCGAGTAGGCCTAGGGCCTACTAGACCGAAATTTTCTGTCTCTCATTCGTTAGCCTCTTATTTGGATAGGGTCGGCCCTTCACTTAGAGACAGAAACGCTCCATTCACTCGCCTGTGCAAACTCACTGTCTGCCGAGAGACATTAGGCATGTCGTTGTTAAAATGAGGATATTAGGAGTTTTAAAAATATTTGTGTAAATAAAATAGATTAGGCCTAGGCTCTACACTTAAAACGAACATGTTCAACTTACCAATTTCATTGTTTTATTCCTTTTAATGCTCCTTTTTCAGGTAATTCAGGGTCCAAGTTGTTCTCGGTTTGAAAATCTTACGCTGCATTCAAACTGTATTGTAGTGTAGTAAGTCAATGTGTATTCGGTTTGCACAGGCGAGTGAATGGAGCGTTTCTGTCTCTAAGTGAAGAGCTAACGAACTAGAGACAGAATTTTCGGTCTAAGGGCCTACATGCTTTTTGATCAAATTACATCCTTTCTTGAATTGAAGTAGCCTAATTATAGTACCAAATCAAGCTTAAACTATTACTTTATTGCGCTCCCTAACTTAAATTTAGTTAACTAGTTAACTTACCAAAAAACGATGATTTATTGCGTCGTCTGCCATGTCTGCCCGAGCTCGTCTCGTAAACGGCAGAGGTGATAGTACAGCTACTGTGGGCAGACATGGCAGACGACGCAATAAATCATCGTTTTTTGGTAAGTTATGTAAGTTAGTTAACTAAATTTAAGGTCGGGAGCGCAATAAAGTAATAGTTTAAGCTTGATTTGGTACTATAATTACTTCAAGAAAGGATGTAATTTAATCAAAAAGCATGTCGCAATTTTGTAGTCGCGGTTCGCAACGCTTTTGAATGGCCAGCTTATACAGCGCTGTCGCTTCGCGACTGCGCTGTGTATTGTAAAAGTTTTGCAATGCTTTTTCTTCAAAAATGTCAATAATATTTATAAAATAGAGTCTAGTATTAATTATGTAGATTCATAAAATTCTACAAATTGACAATTTGCTTCTGCATTCAGCCTTCAAAAGAGCAATTTTGAACACAAACTCTTCTACTAGTACTACTAGTACTAGTCACAGCGCCCGTAAGTGACTGCAAATTTTTGGGCTCCGTATATAGCGCGTATAGCTTTTGGACCCCCCACCATACACAGTGCGTGACCTCCACAACCCAACCAACCCCAATATTTTGAGTGAAAAGTCAATGGACCTAGTCCTAGGCTACCGTACCATACTGCTTTCTGATGGTGAACTGTGTAACTGTTACAGTATAATTTGGGATGAATTGTTAATATTAATTATGGACATGATGATGTTGTAAAACTGCACATTTGCTTTTGATTTGTCCAGGACCAGGTCCAGGCATTGGCATTGATTGTGAAGGCATTTTTTTTTGGGGGGGGGGGGGGGTGGGGGAAAAAATTTGGCTTCACAACGTATTTGCAGATAATATCTCAACTTAAACATTGTGCGTTAAATCACAACATTCAACAATGCATCATTTTTATGCAACAGTTTCGCAAATAGCATACAGATCTAGATATAGAATTCTCTAGATTTAGAGTCTACATGTAGATCTAGACTCAGTCTATAGAGTATAGGCCTAGATTCTCTATTAGTAATTACTCTAATAAGAAAAGAACATTAAGAGAATCTAGATTTAGACTCTGATACTATAGACTCTAGATCTAAAGTTAGGTCTAGAATCTAGTGATTTAATTTTAGCAAATTGCTTGTACTAGATTTATGATTCTAGATCGATCTAACGTTAGACCTAGATCTAGGGTCTACACAGCATTGTGAAAAAATGCATAGACAGACGTTTTTATCCACTACGAAGGCATTTAAAAAAAAAAATCACAAAATTTGTGTTGCAATATATGCAAATGACACGCTTCAACTTGTGATTCCAAATCGCAGCAATGCATACTTTTTGCGCAATTTGTTATTCACTGCGAAATTCAGAAAAATAAAACTAAAATGAAATAAAATGAAATGAAATTGAGAAGAAAAAAAAAATAAAATAAAAGTAAAATCTAAATGAAACCAAATAAAAGCAATGTAAAATAAAACGAAATAATAAAATAAATAAAAGAACTAATAAAAAATAAACTTCTGTTAGCCAATGACGTGTCCAGGTGTAGAGGTCAGTGGTACAAATGCAGTGTTTTTGCAGGCAGGGCCAACGCAGTGTGTATGTTGTTTTTGTGCTTTAAAAACTAGCGTTTGAGTAGTAAATTTTGTAGTAAGATGTGTGGTGAGAGTATATGGAAATTGTTTTATACTGGCTTAATTTTCAATGCATGTTCCAGGTTCAAAATCATGAGTGGTGAATGGGTTTTTCAGGCTTGCCAGGGATATTCCACCATGTATTCAGAGTCTTAACCCTAACTAGGCCGGGGTATTTTGGGAGTTCTTATGGCCGTTCTCGGCAACGGTTGACTCTGCGCGCATGAAATTTGGCACAGACGTAGACGTAGAACACAATCCCGGTGTAATTTTTTCAATATTCTTGTTCGTTTTTTTTTTTTTATTAATTATTTTATTACATAATATGCAAATTTTTTCAATTTTTTTTCTCAAAATGGTAAATTTTGCTATATGAAGATGAAAATGGATTGAATATTGGCTGTAACTGGACCTCTAAGACTCACAAATACATAAAAAGAAAGAAAATTGGGTAAAACGGTGTTTTATTAAATTTGCATAACTCATTAATATGCAAATTAGCTGTGTCATGTGTATTACAAGCCAATAATGTATTTCTTTGTTTTTAATCTTATGTATTTTTTTGTTTTTGAATTTTAATGTATTCTATTGTTTGCCAACCATAAAGCATATTTGTTAAATGAATATTGTGATAATAAACAAGAAATTGTAATGATTACTAGGAATGGTTACTTTTTTGCCATAGGCTAATACACACATGGATGGAGAATTTGATCATTTTGCTTGACATGTGATCAATAATTGTAATCTGACACCAGAACCATATGACCGATCCACATAAATGAGGTATCAAAATGTGCGTGAAACATCAGGGAAAAAAGTCATGAAATTTGAGCACGAAAGATTCAGCCGTCGCGAGGCCACGTACAAAATTTGGGAGGGGGGCCTCCCAGGCCCCCCCCCCCCCCCGGCCTAGTTAGGGTTAAGATACATGTATTGTGCAATAAAAAAGAAAATGGGGAAAATTAAAAGTGCAATTAAAAGCATACTGACAAACACGTTTTACTAAATTCTTATGGCACAACTTGCTTTTTCCACCCACCTAGTACCTCCAACATTGATACCACCATGTGACGCTGCCATAAAATAAATTCAATTTTACTTTGACAAATAGTCTTACATGTAAGTGCGTTACTTTGCATTATTGTCCAGAAATCCAGCCTGGCATATTTGTCACAGACACCACAAGGCCTGGCGCTTGTAAAGCATGTAGACGAAGGTGGGATATTGTCAGTCCTTCAGAGGCAGCTATATGGTGCGGCCGAGTGTTTCTTATCTGGCAGAGAAATGTGGCGACTTGTAAGTATGATATTGTAAGAGTAGCAATAATTGTAACAACAAAATTCTTTGGGGGGGGGGGGGTAGGCGTTCTTTGACGTCAAGTCTTTTGGTGTGTTTGGAGTCATGGGCGTCAATCCTCACAGGAATTCTATTCAAGTGGGGGGGGGGGGGGACACCCTATTGTTGCATCCAGATGTGTCCCCCCCCCCCCCCCCCCCCCCACTTGAATAGAATTCCTGTGAGTATTGACGCCCATGTTTGGAGTAGATAACATAATCATTACAAACCTAAATACTGCACCTCGAAAATATTGGTATGATGCATGTTACAATATTTTTTCATGTGTGCTCGTGCAAAATTAAGGAGTTGTACCGTGACGTAGCTGTGGGTGGATGTGTGTGTGTGTGTGTGTGTGGAGGGTCTAGATGGGAAAGTTTGATCTTATTCTTTAAAAAAAACAGCAGAAAATTTGGTTAGGGGGGGTGCAGGTGATCAGCAGGAAGAACAAATAAAAAATGCACAAATTAAAATTTGAAATTACGGATTGGGAAAGATTTTATACGTTGCCTGTGATGACTGGTTGAGCTGACT
Organism: Heliocidaris erythrogramma; assembly: GCA_025617745.1. Classification (NCBI taxonomy): domain Eukaryota; kingdom Metazoa; phylum Echinodermata; class Echinoidea; order Camarodonta; family Echinometridae; genus Heliocidaris; species Heliocidaris erythrogramma. The sequence goes on from CM046856.1 coordinate 21,257,338, forward strand.
ACACTGCTCATACACTGCTCATACACTGCACATTCCCTAATATTGTATGTTTATGTTTTTTTGCATGTAATAACTTCAGGTATCCAGGAACTGACAAAAAAACTGCACTTGCCAAGGGGATTGTACAAACTTGGCCTGCAATAAAAGATGCAACACCAGAGTTACAGGGCCATGTAAGTACAGAAGATTATATAAAAGATTCACCTCAAAAAAAGTTGCAGATCCAATAAGTGCGCTGCGTTTTGTGTGTGGTATGGGTTAATTGGCAATGAATTTGTTCATTAAGTGAACATGGTGAAGAGTCCTGTATCTGCAACTTTTGGAAGTGAATTTTCTAATAAACTAATTTTCTTATTACGATAGACAAAAATACAGCAATTTAACATTTATTTGTGTGCTTTGTATTCCCTATGTTAAATGGAAGAGTCCCACAAAAAATACTTTCCTCTGTCATCAAGATTCTTTGAATTCTATTGGTCAACCTCATCCACCGTCAGCTAGGTTAAGGCATAGGCCATCGTCGATGTGAATTTAAGCAGTCTTTGGTCTGGACGGATTACGGATGTTCACTATTTTGGACTTGCTATATTCTATACAATAACGATCACTGGATATCATTGATATAAGTGAAAATAAATACAAAAATGCAAAGTAGTCTATGTCCATAAATTTTATTTGACGTTTGCAATGAAAAACTGAATATTTTACCAAATATTAACATTTCTTGAGAAAAACTTGATTTTGGAGTTTGTGTTTCCATAAACCTATCAATTGCCATTTTTGTGAAAAAATGGTATGATTTGGACCTATACTCTCATGAAACATGCCATATAGCAGCGTATGCTGTGCTCACTTATTTTGGGTGATTAGAAGATAAGATTTACTGTCACATACCTGAAAATAAGATTTTTGTCATTTTCTGTAATTGAAATGTGTAGAAAATTGTGAGGGTATGACATCATCACCTCACTCATTTGAATATTCATACGGACTGTTCAACAAATGTTTTCCGAAAATATGGGAAAGTTCAAAATGTCATAACTTCCTTATTTCTTAACCGATTTTCATCATTTTTTCACCACTTTTTCTGGAAATTTTTTCTGTTCTTAGATTTATGTAAATTTTGGTCCGGATTTCCCCTTTAAGGCAATTTATGCTTCATACATAATTATTTTACACAGTTCCGGAAAACAATTTGTGCTCAAGGAGGTGGTATTGTATGACATATCGCCTGTTCAACTTTATTTGTGTTATCCTTTTTCAGGTTGGAACTGATGTGGAAGCTGCAGTACAGGGCAAAGAGTCCATATATCAGCAGCCGTTTTTGTTAAGCCTGGGGGAAGAGATGAAGCCAAGTCATATTTGTAGGTTGTGGACAAAATTGCAATCCCAGCAGCATCATTGATATGGTATTCAAGTCCCACATGGCTTTTAAAGTAGAGTATGCTACCCCCATTGATGCCGTTTTACACTTTCATGGCTGCATTTGTCTATGAGGTCTTGCCGCCATCCCAGGTGGCAGCTAGTATTAGATCGTTTGCAGCAAACATAAGAAATATGGAAGAGATCTGAAACTAAGCATTGCAGACAAGGGTAAACTGTATCCTTGGAATGTGCTGGACATGTTAAAATACATTTCAGTTTAGTTGGACCATAAGATTTAGGCCATGTACCTTCTTGATAAAATACAGTACATTTCATTATAATATACGTGTAGATGGAGATACAAAGCAGCTAATATGAAAGTGTACTTTATCGGCTTTGTGTGCTTTTTATGCCTCTGCCACCGAAGGTGGAGCCAGAGGCATCATGTGTTTGGGTTGTCCGTCCGTCCCGCTTTCTGATTTTTTAAATTTGACTTCTTGGACCCCTAGATTCTCACATTTTTCTGAGGATATAGAGGTGTCGTGGTCTAGTGGATACGTCACCGGACTGTGGCTCACATGGTTCGCGGTTCGAATCCCGCCACAGCGCTAATGTCCTTTGGCAAGACATTCATCTACATTTGCCACTTTCCACCCAGGTGAAGTAAATGGGTACCCGGCAATAAGAAATTCCTTGAATGCTTTAGCGCCTATCATGGCAGCTCGGCTAAAGCCGGGGTAATAATGTGATACTTTGTATTAAGCGCAGTAGAGTATATTCATATAGTAGCTGCGCTATATAAATGGAACGTATTATTATTATATTATTCTGGGGCATACTTATGATCTAATCGTGAATGCAGGGGAAAACATTTGACAAAACCTATGGATCTCCCATTCTCAAAATTCTGTCGGTATAGTGAGCCCAAATAATGCAAAAATTAAAACAAAAAATAATATTTTTATTTGACACACTGGTTGTGTTGGTTTTTTTCCAATTTTTGCTGTGTTTACATTGTTCTTGGGACACTTGAACACATTGTTTTGTGATAATATATATCACTAAAATGTGGCAGTAAATTTAATTGAAATGGATGCATTGTAAAGTTATTGTGAATGTATAATGTCCTAGTGGTAGTATTACGCAAAAAAAAAAATACCATGTCTCAAAGCTTGTGAGAATTTAGATCTGACGCGGAATGCGATTTTTTTTTAAATTTTTTTACCCTTAAAATTTCAACTGAGTTCCGCCTCCACACACATCTGTAACCAAAAATGACTGAAAAGCTTTAATTTTTGTAAGTTTGGAAACCACATAGCATTTCACAGGTTGTTTGACCTCCCACTGCTTCAATTCCTTCAAAACAGCAAACTTTCTTTTTTTTTCAGAGTAAAAATGGAAAAAAAAACAATAGGGAAAAAATGAAAGTCTGACTTTTGCAGAATCAAATGCGCGCTGCAGCTTTGAGAGCTATAATTTTTTTTAGCCTTATAGCATGTATTTTGATATTTAAGATCCATAATTTTTAGTATCCCTCAAAAAACACCTGAGCAAAATGCTCAAGTGAGCTTATGCGATCACTCACCGTCCGTCGTGCGTCGTCCGTAGCCTTTTCACATTTTTGGTTTCTTCTCAAAAACGCAGTGCCGGCTTTTTAATGAAACTTTGAATGAGTATTCCTTAGGTAATGGGGGCCTAAAGTTGGTCAAGGGGGCCTAGGGGCAGCCCCCAAAATGCCCTAGAGGTCCTAATATGTTAATAATCTCAAGAACACCTGACTGGGTTTGGCTAAATTTGACAAGAGTCATCCTGAGACAAGGATAATTTACAACTGATAAAATGCGGTCCCTATCTGGAAAGGGGTCGTGGGGTAGCCCCCTAAAAGGCTAAAAATGTTCTCCAAAAATTAATTGCTTCATTTCATCAAAACCTGACACAAATTATTCTCAAGCAGTGGAGACCAAAATTTGTAACAATTGGGAACCCATGTGGCATGGGGGTAGCCCCCTCCCCCCCCCCAAAAAAAAAAAAAGAAGAGGACCCCCCAAGGGCAAATTTTTCATATTTCGATCTGTTTCTCAAATATTGATTGCTGCATTTCATCCAAAGCTGAAACAACTTATTCTCAAGCAATGTGGACCCAAATTTCTTATAATAGGGAACGCATCTGACCAAAAAAGTGCATCAGGGGCAAATTTTTTTTTTTCTTCTTGATTTTAACTTAACAGGAATCATCCTTAGGCAAGGATAATCTAACATAGTTATTATTGGGTAGTCATCTGATGAGGGGTCATGGAGGACCCCCACCCCCCAATAACATGGGGCCGTACATGTATTCCCTCTTTCCCTCCCAAATGATTATATCCTCAGGTGAGCGCAAGGTCTGCAGACCTCTTGTGTTATGGTGCAGTTGACCAACCGACTATATCTGCCGGCAACTCAAGTAGCTCTGCAGGCTAAACACAAATCGCATTCACTTAAAACTTATAATAGTATAGTGTGGAGTACCTAACTCCCTAGATGAGCACATTATAAATTAGTCAACGTTAGTGAGTTGCACAATAGAAATGAATAAATAGTGTGTAATGTATACATGTGGCACCTGCATTTAGGGGAAAATATTGTAGAATGTTTGTAACTGATAGATTACTAATGCTGTAGCTGTTGATTCCAGCGAAAAGTGTACAAAGCATGATTTTTTATTTGAAAAATGCCTGAATTGTTTGTTTTTTTCCTTTACCCATTGAATGTATATACAGCTAAACCACTACTTTCAAGAAATAAGGGTTTTTTTTCCCCCAAAATAGATAAAAATTCATGTTCTCTACATCATGAGTTCACAGGATGGCGTCTATATGAAGCGTCTATCAAGGCACATAACTGCAACACAAAAGTGAGAGCCAGATGATTACTGTTTTTCAGATAAGTCGGATCGACATTGCCGTGTATGCACTTTTCGTTGGGATCAACCATACACCGGTCTCTATTTCTGCATTTGACACTTGCAATTATTATGATATTATGTTTGAATGTCATTTAATGTGTTTGTTATGGAGCTGCAATCAAATAAATTAATGTTTGCCTGAATAAATTGCATATTTTGAGTCTATGTTGTTGTTTTTCTCCAGTCCCACTTCCTCTGAAAATTTAAATCTCCAAAAGATTTATCTGTTAATAAACCTTAAAAAGATTTAAAGGTAAAACTGAAAAGATTTAAATTTTAAATCTTAAAGACTTATATTTTAAGTCTTTTGTGGTTTTAAAATTTTAAGTCTTAATAAAGACTTATTTAAATCCCAAAGGTTTCGTCACTAATATCAGTCTCTGTTAGATTTAAAAGTAAGTCTTTAAGATTTAAATATAAGACTTTCAAATTTAGAGAGTATATTGTATAGTTTCCTGTGTTCTGATTGGTTAAAACTGTACAACTATACAACTATGCAACTATGCAACTATGCATCTACTCGATAGGCGTATAGTTGTATAGTTGTACATAATAATGGCACCAACAGCCTCCCATACATGCGGGCCGGTGATTGCATCTGTATTCGCTGAATCAGTGGTTGCAGTCGCAGGCATTCCGCGCAGCACGCTGGCTCGGTACGGAGCGTAGGTACTGAGAGATCCGACAGTGTATGATACGGTCGATCCAATATACTGCATGCATTTCCTTGACAGTGTGTGTCAGGGAGTGTAGAGGTGTGTTTCTGTGTGTCATTGCGTATGTTTATGCCTGTGTGTGTTTTTTTTCATCACCTTCAGGTATCGTTGGCCAATTTAAATGAATCGATTTAAATCAACTGGTACAAACAATATCTTTGAATAGAAAATTAGAATAACACTCAGTGTTCAAAACAAAGAAAAAGATAAGAATGTATTTACACTGTTTTACTTCCTTTTTTGTCATTTTTAAAATCAGAATTGATACTCCTATTTTAGAGAAGAAAAAAAATATCACCAACAATGCCTTAAAAAAAAACACGCGCACATACAAACATACACACACTTTTTTTCAATGATCTTTATTTTGATTCCACTCAAGGATTATACATAAACCATAAATCAACAATTAAATGAAACTATATAATGAATAGAGCACATCATGTAACATTTTCTATTATACAAATAATGCACTGTTGTGAATGTGTTAGGACATTGCAAGTGCACGCAGTTTAGTCAGTGGAAGTCATAATGCACGCGCCCGCAGGGCAAGTGCGTTATGACTTGGACCACTGACTAAACAAGTGCACTTGCAATCCTAACACATGAACAAACAGTGAATTTGTTTTATTAGACGGGTCGGCAATACACATTGAATAGATCTAGATCTATGAAAAAAATAAGAAAAAAAGATTTTTACTCACCGTTTTAATGGATGCATGATTTTTTTTCCGGTCAGCAGGAATATTTCAGCTACACTACAGTTAAACATTTGGGCAACACAACAATAAACGTTAACAGCAACACTTTGGATCCAAATAAATTTCCAATGAAGCGAACAAACAGTAGAACTCCAACAAAGTCATAGTCAGCAGTATACTTTATACAGTTCTTGGATCCAGATCTAGACCAGGTCAATTGGGCAAATTCAAACTAAAGTAAAGTCAAAGAGTAGGCCCTACGTAGGTTATACTTATAGCCTACTATAGACTACATGGTCTAGGTATTTGTCTCGAATTTACTTGTTGTAGATATGGACTTGACACCCATGAAAATGAAAGGTGTTGCCATGAATGCTCTGTGAATTTGAAATTTCTTGATGTTGAAGAAAAGTAGAGGTTGACCCAGGACTATTGTTAGCGGAGCAAGTCCAAGGGCAGCAGATCCAGGGCCATGCCTAACGAGATCTAGTACTAAATCGATCCGATGTACGCACTTGGACTCATGAATGAGTCATAAATTACGCAAAAGCGATATATCAGCGCGAATATCGGCAGATATCGAGGGGGGCGTGTGTTATCATTTTTTGATGGGAACTTTTTTACACTGGGGGTGTGTTATCAATTTTCAAGGCATGCCCCACGTGACGTCAATTGACCAATCAGGTTGCTTAGATTCTTGAACCCGTCTTATAAAAATGAATAACTGAACTGCAAAATTTAAATAAATCATTGAATGAATTTTTTTCATAACATAGCCCCCCCCCCCCCCCCATGAACAAAGGAAACAGTATACATCTGTATCATTTATATCTTCCTTTCATTGACTTCCATCAAATAATAATAATAATTATACAAATAAAAAACCATAGGTTATCAATCATACTCATGAAGTAAAATTTTCCTAAATTACGTAGGCCTACCGTCAGGAAAAGAATGAATCAATATTTAATCAATATACATATAAGCCCCCACACACACACATGTAGGCCCTTTTATACAGTTAGCAACAAATTATGCACCCTTACCAAAATTTGAATTTCTTTAATTTCGTTTTTCATTAAAAGTTGGTTTGTCCTGGTTTATGCACATGTATGCACATGTATTTGATCATGTGACAAAGAATTTTACGAATAATATTATACATAAAACAATCCACGAAATTCCACAATACAAGTCAACCTCCATTTTTAGGACGAACACGTAGGACTTCAAATTACAAGGGGTATGGAACTCTGCTGTTAGCTGTATTATTATAGACCTCTTTTTATGAAACTATTCATATATCCAACACCAAACTCTTTTATGCATTCATTTGTATATTATGTTTATGATCACTTCTGTCACCTTTTTCAATCCACAGTTGTCTCAAGATCGTCCTTTCAATGCCCCCACCAAATTCAGAATGGTTGGCGCTGATCTTTTCATCAAAACTGCGAAAGGCCGCCTATGCGGCCGTTCGGGAGTATTTTTAAAGTCAGTTACAATATATTCCACCTATACAGTGGCGGATCTATATAGAAAGTGATAAACGAGAAAGGTATACAGAGAGAAAACGCCTGGTTAAAATTTTCCCTGTATATTCGCATTATTTTACCAGAAATTCGTTAATTTGATTAGAGAAGATGCGCTTGAAATAATTATGCAACGGGGTAAAAATCATTCGATTTGTGTAGCTTACCGGTTAATACGGAACCCTGGTAAAGTTTAACACTTTTTGTGTTAAAATTTTACACGGAGTTTTTTCAGTGTTATAGGAATGGACTTTATAACTCCGTTGGCCGTAGTTGTCTTCGGCCTCGGGAGTCTGGAGCCTCGGCTGCTCCCAATAAACTTTGGGATAACATAGCTTATTGTCCAGCGATCCGACGCATGTAGATAAATTATGCCTCCAAAAAGCAAATGTTGCCATTTCATTTTATTTGATTGATTTGAGTATACGTGACTGAAAAGCACTCGTCGTATACATAACAAGGTTAGGCAATTTGTATGTATTAAGAGAAAGTGATATCTTATATATCTTTGAAAGCCTCACATGACTTTCCTCTCTGGAAAATTAGCTTGCCTGATAATGATGGGAAGGACAATTATAAGTTAGTCATGTGATAAATGAACGCGTACTTATAGTCTTTTAAGATTCAGAAGGGTGTTAACTCCATGTTAAATGGTATGAATTCATGCCCCTCCCCCCCCCCCCCCTCCCGAAGGTTGTGGTTATAAATCGAGTGCATTCAGTAGAAGTGTTTGTAGGTCTGCGGCACATTAAGGCCGACGCACCCCTCCCCTGTTATGGAAGGATTCCGCCCCGCTCTTTATCAGTGTCTTTATGCGCCATCTCTTGACCTATTGCAATTGTCACTATGGTTTGCTTCTTCTACTCAGTGCTGATATTAAATAAACTTTTGCTCAAACAGTATGATATTCTGAACAACTTTTAATGCCTCTTGAATAGTTTGAATGAATGCATTCGTAGCTCTCTGAAGTCAATGAGCAGATGAGAACAATTATTTATGCTCATATTATTTATCATCTGAAGTAGTAGATTATTGTATACCGTTAATGTTGAATAAACATAATATTTCACTATTCTTGTCAAATTTGGGGTTATCATTTCCGAGGTTGCTCAAACTTGTTGACCGTAAATATACATTTTTAAATAGTTATCATATTTTTCCTCCTCAATCTCCAAGGTGCAAGATGTTGAGAAACGTAGGAGTTAATATAGCGATTCAATGCATTTTTTTTATCATGTGCGATCCTTCATAAACAGTCACATGGTATTTTAATGTGCTATCACCATACATAAATTAGTGGAAATAGGACCAAAATTGCGTTTCCATGTAAAACAACTGATATTGTTATCCCACATATTTATATTTTAATGAATCAACACACGAAACACATAAATGAATGAATAACCAAATAAACAGATAAACAGATGTATAAATTGATAGATAAAAAGTAAACAAATAAATGAATAAATAAGATTTGAATAAATGTATATATTAATATATCCGTATCAATTTGATATGAAGAACCCTTCATGATAATCTCCATGCCCTAATTAATACCTCAAGAGTACCTCTCATGGAAGTTCCATCGAACTATCATGTTTTTTCTTGTGAGCATGACAATTACATACTCATCCCCTATACAAACTACCAGCAACATTCGCTTTGTAACCCTATATCGCGGAGGACCAGTGAACGGAATAATGTAGTCTAAATATGGATTAATTATGCGGGTAAATTCTCTGCGGGTATGTCATTTTGTTGAAGGTATATGCTGAATCATTATGTAGGACTGCGTGCTCTAAGAAAGACAGCGAAACGGCGACTTGGGAAGGTGAACTGCGAGTGGATGGTTGTACATGGTGAGGAATTGAACTGCATGGTTTATCTAGCCTGGAGTACAACAATATTTCATTGCTTTATTCCTTTTCCAGGGAAACATATTCATTCTCAAGCACTACATCTCTGTTCAAGAACAAATGTATTGATCGGTTGAGCTACCAACTTATAAAGATGTTCACATAGCTTTCATTTAGAGTGATCTCATGATCTGTAACAGGATCTAAAAGTAGGAGGGTGTAGTCACCAAAAACGATCAATTTCGGTATTGTTAAATTATTCCAAACCACCTGAGAAACTGTATTTTTGAGAGGCGCGCACGTGAGAATCACAATGGATCGTCGAGTACAAGGATTGCCTTTGCTGGGGAGAGAAACCATGAAGGAGAGTGGAATCCAGCGAATTCGAAATGCGTCATCGATCAGCGTGTCGCCAGAGCTACAGCTGACGTTATCGTGGAAAGATCTGGTGGTCAACCACCATCCCTCCCGTGGGATCATCGGGCGACTGCGGGGAGATCGACCGCCACCTACGAAGCAGATACTGAAAGGAGGTAAGATATGCATATTAAGTTTGGTTCCTGCAACCCCACACCCCCGCCCTGGTCAACAGTGTTCCACTTGTCTCGTCTGGCCCAAGACAATCTACCAATGATTATCAGTTGTAACCTACACAATCATGACAACAACAACAAAAATACTGTTATGAATTCCGTGTCAAAGGACGTTTAAATCACCCTTAAATTTACATGACTGTAATGCAGTAAAAGCTTTTCTATTTCCTGAAATTCATAAGGGGCCTGTGTTAAGACGAATATTGAGAAACGAAACAACAAATACATTTAAAAAAAAAACACTTTTAATTTTGTTTAGCCTAATCATGTTCATGTTTAGAAACCTGTTTGTAAACTGTTCTCGCATTGAAACAGGACCCATAAAATACCATGTTGAACTCGGAACAATCCCCATAGCCAGCGTCAAGATAGATGGGTAATATAATGCACTAGACTACTCAAAACATATATTACGCTGCGAGTGGTATGAAAGTTGTCTAACTTTTTTTAAAGTTTTAGAAGTTAAAACTTCTATGCATGTTAGTTTGATAAGTACACAAATATATAACTTTTTATCCTTTAAACGCTGGCCCGTTTCATTAAAGCTACTTGCCCATACCTTTTCTTAATAGACGTTTTGTATATCATGAGAAATCATCTATTCACACATAGCTTTAAAAAAAAATATTATCACTTCCATTTCAATATTCATATGTTTATATTACCTTTTATGTCTAAAGAAAGTAAGAACACTATGTATAAAGAAAAATGATTACGTACTAAATTTCGTATTCATATGAGCAGAAGAAAAATTCCCACCATTTTGGTACATCGAGTAATTTGCGGCCATATCGAGGGGCGTCCTCACGATCTTCCAACTAGAGTACCTACATAAAGAGAGTAGCGACAAATCATGATTTGAACGCCATTTTGTTTCCACTGCTATGCAACATTTCTATTCAATTCCGATGAGCACCTGGGTGTTCTCATTAGAAAGAATTCAAACGCCATTTTGTTTCCCGAAAGTCAGACGTCCATGTCGCTACTTTCTATATAAAGGTATTCTACTTCCAACGAGCCATCAAAGAATAATTGTTGCAAAGAACTAATACATGTAAATGGATTTTGTGTAACTTGTGCTGGCACCAACCACATGTTTGGAAATATTCGTCCGTGTTTACATGTGTTCAGAAGTTAGAGTTTACTGTTGCTCTCTTTTAAGTGCGTTTAATCCTTATACCCGCATGTTTCTAATTTTTGCCTAATCATCATGGCTGTAAACGGAAATGTAAAAATGGATTTGTCATAAAAACCGGCCGTACAGTTTTATTATGGGAAAGAATTCATGATTTTCATTCGTAAACACCTATTGTCTTCTCACTTTCAAAAGAATCTTTTGCATTATCTTCAAATAATTCTTGCTTTCTCTTTCGCTTCCAACCTTCCTACATAATCTATGTAATGAACATGATATAATTACTTTTGACAAACAGACAAAAATCTACTTGATCGTTTAACAAAATAAGATATAATAAATATAATAACAAGAATAGTGGGGCGATTCTATGATAAGGAGAGTGACATGATGCAGGAGACCGACATCGTAAGCATAAGCTTGAAATGATGACTGCCTCGGGATAGGAAATGAAAGAAGAAAATAAAAGAAAGAGAAGAGAAAGAAGGATGAATATGAATTGAAGGGTAATGTGCAGGTGGTCGTGCAATATGTGAAATGAGTGATTGTACAAAGCCTCTGCTTAATTTTAAATTTAATTTAATGCCTCAATAAATGGTTAATTATACCAGAATTTTTTCTCTAACACTAATGATTAAGAAGGTGTTTTTTTTTGTAATGGCTTTAAAAGAAAAAAGTGAAGTCCGTAACTTAAAGCGAATCAGGTAGGGAGTTCCATATTGCCTAATTGATTTTTGTGCTATAAGGGTTTGGGATTATTTAAATGGAAATCTGCTGAGTGTCGTGTAGGATATGAGTGTATATTTGCATTATGGCTAAAGAAGTTTCGAAATAATACTGGCAGCATATGTGTGGTGTATTTATACTGTTGCTGTTTGATATATATGCCTTCATTCTCTTTGTTTACTTAGGTATCTATTTTCGTCTCCCCTTCTTTTAAAACACACAAATCTATTTCATTTTCTTTTTGTCTTCAAAACCGCTCTCAATTCTCTTCTCTCTGATTTTCTTCATGCTGTTGTATTTTCGTATTTCTTAATTATAGGTAGCTCATCGGAAGAAAAGAAAATATACAAATTGTATATGTTATGCTCTAATTTAGTGGTGAAAACATTTTTGTTGCACAGTTGCCAAACAGACTATTGTTGTGTTGTTATTTACAATAGGCTTGTAGTTTCTCAGCGTCTCGTCTCTGTCTCGTGAGGGGCAGAGGGGGCACGTACCTCGGCGGTACTTGAAGGGAGCGCAAAAAAAAAAACCGCCAAAGAGAGAAAGAAAAGTGGAGAAATACAAGAAAATTTATCGTCTTTGAGGGATATTTGCGCTCCAGACAAGAAGAAAATGCGTAAGATATAGTGTTTTATTGGGTTTGAAATGCTAAATTTTCTAAAGCTCGGTCGCTTTCCTTTATATATTTTTCTATTTTCTATATTCAGGATCTAGCCATTTCGCGCCCCAAATTGTTAACCATTAATTGACTCTAGTTGCTTTGCTTCTCACCCCCCCCCCCCCCCCCCCCGCATAAGGCAGGAACTTGTTAAATTTTGCGCCCCCAGACGGGATATCAAAAGCACTTTCAAAGTATAGAACATTCGAAAGAAATCTTAAATTTGCCTTGCAATTAATTGCATTGTTATATTTCTCAAATATCATTATCAGGGTTTTCATTCATTTTGCGGCCTCAAAATAGGAATGTTAAAAAAATTAAAAATATATTGTTAGGTCGCCGTATTCCCTTGGATTTTTGTGCTAAGGGTCAAATATATAAGCAATTTCAATTTGAGGGGTGAAAAGAAGAAAAAAAATTGCCGCTCGGTTGCGTTTTCCCCTCGATTATACAATGATTTATCAAATTTGAGCTAACAACCCCGCGTAGTACCATCATTTCTAACATAAAACCGCTCATTAATCTGCGTTTGGGAATTTTTTTTTGGGGGGCAGATTTTATAGTTTGTCCCCGGCGCCAGAATACCGAGATACGCCACTGACCATAGGATAACCAAAAGTATTGCTATAAAGAATTTTTAAATATATGATTATAATCTGAAGACATTTAATATAGTTTGGACACTGGACAACCAAAAATATTAATAATTTTCATATCCACTATACAGTGAGTGGTGTAGCAGACCCCGGCACACTGACGGCGCTGATGGGTAGCAGGTAAGATTTATTTTCTCATATCCTGGAAATTCATTTGTCTCATCTTAATCTCTAATAATGAGCGATGGTATTGGTAATATGTCATCGGCTAATTCTGTCAAATATAATTCACAGGCAGCTACTCATGACCATGTATAATTTAAATTATCCTCATTAAAAAAATCAAAAACAAACAAACGTATGAAGAGAATAATCAAATTCTAATCCTTCGATTATGATTTTCAAAAGATGTAGTGTAATAATAATAATATAATTTTAATAATAATAGTAATAATATAATAATAATAATAATAATAATAATAATAATAATAATCAAAATGTATACGAAGCTGATACAATTTCCTTTATAAATTATCTGGCCTCTATGTAAACATCTTTCTTTCTTCTTTTTCTCTCTCTCTCCTCCATATGTCCTCTATCTATATTTTCCCTTCCCCCTTCTATAATATGCTCTCATCCTCTCTAACTCTCTTACCGCTATCTCGTTCCAATATCTGTATATTTCCCACTCCAATTCTAACGACCCCCCCCCCCCCCCCCTCTCTCTTCCTCTTTCTCTGTTCCTTTACTGCTCACTCCCTCTTCTTTACCCCCTCCTCTCTCGCTCTTGCTCTCTCGCTCTCTCTCTCTCTCTCTCTCAAAACAATGCTGATGTGCAGTGGCGCCGGTAAGACCACACTCCTGAACGTCCTCAACCAGCGAGGCCTGTCGGGTCTCGAGGTGAAAGGTAACGTGTACCTCAATGGAATACCAATCAGTGAGTATGGGATGCAAACCAGCAAACTGATTGGCTACGTGCAGCAGCACGACATACTCCCGAATGAACTCACTGTGAGAGAATACCTCACGTTCTGTGTAAGTATCTAGGTTTCCGGACATTACAGTGGTAAACTAAAGGATCTCTTTAAAATGTTTCACGACGCAGAATTAATCAAAAATATCATGGGCCTGCTCGATGAGCAAGCAAATATAAAAAGAGAAAGTGTATTTTCCCCTTTTAAGAGATCATTTTCATTTAAAGGTTAGCATCGTGAAAAGGTAAAGTCATCAATATGTTGTTTGTTTGCTTACTTAGATATGATACAGCTGTGGCTAAGTTTAGATACCATCAAACAGAAAATATTATTTGAGATATCCGATACTATTAATCCCAAATGACACTTTTTCAAAAAACATTATCCCCCCCCCCAAAAAAAAAAAAAATACATATTTTAGCACCCATATTGCATCTAAGTTACTTCATCAGTCTTCAATAACTGCGATCGTTTTTAACCTTGATTTTGATTGATTTTAGGCTCAGCTTACGATGTCAGGAAGCCTAACCGACGAAGCTAGGATGGCCAAGGTTGATGAAATCCTAGAAGAGGTAAGTAATTACCTTACTTTCTGTTGAATTCCGAGTTTGAAGAAATGACAGGCAGACAAATAAACCAAACAAAGTGTGTAAACAAGAATGAAGATTAGTAAACGAAGAAGCTTGATGGGAGGAATTTTAATTTGTAAACAAAGACATTTTACTCCCAGTGTTAAAGATCGTATGCTCGATCTGTAATGAAAAACACAAGTCAGAAAAAATTGGAATCAGCGGGATGCGAACCTGTCATCTACTGCTTGCCGGGCAGCGACAGGCAGCGACCGGGCGTGACTTGGCCGTGAACCAGAATAGCCTGGTGGTTAAGTCGCTGCCCGGCAAGCAGTAGATGACAGGTTCGAATCCCGCTGATTCCAATTTTTTTCTGACTTGTGTTTTTCATTACAGATCGAGCATACGATCTTTAACACTGGGAGTAAAATGCCTAAAAATTTGTTTACAAATTAAGAATGAAGATATTTTGCACAACTGATTTTTATTCTTAATTATGTCATCGTCGTATGAATAATGAAAAATCTTTTCAATATGTTACTTTGATTAAGTTCTTGACAAATACAAACATACACAAACCTTTTTTGAGTCATGGAGAGGCATTTTTTTTTTTGAGGCATTTTCACACTGGATCTAATTTCAGTCAGTCCTTTCTGACTTTTCATTTTATTGCGCCTTGAGCATTTGACCATCAAGTGGATTTGGCGCCTTATAAATCTTATATATTATTATTATTATTCCACTACACTCAAAATTTGCCTCACAAGTTCCTGCACTATACATCTAATTTGAATCATGGTAAATAAAAACATATCAAGTGAACAGTAATTCAATGAATCAATCTATAACTTGCATAAGATTGTAAAATCGGTTTGGTATACTTTTACTATCGTTGCTCCAATGTTTTTCCTCTTACATTATATATTAGTTTTCATTACGCAAGTGTGCTGACACCGTGATAAGAGGAAAGCAGTCTATTTCAGGAGGAGAACGAAAACGAGTGTCCGTGGCAACAAAGGTAAATGATATTTTCTCTTATTGCTACTACTCTTTTGCGCTGTTATTGCTTTCTCTCCAAAAGCATGTCATTTCATTAGAGATGCTCAAATGAAACACTTTCTTAAAGTCTGTAAGCTATGTTACTACTCTTATGTTGCAAATTTGTACCGAGTATTTATTTAACTGTGTGGCATTCATCGAAAAAAATTTTTTTTTAGTGTTTGTTCTTTATCAGTGATATGATTTATTCATACTAGCAATGTGCGCTGCATTGTATGAACGAAGGGTACTATTCAACATTCAACGCGATAGATTGGGCAACCAGTCCAACTGAATAATTGCAAATAATAACGTCACATTCAGTTCAGTTCAAACATTTATGTTGTGCCATTGTTTTTGACAATATTCAACATCCGTCCAATTGAATCATTGCAATTTAACATTACTCAATCGATCAGTACAGTCAAGTCGTCCACTGATACCAATTTCCTCTTCCTTTTCCCACAGCTGTTTGCCGAGCCGAAGTTACTGTTCTTGGATGAGCCGACCACAGGTCTTGACTCCTACATGGCTGCCCTCCTTGTTAGCAACCTAAGATCTCTGGCTGCACAGGGATACAACATCATCTGTACCATCCACCAACCTTCAACAGATGTCTTCAATATGTTTGACCAGTAAGAGCAGGGGCGTATCCAGGATTTTGTAAAAGAGGGAGCACAGTGCCATAAAAGTACACAAAAAGGGGGCTTTTTTTTACTGTGTACTTAAAGTGTATACCAGTTGTGTTACAAGGGGGCATGTGCCGGTTTTCCCCCTATGTAGATCCGCCACTGAGTGAGAGAGTGGTTTTCTTGGGTTATGTGCGTACACGCTTCGACAATGATGACCAATGACACAATGTGGGAATTGAACTTCTCTTGTATCATGTGTATTACGTGTATAACATCATCGTACAGCTGTAGCTTAGACTGTGTCCTTAGCGAAGTAAATAAATCAATTTCATCTTTGTTATAAAAGTTGAAAATAGATGGCATCCTTCCACAGAGCAGTAGCATTGTTTCTTAGGGTATTTTTTTTAACTCGGCAGAAAAAAAGCAAAATGTTAGAACGCCATATTACGGCAACCGCTATTTCTAACATTAATTCTTTGATATCTGATCCAGGCTGCTTCTTCTAGCTGATGGTACCATCTCCTACTTTGGCCCACGCTCTGAGAGCATTTCCTACTTCAGCGGCATCGGATACGACTGCCCTGACACCTACTCACCAGCGGACTTTTCCATAGCACTCTTAGCCATTGTCCCTGGCCAGGAAGCAGGATGCCTTGACCGTGTCAAAGTAAGTCACTCAAGATCAGCAGGCATAGCATATGGAATTTGAATTTTATGTAGGTTGTATGAGTCCATGGAAGGAAGAATTCCCTCGCTATAGAACATTCACATTGCAGTCTTAGCAATATTATTGTCCTCGATCAGGAGACTGGACGTTCTTTAACATTCGGCAGATATACATATCATAGGGAATTTTAAGTTTCTGTAAGTGGCATAATTCAAAGGAAGGGACTATTCATCCGGGATAGAATATATATTTTGTCACATGTATTTTTTGGATGGATGTAGGAAAACAAATCCATGCGCCAGTTCACACTGGCTTATAATATTCATTACAATCTGCACTTAAATTATATATGTTAAATAAACTTAACTCGTAAAATAGAGCACTTTTAGATATAACTTTTCTTTAATTGTTTGTAACAGAGAATTGCTGAGGAATACAAGAAGTCCACCTTTGAGACGGAGGCTCGACGAAGACTAGCCATCGATTTGAATAGAAACTCGAGAGTCGAGGTAACAATTGCAAGGCTTTCGTCTAACTTGTTTCTCTATTATTTTGCTCATTTTGATGTACATGTAGTTACTGTGATGGTATTGAGGTCTGAGATATTCCACTTCCTTTTTTATATTCATAACTAACTGATTAAAGAGCATCATTCATGAAGAATATGTAATGCATTTATGAAAAAAGAGTATGATGACAGAGCTATACCTTACATAGACTTCTGCCGGAGAACTGTACATTTCACTCGCTAAATACTATATGGGGATATTTTTTTTTAATGTTATAAAATTGACGCTGACTCTTACAATAAGTAACATTAATGGGTCGCAAAACCTCCAACTACACGGCATAATTATAACAAACAAGACAAATGGAGTTAGACATATATGTCGACTATTATACTATGTGGGTAATTTATCAAATTTTGTGTAAGGAAAATTCAGTCCAAATTCATTATTGAATGTGTGAAATGAATTTAGATAACATTATTCCAATCACTGAAGTTCATCACTTTCAAATCATGGTTTCATTTATCCTTCTCCTGATGCCACTTCCTATATGTTATTTTCTTTTCTTTTCAAACCTAGGATTATATCACTGATGAGCAAGAGATAGGGTACGTAAAACTGTTGAGGTGGCGACAATTTTTTTTTTCACCAAGCCTTCAAAAATCGCTCAGTAGGGGGGTTATGGGGGTCCAGTTTCCCTCCATAATTCCCTGACAAGCAAAAAAAAAAAAAAAAAAAAAATTCTTCATTCTAAGGGGGGGTGGGGGGGGGAGGCACAATCGAGAAAATGGTGGATCGTCTATGGTCAAAATGCATACTTTTCTTCCAAAAAGGGGGGGGGGCACGGGCCGGAAGTGCCCCCCCCCCCCCTGGATCCGCCAATTTGTTGTACAGTAATTTATCAACTAAATATTTATGCATGTTTAAGTCATGTTACCGGAGTCACACAGGCCAAAAGTGACTTAAAGATAAAGTTGAGTTCTGGTCAAGCAATTACATTGTGAAAGAAACTGTCTCAAAGCAATGGGGAAGGGTTATGTCTACATAAGACTGTGGTGTTTTGGAATCATCAAAATTGACCCTATCACCCTGAAAAGTACTGTACTGCACACAGAAATGGGTATATGGGACAAAACACACAAGTGGCATGGAAAATTTCAGCTATTTCTAGTGATATTTCGAGAATGAGGGCATTTGAAGAGCAATGATTTACAGGGGATTTTCGTACTATGATGTTCTTTCCAAATTGACACAAAATGAATGAGAAAGCTCACAAATTATCTGGCACCTTTCCCAGAACTCAACCTTCCCTTTACGATGAAGTGGTTATACATTATTTTTCGTTTTCGGAGGTGAGGGAGATGATGATTGTGAATTTCCCTTTATTTTTATGATAAATTGTACTGATTGTATCATATTGAAAACATTAATCTCCGCCAACGTAGCCAGCTTTTTTTTTTCGTTGAGGGGGTGTATCCAATTAAGGCGAGTGTGTCGATTGACCAATTGCGGAGGAAAAAGGGCCCACCTTTGCGACACATTAAAGTGTGCAGTTAGCGTGGATAAATTCACCTCCACCCCGGTTACGGCAGTTTCATTATCATCATGATCATAATCATTATTTTCATCATGTATTCTTTATCAGTTATCAGGCAGGATGGTTCAAGCAGCTTTGGTATATCATCTGGCGAGGATTCATTTATCTCAAAAGAAATCCAGCCCTCTTACGGACCAGAGCCATGTTCGTAGCGGTATGTATATACTAAAACCGGTAAAACAAAACTTACCTGAACTTATCATATAATATTAGACATTAAAGCGCGCGATATATTTTTAATATTTTTGTCATAAAGAGTATCGAAATATCATATTTTGCTTAAAAACCGTATCCTTCTCCTCTTTTTAGAGGCTTTGACTTGATTCACAATTCAGTTTAAGTTTCATTCAAATTGAAATGTGATAGATAAAACAGCAGAATTAAAAAACCCAAATACTAACATCGATGTTTATTGTGAAGCTATGAAATCAGGGCAGGGAAGGATCCAGGATTATGTAAAAGAGGGGGCACTGTATACGGTCATCAGCTAAAAGGGGGCACAGAATTGGAGTTGTGTACTTAAGGTATGGTTTTAAAAAAGGGGGCACTGGCTGGGTTGTCTCCCCCCCCCCCCCCCCCTCATATCCGCCACTGAATCTGGGTCATGATAAGGATATTCATGTTCCTATTCACATTTCGGGTAATTTTAATGGAATAAGCGATAGGTAACGGCAACATAATTATTTATCCCACCTTTTTAGATGGATGTGAATAAAATTTGATCTTGTTTTATATCTCGTATTTATTGTTATTACTTGAAGGAAATAGTTATGTTATCATTATGAGTTATTTTGTTGTTTTGTTTTGTTTTCCTAGTTCATGTGTTTCGTGATACTGCTAATGTACTGGAACCCAACCGGCCCCTATGACCAATCTAGTGTAATAGCTGTCCGTGGTTTGCTTTATTTCTGCTGCGCCAACTTCACCTTCGTGAATGCATCAAGGATTTTGGTGGTAAGTGACCCACCTAAATATATTTGCAGAAAGAACAAAATAGCTATGAGCCCCCCAGCCCCCCCCCCCCCCCCCGGCCCCCGCATATTAAGTGGAAAGGTTGGGGGAGACAGAGAGAGAGAGAAAAAAAAAAGAAAGCAAATGAGAACAAAAAGGCGTTAAAAGACGATATGACCCCCACCCACACCTTCATCCGACTCTGTGTCCTTGTTATTCATATTTCATTCAACTTGTAAGACCCCCCCCCCCTCATGATGCTAGTGCCCCCTCATTGTTTGGAACGCCATTATGTCACAACCCCTCATCATTATGAAAGCCTAGGTAGGAAGAGCGTTTAAAAAAAGGCAAGTATATCAGAAAGGAATAAGAGCAGTCTCTTTATATCTTGTTTAGTAGCGTATGCCCCCTGCTTGAAGACTCAAGAAAACATATCTTGCACAGACCAGATACCTTCCGCCAAACCCTTGTCAGGGAGGATTATAAATGCCCCTGTTTATCAACTCTAGATACACCACTACTAATTCCTTGCCCCGTGAGAAGAGAAATGTTCCTATCTCCTTATTTCAATAACTGCGACACATCATCTATAAGTTCAATGGAGATATTTGGTCAATTTAACAGGCTTGATCATTTTTCTTTTATGTCAGGTTCTTCCTCACGAGTTGCCTCTGATGATTCGCGAACACCTGGATGGCATGTATTCCGTTACCGCCTACTTCGCTGGGACATTCATATCTCAGGTAGGAAACTATACACTCTTGAAGGGGTGCACAACCCGCATGTTAGGATGACATCACTAAATGCTTTTAAAACCCTAAAACGGAGAAATGGTAGAGATAAATCTGGCATAGAACAAGAAAGTTTTGAATCTTTATGATTCCTTTTATTGTGCTGTGTCCAATTTGTTTCCCTTGTTCCACGCAAGCCAACTCTGATCGGTAACACTTATATTTTACCAGGGACCTAAGGAAGCAAATATATATTCTGAGGATGAATAAAATCCAGGAAGCCTATCTATAAAGGGTGCTGTATTACGGACCGTGTTCTTGGCCGTATGAATAAGTACGAACATCACCCCAATCCTCAAGGAACTCCACTGGCTTCCAGTGCCAAAGAGGATTGAGTACAAGATCCTGACTCTTGTTTTCAAAGCTCTTCACAATTCTGCACCAGAGTACATCAGTGATCTCCTTGTCAAAAAGCAGTGTCCATATCCACTTCGCTCATCTGCCTCTACTATGCTCGTCCCTCGAACCCGAACTTATCACTATGGAGATAGAGCTTTTGGACACAAGCTACCTTGTAGCATCAGAAACATGCATAGTCTAGAAGCTTTTCAAATCAAACTTAAACAGTTTAGAAACTGTTCACACATAGTTATCAAATGCTTTTTTGGTACATGTATTTAATTAATCAATTTTCTTATATTTTTTTAAGTTTTGACTATTCATGTAGCCTGTTTACATTAATTCTATTTTATTAAAACAAATATTGTAACGCGTTGAGTGGCATTTGCATCAGAAGGTGCGCTTTAGAAATCTATATCATTATTATTATTATTATTATTTCTTATGTCTTGGAACCGGGGCTTCGACTCAAATCCGGAATATATCCAGCTATACTTCTGAGTCATATTTTCTCACTGTTGAAATGAATGAAAACATGCATACATGTATAATACATGAAACACTGATAATAAAGTTGGCATAGCGCCATCAATTTCATATTAACAGAGAGTGCTTACATCATATCCGATTGTAAAATCCTGTGCTGGTTCCTCCACTCACACTTTTTGTATGTATTTATCATAATGTATATGTACGTATCTGTAATGTGCTTAGACACATCCGAGATGTATTAGGTACTATATAAATCTACAATAGTATTCTTGTTATTATTATTAATATTAGTACTATTTACCTAACTGCGACTTAAATCGAATCCTAACAATCGGTTTATTTCGTCACAATATAAACTCAACGTTAGGGCGAAACGGAACAAAAGAACGAGACAAAAGATTTCGCCCTAAGTCGCAGTTAGAGTTATAATAATTATTATTATTATTATCATTATTATTATTATCATTATTATTTTTTATTATTATTATTATAACTATTATTGGTATTATTATTCTTTATTTCTTTTGTAATTTGATTTTAACAGTATATAAGTGGAATAAACTTGCCTTTTCTCCAATCATATGAAAATAGAAAATTGAAAAAGAAAATGAATGGTTAATAATTATTATTTTCATCATCAGTGTTCCCTCGGTGTAACGTTGATGGTACTATCCGTGACGTCAGTATATTTCCTGGGTGGTCTGGAAGTCCGTGTTGATACGTTCTTCATCTGCTTGCTTGTCCTCATGTTCTCATACCTCATCAACGTCGGCTTCGGTTAGTTTAGAATTTATTTATTGTTGTAACTGAATATATGGAATTTCACTGATAACGTATACTCTAATATTTTTATATAACAATATGAACGATAGAATGTTTTAACATCTCATATACACTTCATATAACAAATGTTTTGCTTGAATAATACGTTAACGATAGGCCAATAATAGTTCATTTATAAGTACAGGGGTCACAGAACCCTGGATCCACCAGTGCAAAAGAGGGAAGGGATCAGCCACCTGTATGTCGGTTTCGCCCCCATTAGGTGTCGCTAATACTAAGTATTTAGTTCCTGTAGATGTCTGTTTGTTCTTCTTTTGTCTAACTTGATTTTCTTATCCGTACGAATTGCATTGCGTTATTTTTAGCAGAAATATATGTAAAGCCAAAAACACTTATTAGAATGTCCAAGGAGTTATCACAGAATTCCTTGGTCTGTCGGCTTGAATATCACTTTACTTCATTTTTTAATAAACACTTTATCTTCGTCGTTGGTATTCTGATTTAATTATCAAAATATAGAGGTAGATTAGTGTAACGACTTGTAAATGTATGAAGATTAAATTTTCGTCACAATTGAGCATTTTGTTTTTCATTTAGATTTCCTTTTCCTTTTTTTCACAGTTGCAATGCAATCGGTTATTTGGGAGAAACCAGGTCGAACAGTATCTATAACAACCCCTCAGATCTTCGTCATGAATGTCCTTGGTGGTTTCTACATCAACCCCAGGTACGTTAACCGCTGTTCAGCATCTGTCATGAATTTTAAATGTAAGGTTTTACTTCCATAATTTCAAAATGATAGATAATCACCATCAGATTAGTTTTCAAAGCGGAAAGAGCCACAACTAGTCTGCTCCCCCATCAATTTCAATTTCATCATCATCATCGTCGTCAGCATTAGTAATGTTATTATTACAAATTCAATGCCCTTGTCTTCGAATATTGGACAGGAAAGGGGTAGTAGGACTTTAAAAAATGCATAACTTTTTAATCACCTAATAGGCCCTTGAACACTCATTCATCTTTTTTTTGCAGCTATTCACTACTATTATCCATTCAGTTATTATTAACATATCCTTTAATAATGACATTTTTTAAAATGATTCTTTTCAGGTCTATCCCCTTGTACATCAAACCTATCCAGTACCTAGATTGGTTGCCCTGGTCCTACGAGCTCCTTAACATCAACCAGTGGGAGCATGTCGACAATATCGGTAAGAAATTATTTAGGCTACTCTAAAATTAACCTATTTTGTTAACCTATTATCCTAATTTGTTAAATAAGACTTATTATCAATTTCATGATATATCTTCCAATCAATCAATATATACAATAGAAGAATAAAGGAGAGAAGAGAGTAACACCCCAGTCACATCAAAGAGATCGAAAGCAGACCGGCAAGAAACGAATATGACTACCCGATTGACCAATGTTATTTCGATTATCAGTCGTTTGGGGGGGGGGGGGTCGGTCTGGCAGTGTAACTGAGGTAAAGAGCTAATTGGAGGATGTATTTAATGTACTTCTTTTTGCACGAGTACAGATAACGCACAAGTTGTGTGCGGACAGCAGCGGGACTGTAATGTTAAATTTTGTTTAGTCGTTTAAAAGTGTCATAATTTATATCATTTTTCCCCTTCTTTTTTGTTGCAGAGTGTGAATGGTCTAACCCTTCAGCATGTCTCACCACGGGCCAAGACGTCATATATAGATACGGATTTTCACGGGTAAGTGATGTCAAATTAGAAAACATAAGTTAAATATCAGAGTTTAGAGTACGCCTACTATCATGAATATTTACATATTCAATTTTATGCAATGATAATGACAGTTTCGAAGAATATATAGCCGCTTAATGCATACAAATAGACATCTGCACATTTTACTATATTTCCTTGATCAGATGATAGCTGCACGAGCACATTTCAGTCGAATTTTCTCCTCTGTTTGGAAATTAAAAATAGAAATTAAACAAAGAAATAATATAATGGTAAATACAAGTGTTTCCTTCATATCTCCTTACATGCCACATTCTTTTTCTTGACAACGCCCCTAATTTTCACACCCTCTTTAACCCCTCCCCCTCTCTCTCTCTCTCTTCCAATGTCCCTGTCCTTCCCTCTTTTCTACCATTGCCTTTCTCCAATTTTACCACTCTCCCCCTATCTTTTGCATGATATACAGTCGGATCAGGTTGTTGACTTCATCATCCTCTGCAGCCAAGTGGTTTTCTACCACTCTCTGACGCTCATCATTCTCAAACTGAAGATGAGGTTCAAGTGGTCGGGCTAATGGGAAGGGTGCTACATTGAATTTGACAAGCTAAGGTCGCACGCCAGAAACTTTTATGACATAGTGCAGGTTTATGTGTTAAAATACAATATGACTGAAAAATAAATGCTGACAATGGCACGATACAAAGCTGTGTCTGGACAACTTTATAATTTATCCTAAAGTCCTGAATGTATGTAGGGGTTTCAGATAATGTATGACGATATAATTATTAGATATTTATTTTAGCAGCTGCAATTCTAAATTATCCACATAGTTCTCTAAGCTGTAGAACGGATGTTGCTTTATTGATAAAGATATTTGTAGCCATAGATTTCTCCCATGGGATCGTTTTAAATCATTAATAGCATTTCTTCACAATAATTATGTCAAAAGGAGTTCAATATGTAAACATTCATTTTTGATGAATATTTGTTTAACAATTACAAAGGGATGGGGTGACGCTTGTTGAGTTATGGTGTCTAAATTTTGCTAGCCTGCAAGCAAGCTAGCAACAATTTCATCACTTTTTTTGTAATAGAAATGTGAAAAAATTACAAGCACCTCACTGCTTAAATATGAGTTCGGTGATCGAATATTCATATATCCTGCATGAAGCCCGAACATGGGTGATGGTTGCTAAAATTAGAACTTTAAAAACTGGGGATGGGGCTGTAACTCCTAGCCCCCTTGTAAGCCTATGATACAAAAACTTTGTCTACCAGATATTTTTGACTGCATGATTTACCTTGCTAAGTGAGGAACATAATTATTTAGCTCGGGGGGGGGGGGGGCCATTTCTCCTTTTTGTTTTTCTGTTCACTATATCTCTTGAAAGATAAAATGCTGTTACTTTGATGAACATAGAAATTAAGATTATGTGTTAACATATGATTTAAAATACGAAATGAAAACAAATTTGTCTAAAGCAGCTTGTGCATTTTGAAAGTAATTGTCTGTGATTCTTAATCGTTTATCCATGATGTAGTGAATGAAACCTTACCTCCAGACCCCCCCCCCCCCCCCCCCACTTCCCCGCCCCGGTTAAGGGAGGATTACGCCCCTTGTTTATAGATTAATTTATGAATATGCTGCTGCAGATTTAATCACAAGTATGGCCTAATTAGTGACTGAAGATATGAAATGAGACTTTCAAACAATCGTATATTCTAATAAAATATTCTTTATTTTATGTGTGTATATTAAAATTGTCCTTGTTCAAGTCTGTTTTTTAAAGATTACATTGCAAGAAAATTCCATCAAAATAAATATTGGCTTAATACTTATTATTGCATAGATGGCATAAATTAAACAAGGTTATCCAAATTCAACGCTTGGAAACATTTGAATTAATGATTATTATCAATTATAAAACGGTAAAATACAGCCCCCGATATAGCAGCTGAAGAGCTCCTTGAACGCTGCTGAGATGTGTGACGACACACGAAGGACCAGTCCTGTCTAAGCAGACGATGTCCCATAACATCTTACACATTTTTCAGTGCCTGTTTTGTCATCTCCTCTTCACTTATTTCTCTTACTTGACTCGCGTCAGTCTTAATGTTAGTCTGTTGCCTCACTCTTAACTTCGTGTATGGTATTATTTTGATGAAAAATGCAGCGTTAAAAAAATAAAGGAATCAGTCACTTGTAAACAAAATAAGACGCCATTGTATTTTCAGCTGCTTGCACCGGGGCATGTTAGGCGTTTCAAGAGGGAACGAATACAATCTGTGATATTATTCGGAGGGCTTTTCAATTTGAAAGTGGGGTTTATTTCATTGATCATTGACCCTTCTCCTGTGTATTTACTATTAAACGGTTTTAGTTATCAGAATCGGTTCACTTTCCCTTTTAGAATGGTGTGAAATAAGGTCATGTTTAAATGTACCAAACTCTTTATAATTTGATAAATAATTGCATTGCAGTTACGTTTATTCATTATAGGACGTCGAGCATGATTGTTCCCTAGTGTGACGACATCAAAACTTCGCTATATTTCTGGCGAATCCTCGGATATTCCAGATGCTGAGAAGAGCTTTTATTTGTGTTGTTTTTATAATCATCATATACGCAGTTGACATAAAACTTATACGATTGCCATCTGTAAGCTTCCCAGTTTCTAGTGATACATTAATTGCCATATTTGTGATTTTCTTTGGATAGCTACTTTAATGAAATTATTGGCTCTGTTTTGCAGTCCAATAAATGATACCGTCTTGTCAATTATCATTTAAAAAGGAAGAAATATATGCAGAAAGTATGATTTCTAAAGTATCTTTATTACTTTGATATTTGTTTCTGTTCTATATCTAATGCTCTTTAACATACACACACACACTCTCTCTCTCTCTCTCTCTCTCTCTCTCTTTCTCCCAGCCCCACCCCTCTCTCTCGCTCCCAGTGTGTCTCTTTATCATTTTCTTTGCTTTTTTGTATGTGTATCTCTCTCTCTCTCTCTCTCTCTCTGTCTGTGTTTCCACATACAACATTACTTTCCGCCGATCTCCATATATTCCTCTGCGTATCTTAGTTTTCATCACAGAAAGAGAGAGAGAGGGAGGGAGAGAGAGAGAGAGGGGGGGGGGGGGGGGTTATCGAGAGGATGAAATGACATAGAAAGAGAAAGATAGAAAGGAGAGAGTTCGTATGGCTGCCTTGGGATAAATGAAGAAAAGCTATCATAAGAAAATATTTAATCATGTTAAAAGGTACCGTACGCAATATTTATAAGCAGTTGTGAATTTTATCAAAACAGACTTACACGTTCATCGCCATGTCTGACGAATTCATATAAAAAATCATACAAAAAGTGAAAAACAAAAAGGGTAAGAGAGAAAATTAAAGGGAAGGTAAACCCTGGACTTTTGGCCTACTGAGAGTGTTAAAGGGATACTCAACCGCAGATTGTGGACGTTTTAATGCCGCGAGAGGGCACCGTGATCGTTACCTGATCATGCCGTTGCCCCGCGGGGCGCAAACCTCGGATAGACTGGTCGCCGCACAAACATGCACGCTCCGCCTGGGCTCGAGCTCTCGTGCGAGATTCGGTCGGCTTCGTGCAGTCGAAATGTAATCCCACTTAGTCCAACGGACGCGTTCGACGCACAAACTTTGTGTACGAGTGAATGGGGCTTACGCAATCCTGACTTTCCCACGGCCGCCCGGTTGCGTATCCCTTTAAGAGCACAATTTTTGACATTACTGCGAAAATTTACCTCTTATGAACGCTTGACGGTGGAGTAATTCACACTTTTGTGAGCAATGATCGTCTGCTACAGCCTGCTATCGGGGTTGGCCATATTTTTTATTCACCCGCGCTATGATGACGTTTTGTTGGACATGCCAAGGGGGAACTGTGATTGGCTGAAATTCGGAACGTCTTGTTCATTTTTATTATATTGGAGCATCCGAACGCCTGGCAGTACACCATTTTGAAACGCGTAATAATGGCGGCATCCAGGTACTTCTGGTCCGAGAGGTCCGACAAAACGTCACAGGGCGGGGCTTTTATCTGTTCAAAATGGCGACGCACACGATCGATATAGGACCTTCTAGCAGACGACAAAATGATATTTCTAACTACTTGTTGACGGCGTTAGGGGGGCCCAAATGTGTTGAAATTCGACATATATAATCAACAATGTGCCCTTCAACTAAACAGCTAACTAAATCGCCAGGATTTACTTTCCCTTTAACGATAAATTCAAACCAATTTGATTACATTTCCTAGTAATGACAAATTTTACACAAACAGTTCTACTATTTCTCATTTCCATTCTTTGTTTCCTGAAAGACATTTCAGCGCAATATTTTATTTCCTATTTAGGTAATTTTTTTAACATTAACAAAGACACTATTTTTAGTACATTTTGCACCTGCTGTGGTTTTGTACCGATTATAGTTTACTCCACTTTTTAACATTATGATTCCATGAGGAAATAGTGTTGATTTCAGTTTAATTCAATTCGGTAGATGATCGTAATTCATTACATAGTAGAAACGAACGGAATGCACAGTTTACAGTTTTAAAAAAAATGACTGAGTAGGCTGCCGTGTAGCGGGCAGGGAAAACACAATGTATCTTTCAAATAATATTCCTATGAAACAATTTCTTCTTCCCCCTTTTTTATAAACAATTTTCATATTTTCAATGTATATTAAAATATTGATTTGTAGAAGTGCCTGTACTACGTGTACGGGATGTCTATAAATGCAACGAAATTTTGATTGGTTATATCTTCAAAAGTGATTACCAATCAAAATATTTTTTAGACACCTCATATAATGCTCTTTCAATATTATCGAGCCTTTATCACCCCTGACCCAAAAGTCTAATTTCTGATCAAAAAGTCTCATTTCTGTCTAATCTATACATAACCCATATAGACATAATTTTCACTAACTCAATGAACACATAAATACTGGCATATATTCACGTTCCAATTCACAAAGCATGAACTTCCTAACCCCACATCTGCTAAGTTCGTTATGAATTATTCACTTCACTCCTATCCAAACAGACAAAGCCATTCTTATCACCTTCCACGTACTCGAACAGCTTTTGCACACAATACAATTATATTTACATGACCAAAACTGTGGAATGTAATATATGTAAATATGTATTGCAAAGGCGACCCCATGCACCACACGTCATGTGCTTCCTGGGACCCTCGCCTGCTTCCAGCATGTTTTTTTTTTGTGTGTGTGTGAATGTTCATTTCATTTGTATTTGATTATGAGAAATAAATAAATGTATTTTGAATCTGAATCTGAAAATGTCATCCCCCAGAATACCGGCTCACTGTATACATTAAAACGCAAATTAGAAACATCCCTCTTAAATACTTACGCAATCCATGTTATAGCTCCCTAGTTATGTACTGTACCTCTCGTCTCCCAATTTTGTTTTTACTTTTATTTTTAACACGGCGTATGTGTATATTATACACAAGTCGTGTACTACAGGGCGACACTTAACTCTGATTGTTGATATCGCCAATCAGGCCCCCCCCCCCCCCCCCCCGTTGACGAGCAGAGGTCCGCTTGAAAAAAATAAGATAAAAAAAAAAGAAGCGAGGGGAGAGATGATGGAAAGAGAAAATAACGTGATAAGATATCTTTCTGTCTATTTTAATACACTTCATTTCGATTTTGTCCCGTATCTTCCAAATCTGGCAATTCTATAATTAATCAATGTACGTGATACCATGTTGCAATCGATTTTTTTCAAAAACGTCATTCAAAGAATTATTTGTAGTAGGTCCATGGCAGGCCTGTAACAGGGGGGGGGGGGTCAGAGGGTTCGAAGACCCCCCCCCCCCCCCCCCCAATAAAACAACAACAAAAAATGGCAGAAATTTACTTGAACAACAACAAAAAATAATCATAAGGCGAACAAAAAAATCAAAAGTGACATCAGAATAGTGATGTTTAGCTTAAAATGTTTTAATACATTTCCATACCAACTGGCTTATGGATAGGGGAGGGGCGCACAAGGGATCGCGTGGAAGGGGAGAGCGGAAAGAATGTGGAAAATAATGTGAGATAATAGGGTTTCCAGTCAATTTTATTTGCTTCATAACACCGCAAAGCCATTTGTCAGGCCTAGTCAATATACGCCTTGGCCATTCATTTTCGAAATTTATTTTTTATTTTGCTATCGATTTTGTCAAAGACTGAAAGAGTTCAAAGAGTTATTCAAAATCGTCACCCGCTCCTTGTAAGGTCTTGTCTATGTGACGAATTTGAAGGACAATTTCTTGAAATCTACTTCCCAAAGATGGATTTGATGATAAAATTTTGCAGCAGATTGCCAGGTCGGAAGAATTCAAATGAAATCTGATTGACCATTGAACCTGCTGAATGACATTTTAATTATTAAAATATTTTTGACATCTGACATTTGGATGATTATTGATTCCTATCAGACTATAAGACGAAATTGAAGTGCTCAATTATAATGCATTTTGTAAAGTGTTAGATTGGACAGGAAATCCTGTCAATACAAGGAGGCAGATTGCTTAAAACACCATACAAAGATAACATGGGGAAGATAAGCAGTGATAAGCATGATAAGACTCAAATGAAATCTGTGGTAACGCAATATGATAGTGAAATATATAGAAAACAATACTGGAAAAGAGAGAGAGGGGTATTTAATGTGTCTGTTCACTTCAAAATGGAAAATTTTCCCGCTCTCAAGTTGCATGGAGTACTCCAGGCGGACCCCGTCAAGTCATTCAGGCCCTTTATGGCCCTCTAATACAGCCTTTTCAACTGGAATGCCATGAGAATATTTTATAAAACATCGGCTTCTTGGAAACTATAATGAGAAATAACAAGATACCCCAGTATAACACTTGGGGTGTTTTGGAAATATTATTTGGGAGATAGTAAAATACGTTTTCCGTAGCTCGCTTCGCTTAATCACAAAACTTTGAAATAGTTTCAGGCAGCGAGGACCATGAATATTTTTTCCATAGTATTTATTGTAATATGTCCATGATTGTTCAATGTTATGACAATTTTCGGGCACGTCACTGCCTTATTATCGCCATGGCGCCAAGATATTTGGGTTACCTTACTTTCTATATTGAAATTAGCAACAGGCAATTAAAGTTAATTTTTCTTCGCTCGCTCGCAAATCTTATAAATTAGGCAGCGAGGTGCATGGATATTTCCATAGGATGCTACTGCAATATTCAGGTACGTCGCTGCCCTATCGCCATGGCACTCGAATACTTGTTATGTCCACTTTCTATATTGAAATGAGCAACAGCAAAGTAAAGTGCATTTTTTCGACGCTCGCTTCGCTCGCTCGCAAACCTTATAAACGGGATAGTTCCGTGCAGTGACTCCGAGGTCCATGAATAATCAATGTTATGACAATATTCAGGCACGTCACTGCCCTTTCGCCATGGCGCCCATATAATTATAAGGGTTACCTTTCTATAAAAGAACATAATGTGCCCCCCCCCCCCCCCCGTTTGCTAGTTCCTAAAAACTTTATTAATATGAATGATTCCTGGCAACAAGATGACCGGAGATATAGATTTACATTTTACCTTTTGGTGACTAATGAAATAAAATGTTGCCACTTACATTAGCGCCGATACTCTTCATTGCTGCGATCACCCTCGATCACGCTGGAGCACAGTATTTTTACAAAAATTATTGTGGAAATAAAAAGGTGGTTCATGTTATCGGATATTGATTAACGATCACAACGATCATCAGTGCGTTTAATACTGCTCCGATCATACCCCTTCTCTTGTCACACTCGATTACACTCGATTATCAATAGACGATAAAATTAGATTTCCGCTGCTTTTAGCCCTTCAGCGCAGCCCCATCCCTTGCCAGCCCACAGCGCCGGGGAGGTTACTCGGGTTTACGGCAGCTACATAATCTCTGCAGAAAATCAGTGCAACTGCGACACAATCCAACACGTAGAGATAGATCAGCTTTTCAAAGCGAGCCATCACAGACTCACTGGAACTGAACGATCAGGTAAGTAGCTGAATTGGGAGGGGTGGGGTGGGGTTATTGTCATATCGCGGACTAACGTCAGGGGCGGATACAGGATTTTCAGAAAGGGGGGGGGGCGCACACTGAGGAACCCTCCGTTTGACGAAGCCAAACGGCCATCTAGGGGGTCCGGGGGCATACTTTGTCAGACAAAACGGGGGGCGCACGCCCCTTGCGCCCCCCCCCCCCCCCCCCCCCTCTGGATCCGCGCCTGAACGTTAGATCCTTTGGATCTAGCATTTAAACTGTTTTTAAATCCAGAAATCTGATTTAAAAGCAACTAAGCTAGGCCTACGGTAACACTAACATAATTCATTCACTTGCTAGCTGGCTGGATGACGTTTCTACTGGATCGGTAGACATAATGATTTCATGATTTGTGGCTATTTTTAGGTCGCGGCGGTCATCTTGGATGCTAAAATGGTGGCCATTTAAGGTAACGTCATGAATGTTAGGCTACTCCTGTACTTTTACGCGTATCAGTAGATATCCTAAGCATTTAATGTGTTTTTTAATCTTGAATATTACCTATATACTCCAAATAATACCTCACTTCCGGTCATTTTTAGGAAATTGGCCGCCATTTTGGACGCCACCTTGGATTTCCAGGTTTCCCGACTCCCATAACACATTGTAAGTGGTCTGAATGGATATTCGATCCCCAAAACCTAAGTATAGATACGGAAATTACATCTCTAGGATGCATATGCCATGATTTATAGCTAGTTTTGAGTGCTGGCGGCGAGTTAAAATAGAGAGTTGTGACACGCGCATAATAAGCCTATGCATATAAGCAGTCTTCGTTTAAAATATGGCGGTCATGGAACTTCCAATAGTTCCCTTTCATATACATTCTCTATTGGGATGGAACTATTTGAAGCTCCATGAAATGACTGACAAATCAGAAGCGACCTCCAGTGTCGCAACCCTCCATATGTATAGCTCTGCTGGTGGCCATCTTGGACGCCATTTTGAAAATAACCACTTTCCGAAGATTTTTTAAAGATTTTAGTATGTTATTCCTGACATCAAACACTGCCAGAAACCGTTGAAAAACCTTTTGTTGCAATTTGGGGGGTTGAGGTAACTTTTCCGTAAATTGACCCGTGTAGATTGGTTGCCCCTGAAGGAACGCATAGCTTTCAAAATTCTTCTTTTGGTTTTTCACATCGTCAATGGAACGTCCCCTAGTTATAATAAGGCTTTAATACACAAATACCAACCTCTACGAACCTTGAGATCTTCAACTTCTCATCTTTTGCAAGTTCCAATTTCAAAGAAATCGTGGGGGGATCGTGCATTTGCTCATTCGGGGCCAACTCTGTGGAATTCCCTTCCACAGAACCTGAAAACTTTGACATCAGTGGCTTCCTTCAGGCGCAACCTAAAAACGTATCTGTATAAGAGTGCCTTTTGACAGACATTCATTATTCTTCCAGTGTTAATAATTTTTACCTCTCATTCTTTTTGTATTAATTTGCTCTGGAGCGCCTTGAGCATCTAATCAGGATGGAAAGTGCGCTATACAAGTCACATGTGTTATTATTATTATTATTATTAGATAAATGGCCGGCCAATGCTTTGTTGATAAATGCAACATACTCAGCATAGCCTAAACATGATTTTGACAGAGAGGGGAATGTCAAATATCAATACAAACTGAGTGGAATTTTCAAAATGGTTGAAAAAGGAAAGCGAGAGTGGAGAGGGCAGCCAACGGCAGGGGAGAAACAGAGAGAAATAGAGAGAAGGAGAGATAGGGAGAAAATCGATAGGAGGCTGAAAAACGGAATAGAGAACATACAGAAAAATAGACTGATATAATAATCAGCCGAACACTATTTTTACACACACACAATATTGTCACGCAATTCATTTAGATATTTGGTAGGTCCTCGATTGGCTAAATAGTCGCATAATTTTGATCAACGTATTCTTTCATTTTTTAATCAACGGAAGAAAGACAGCAATAACAAAAGTAAATGCGAAAATTCAAATATAGACAATAGTAATAATATGAGAAGTGATCATAATATACATTCCAGAATCACAATACCTTTTCGGCGCATGGTAGGTCATCATCATAAGCATACAATGATCACATCACTATAAACATATATAGTATAACAATATAGTAGGCCTATAGTTTGCATGAGAAGTACACAATCTTAATTGTTATGAGTAAGTTAATGCTGAATGTGCAATTATAAAAATGCATTAAAGGAAATGGTTTAGTTAAACATTTTATTATAGAATAATGAAACGAGAAATATGAATAAAAACTATTACAAGATTAAGAATACTTCACAGTCATTATTGGCCTATACTGGATCTATATTCACATGAACACAATATCATCGCACAACATTTCTCGTGGCAATGCTGGTGTATGCTGAAATGTCAACGGCTACACAGCTATGGAACGTTGTGTGGTGGTACTGATTCAAAAGCGGTTATTCTATTGCAAACACTTGTGCACAGGTAGGTCCTACAAACAATTTGTTATAGCTCAAGCATGGGCCCCTGCAAAAACGCTGAGGACCTTTTTTTTTTTTTTTTTTTCTTGCTTGTCAGAGATTTTTGGACTTAAAAAGAGACATCACTCCCAGTAACAAAATCGTTCCCAGGCCCCTGAGCTCAAGGCAAGCATTCAATGGAATACAGGTCCTGACTTTCAAAAATATAGGTCTTTGTGCGTGCGTGCGTGTGTGTATGTGGATTCGGGTCTTTACAGACGTGTATCAATAAAATTATGATAATTTACGTCGAGAACCGACCTTTAACGTCACCGTCCGAAAGACGCCATCGTGATTCGAACCTGACTCCGATCAGAGTTCGTTTGTAGGCGAATTCAAAGCTACCATGGCCTTCAGAAGTTACCGCTAGACCAACTCCTGGATCTATACATCTCCTAATGAGAGGAAAATGTTGCTATTTCAATCGAAGTAGGAACATGTATACTTACGGATTTGTCGTCACTGTACCACGCAATGATGTGCAACTGTCAGTCATAAATAATCTAAACAAATTATATGCATGCATGTATAAGTTTGAACAATAATTTGCAACTAATTAAGTTTGTTCGTCGTTTCTCGAGTCCAGTCGTAAATCGTCGAAATCCAAACTTCCGCGTTTAGCCTTCAATCATACGCAGTCTGATGGTTCTATTATGATGTATGGACATCTCGTGACTGAATAGTACTCAAGAGATATTTAGCTGAACTTATGAGTATTGCAATCTTATATGCACACACGTACGCACACCCACCCCAACACGCATGACACACATGACCATTTGAAATTCAGCATCATTCCTTTTGACGCGGAAAATGACTTTCTCTCATTAGGGCCTAAAGC
This sequence comes from Heliocidaris erythrogramma, assembly GCA_025617745.1. Taxonomy (NCBI): domain Eukaryota; kingdom Metazoa; phylum Echinodermata; class Echinoidea; order Camarodonta; family Echinometridae; genus Heliocidaris; species Heliocidaris erythrogramma. The sequence continues at coordinate 21,292,667 of CM046856.1, forward strand.
TGGATCGACGCGGTGACAATAACACCTATATTATGTCTCTATCATCTTGATGCAGAACCTGAGGTCGGATATTTAGGAGCGAAATATATTTTCCTGCGTACTCCTTGTTTTCGGATAACCGGTGTCTGAAGCATTGTGACCTCCTGGCCTGAGAGAAGCTTCATCTTACCCCATAACCGAGTCACTCGTCTAGTTACCTAAAGAGGTTATGTAAAAGAAAGAGCGTATTGAAAAAGGAATATTGATGTAAATGTCAAAGTGTAGACTCAGTTCCTAACTATTTGATTATTTTTAATTTTTGTTCATAATTGCCATTGTGATCAAATTACGTGGACTTAGAATCGAATCTGAAAACTTGCCTGACTTTGAAAAGAAACAACTAATCATTTCTTTGACGTATGTATTGTAATTAAATCAACAAAATGCTCATCAGAGTATATAATTTATAATGCATGACGATTTTTTCATATAACAATGAAGTAATCTAATTTAACATTCGGGATAGGTATTGATTTGTCGCGGTCATATAAAATCCCCACTTTTCCACCCAATGAGCGGTTTATAATTATTCATGACCTCGTCTTCCAGCCACATGCTGTGTACAAAGTATATTGGTAGTTTTTGATTGCTTCGAAAAGGGCCATAAATATGGCCATAGTTTACCATCCTGAAATCGATACAATCACAGCCTAGCTGTCTATCATAGCAGTCACGCCATTTAAGATAAAATCAAAAGGTAGCAGGATACTTGTTTGATCGTATGCTAGTAAGAAGTAACTCACACTTTCCATCATCGTATCTAGATCATCTACATGAGCTCCTGCAATAAACTCCTCGCACGTGGCCTGAACAAACCAAGATCCCTTCACCGTGTCTCGAACAGAAAAGTATCCTGGAAGGGGGGGGGGGGGGGGGTAATAAAATTTGCGGAACCAGAACGAGGTTTACATGATGTATGCTATTAAAAAAACACAAGATAAGGACACATGAAAGGTCAGTTTTAGTCTAAAAACATGGTTAGCTACGTTTAAAGCACTTTTTGCTATCTATATCAACTTCAGACGGTTACCGACTTGAAATACAAGAACTTTGAACACCATGAAGTCGACGAATCAACCTTTCTCCTTTGTCTACATTCATCCATTTTGTTAATGTATCATGATGATCACTTTCCACTGAAAATAAAGAAGCTACTTTTACGAGTTCTGTGTTTAGTTTTAAATGATCATTTCCTTTACAATCTGAGAAAAGAGCACTAAAGGCATGATTGCTTGAACGCTTGATATAATGTATACCGTATGAAGTTGCATATGCCACGTAGATATCCGTGTTATCCGGTATATAATCTACGTCAAGTGACTGAGTCGGATTGCTTCTAGTGGCTGGGAAAGTTCCATCATCTGTGTCCACTTCCCTTTTTCGGATACCTTCTGCCGGTTCCTCGTCATAATCGGATAGATTTGATTCCCCATCAACAGCGCTTTGCTGCAGATTCTCTGTAGAACAGTAAAACATATGGCGCCACAAAAAAACTGTAAAGGTATCTAACATTCATTTGAGAATATGAAATTTATTTTTCAGTTAGAGGCTATCAACAGAGCCACCAATAGCGCTTTGCTGCAGATTTTTATATTGAACAATTAAAACACGGTGCTATGAAGTTTCTTAAATTTATTTGAGAATTTTTTTTTTCATAACCAAAGGCAACACTACACTCAGTGACCATCTCAATATTTGTAATTTATAGCTAAATCTTTGTGGTTTACAATGTACTACAAAAGTCACCATATGTACGTCAATGTTTATATTGAAATTTCAAAAGACACTTCAAGTAACAAAGAAATCATTTGAATTATTATTATTTTTTTTGAGTCGTAAAGTAACGTAGTGCCCTAAATTTATGAAGATAATAAAAGAGAGATGACGGTACTGAAGGCAATTTAGCAACGAGGAAAAATTAAACATAAATGTTTCTAAAAATCAGAGAAAATAAGGACGAAATGAAATCGAAACGATGAACGGGATGAATGGAGATGGAAAGGGGAAAACAATCATAGTGGAGAGGTGGGAGAAAAACGAAGGATCTCCTTTTCAAAAAACTTACTCCCACGACAAGCCTGAACGAAGACAATCTTCGGTTTTTCGACAAGTGCATGGCAGTTCTTTCCAGACAGCCGAGCCATGATTTCTTCGATGGAGATTTCCAGCTCGTCAGTACCAAGAATTCCACGTGGTGTTCCATGGCTCATTAGGAACAAGACCAGAGAACTGTGTACCGCAGCCCCCTCTCTGTTGATTCTTTTAACCAAAGTCTCTATGCTGTGGAGTATTTCCTAAAGAGACCGGATAATTCAAGGTACACTTAAAATAAAGTTAAATCAAATCTTGGCAGATGCTCGTTCAACTTCTTGAAAATGAATATTAATTGTTTTATGTGCTAATGTTCCCCCAAATGGGCCTCCGGATAAATTTCTGCAAATACAAGAAACATAGGCCCTATCTATGAAGAGAAATGAAACAAAGTGTTACACAAATATACCTAGTAGGTCTATTGATGAAATATACCGTTCTTTACACAGAAATGAATGTCAAATAAGAACTGTAATAATTTTTTTTATTACAGTAATCAAAACCATGAATATGACTTTCATATCCGTAACAAGGGAGAACTGAAATTTTCATTGTTGTATTGTGGAACACTTGTAAGGGTGTAGGAAACTTACATCCGCTGTAACATTTTCATCGATGATGGTTTCATAGCCGATTTGAGTGAATATATGCTGGGCATTCTCGAGATCGACCTCGGAACCCTTCCGTTCTCGTCCTAAAGTTCCTGGACTACGCTTGTAGAATAGATGGTTGTTGAGAATATAGGCCAGGCCCTTTTTCTGGGATCGGTACATGGAGTCGTAGTTCTGGGGACCAAGAAAAAACAAAGGAAGAAATCTTGTTGTTGTTTTAGTATATATCTGCAATGTTGCAAATCGCGTCTCACTCAGTCCGTATTCTCTATATTCTCTGTCCTCAGACATTCTATATTTCTAATACATTAGTAAGACATAATAATTATCTATATATATACATACATTGGTGAGCAGTGGCGTAATGATCCAAAACATTTGGGGGCGCAATCTTTGCGAGGGAGCGGAGCGACCAAGCGGGGGAGGGTGTGGGAGGGGGTGTCCCCCTCCCGCTGTAGGGAGTTTTTTCATTTTTCAACTTGAAAATGTGCAATCTGAGATATACCTAGGAAGGTATATGCAACATGGGGCATACCTAAGAGACCATTTCGACTTGACGATAATTATGTACTATATGGGTAACCGTGTCGCGATTCGATCGACGGGAAAAGGGTATAACGAAATATAGGTAGGGAGTTTTTCCATTTTTCAACTTGAAATTGTGCAATCTGGGACATATCTAGGAAGGAAATGTTGACTTTAAAATTTGCAACATGGGGCATACCTAAGGGCATACTATATGGGTAAGCGTGTCATTCAACCATTGCAACCTCCCCCCCCCCCCCCCCCCCCCCCCCAGTACGCCAGTGTTGCTGAGATCTAATTATTTAGATCACGTGACCGGCCTTTAACGTTTAATACCAGAGAGCCTTTACCAATTGACAAACTCACGTCGATTCCACCTAGCTGTTCGTTCTGCTTCTTGGTACTTACCCTGACTCTATCAAGTTGGTCCAAAGTGGGAGTGGCTGCGCTAATCATACGATGTGTATATAACCCGTCTCCGTCCGGTTCGATTTCATCTGCAACAGAGGCATGATAACCGAAGGGCCTATATTAATCGATATGTTTGTAGGACAGTATCACGTGAGTGATAATGGTCGAAAGGTAGCCGAATAACAAGTGAATATTGATTTTCTTGTACATATATTTTATATATGCTTTATAAGCGAATAAAGAACACAGGAAATGAAATAACATGGAATGAAATGAACAAAAAAAAATATTTCATCTATAACATTTAACAGTTTAGGGGACATTATGTCGAGTATGTTGGTAGGATTTTGAATGAATAGAGGGAAATATTTTGGGGGGAGAGAATCGCTTTCCTCTCTTTCATATGGTTTGTGAAGTGTCTGTTGTTCTGCAAATAAAATTTCGTTATTTTACACCTAATATTTATTATTTCCCCTTCATAATGCGTTGACCGGTTCGCTCAGTTTAAGTCAATATCGGGTATTTAATGACATTATTAAAAAAAGTAAGTCAGTATATCAATGAATTATTCCATTAATGGTAGTGTTGAGAGGATCATCTCCACCATATCAAGGTAAGCCTACGTCAATCTTTCTTCTCCAAAGAACTCACCTACTAGCAATCTTGCAATGGAGGTCTGAAAGAAAATTGAAAGAAAATTATTCCACAAACAGTAAGACAGCAAAAGATCTATAACCCTAATCTATAACCGCTAGCAGTGTCATAATCGACCAAGACATATCAAATCAATAGTTAATCTTAATCGATTACTGAAATCGCATAGTATTATAAGATGAATTGCATGAAAAACTGTGATATATAGCATAATTCAGAAGGTTACATATAAAATTCGTTGTTGTTTTTGACGTTCCTGCTTTACGTTTAACGCGTTAACAATAATTAATGAATTTCCTACACCGCATATCCAAAAATGCACTTACTTACATATAACTTTTTGAAAGTATCACACAAACTAAAACTATGTCAAAAGAGGCTTGTCCTCACAGCTTCTCTTTATTCTAAGCGAGAATTATGTGCAGATCTTGACTACCATGTCAACAATTCTACGAATGGAAGGAACAATTCATGCATATTGGCAGTTATGAAATGGATGGGAAAAGTAAGCTAATGCACAAACAATGAAACGATATGTAATATCTTCGACTTTGCTTTAACGCTTTGGATGGCAGAAAAGGAATTAGTCAGTGGGATTTGTGTTTACAGTCAGTGCAAATCTGCAGTACAAAATACATGATATAATTGCAATCCACGGGCATTCTACTCACTTGTATTAAGTAACTGTTTGATTTCCTCTTCAAGATGTAGTTTGCAGCGATGACGAATAGGACACATACTACTATTTTTGAAAGCAATATTTCTGGGTCGCTAGCAATGTTATAGATTGAAATTTTGAGCAATGTTGACCAGGAATCTGTGCAGGAAAGGACAGAAAGGGACAGCGAGAAGGTCTCAAAACAAAAAAAAGTTTAGTAAAACTTCTCCCAGGGTAAGACTATACTAGGTTTGTTACTAACTCATCACCAACAATATAAAGAATATTGAAAATTCAAGTTTTTAAAACAATTTATTACAGTAATTCTAAATTCTCGTTCTTTTTCTCCCTAAATGCCATCCTCTCATTCCCCTTTGCTCACGGCCATGATAAATTTACTTTTCACCTCTTCATTAAGTAAGAAGTAAATGACTATGTTTTAAGAATCTACTGGGAACATGGCCACAATCGAATTGTGGTCATGGACGAAGAGGGTGCGGAAGGTGATCCAACATGTGCTCTTAAAACATTTCCTTAGGTTTTCATTTCCTCAAAGAAGAGGGCTTTGGTGATTTGGGTTTTAGTATAGTTTTAGGATCAAGGGAGGGGTTAAGTAGACATTTTGGGCCCTGGGATGAATTTACAAACTTTGACCCCATTTTATGAATTGACTGTGGAACAATAATGTCTTCAAGGCATATGCCTTATGCCGTACAATCAAAGGGATATAACATTTTATTTTTGTTTATTTTTTTTTTTCCACGGCGGACCGTTTGAATATTAATGAGTCAGAAAGAAGAGGATCTTGGGTATTTGATTCTAGTTCGTCGTGACTTGGCCGTGAACCAGAATAGCCTGGTGGTTAAGTCGCTGCCCGGCAAGCAGTAGATGACAGGTTCGAATCCCGCTGGTTCCAATTTTTTCTGACTTGTGTTTTTTCATTACAGATCGAGCATACGATCTTTAACACTGGGAGTAATATGCCGAAAGATTTGTTTACAAATTAAAAATTCCTCCCCAGTCAAGCTTCTTCGTTTACTGTTTATTTTTTGTTTATTTTTTATTTATTTTTTTTAAATTCATTTATTTATTTTTATTTTTTTTTTTTTTGGGGGGGGGGGTGCTTACTGGTATCCTCATCAACATGATTAGGCGAGACAGTTTCACTTTCCTGTGGCAAGGGATCTTTGTCCTGTTCGGCAGTAGATCCACTCTCGGACCCTGTTGAGAATTGCTCTGCCTCGACGTGGGGTACGTCGTGTTCAGTTTGTACCTCTTCTGTCTCAACTCCTGTAATTCATGGATATCGATCTCATCATCATCATTATTAAATCATATAGGCTATTATAAAGAACAATTATCATAACAAGAATGAAATGATTTGCCAAATGGAATGATCATGACATATACTCGAAGGTATGGAGTTTTCCATCAAACGACAAAATATAAACATAAATTGTATCTTAGGAAATACCAGTTGGATTTTGTCTGATTCTGTTGCCTAGCAATGAACGAATGGATTTTTGCCACACTATTTAATAATAAAATGGGGACCAAACACTGGAATGAAGAGTAAACCAACCTTCCATTGGACGGTGGAGTTATCTTGTGATAATAACACACTAACAGATGAACATAACATAATTATCTGTGATCAAATTAATACATCACCATTGCCATGATTGCACCACTATTAGTAGGAGCTTTGCGTCAAAATACAGTTTAAAAGACAATGATGGCCGCCCAGTCATTGCGACTACAACCCAAATTTGAACAGTTCCATTTATTAGAATGTTTTACCCTTTTCAGCATTAGGTTTTTCTTTATCTCGTACTGGATCCGGAAGAGCTTCCGGATTTGGGTCGGCACCAGGTTGTGTTGTAGCATCAGTCGGTGAGGACCCTATTTCGTGATCCACGCCCATGCCAGATGATCTATCCTCCTCGGCATTATCCTCTGAGTGACCCGAGACGACACCCTTGGTTTCCAGTTGCTGGAACAATTTCTGGACGGCCTCTTTGATCACTTGTTGCTCGCCTTTTCGATGTCGGACTTCCAACGTGACTCCGCTGGCGATGTCCGTGATTTGACAGTCATGCACCCATCCGTCATCCAAGTTATGGAAACGGTGATGGGTCTCGTAGGCCAGCTCACGCCCTTCTATGACCATCTAAACCAAATATCATAATAGTTTCGAATGGATGAAGGCCAAGGAGTCGTGAATCATTGTCATGTCAGGTGACGACACATTTCGCAAAATGTGTTCACATCAAAGAAATAGATCATGAAAACGAACTCAAATCCTACGTTGGGTAAACGGATAGGCCCGTATTCTGAACTCTTTAAACTCCAGTCTAACTTAGAACAGAGTTTAATTAAAACTGACTTAAACCGGAAGTCCAGTCAAAATTTCTGTACAAAGTTAAACCACACTAGACTGGAGATTAAGTTGAACCGCATTTCAGATTGTGATTTTCTAAATTTATGGTTTAAAGGGCAGGTTTAGACTTGGTTTAAACCACATAATATAATTTTCTTTAAATTCAAGATTTAAAGAATTTGTAAATTTGTATTCATATATATAAAAGGTACCGCAAGCATAATACGTTGAGTGTATTAGTATAGTGCATGTTTTGCTCTTCATATTGTTTTCCAATGAGAGAAGACAAGTAATGGTAATGAATACGATCGTATTTTACATATTTTTACAGACCCTAAGCAATAGCTAATATAGAGAATGGTCAGCGAAGAGTAAGATTTGGGGGCATGCACTATACAAGCTTTGCTTCCTAAAACATGCCCCTCCTTTTCAATCTATACGTTCAGGTCATTGGATGTACATTCTTTCTTTTTTCATTATTTTTCAATCTTCGTACCATAGTCATCCTTGATTGTTATATGAATTTTATTGTATTGTACATAGAGTTATTGTACTATATTTACTGTATAAACATATAAATGTAGTATATTGATAAATCAAATCAAAATATACAATTTATATGCAAACATCTACTACGATGACTGTTTTGAAGACCCCTAAGGATTCCTAGGTTTGCCAGATCGACAATGAAATCTTAAACCAAGTATACACTGTATCAATCTGACCGATTTCATGGATGCACTTCTTGGAAGGAGGGCTAGAAACTGACTTAATTCATTCAGATATCAATGACTTTGTACTTTTACTTAGATTATGGTCATGATACCTTTCCTTGCTTTTTGCCGAAGTCCTTCATGGCATCGGCCAGCCCGTTAATTAGACCCAGTGCGTCTCCTCCATCGTTATCTAATGGCCAGAGAGAGACAGAGAAGAATTTGTTTCTTGTGTTAATCAGCACCATCATTTGTGAATGAAAATACATTATACAGAAGAAATGAAATAAATTATCGATCCTATACTATGTTTCCTGAGCTCTTTGAAGTTAGTTTCCAAAACAAGTTAAATCCTTGGACCAAGTCCCAAGAAAAAGGAATGTGTAATGCTTCTATTTTAAATAGTTTATTTGGATGAGTGGAGCTTTATCCTGTTTTACAAAAGTATATTGCTTGTAATGAAAGTCTTTCATCCGACTGATTTAGACGAACATGTTGCTTTTCGATGGCTTGATTTTTAAAGCAAATTTGTCATATAGGAAAGGCGTCTTTTGTGAAATGTTTGATGAAAACTAGATGTATGGTAATCATGGTAACATGTAATTACCATGTAATTGAAAGGCCTCTTTGATCTCTATGAATATTCATTAATTTCATATTTTATTTCGATACGTACTTTCGGGTAAGAATTGCACTTGTCTACTACCAACGGATTTTCTTTAATTTCGTGATACGTACAGCATCAATCGGATACCATTTCCCTGTTATTAGTGAACAGAGGTATGTGGAAGACAAAATTTTAATCATTAACGTTAAGCCTGAAACTAGTTACAACACTGCCATGGATCATGCATGATTATATGGACATATATATATGTGCTTAATTTAAGATGCTTTTCATAAAGAAATGCAGTGGATGGAACGTTGCTTGATAATCAATAAGTTGTATTCATCGTGTATTTATTCAGTAAACCTCGGAACAATTTTAATGTTGCAAACAGACTTCATAATATAGCATCATAGCATGATTTCTATAGATTATGAAATATTGGACACAAATATTCTGAAGAGTTTTACCATTCCATGGATCATCATATGGGGAACGCTTTTGCTTCAAAGAATGCGAAACCTTCTCGTTTAGATGCTTTACAAAGTCAGGATTGAGTCCTTGCGATGTAGTTGAAGTGATGTGTGAAGCTGGAAGAAAAATGAAATCAACAGAAGAGCAATAAAAACGTAGGCCTATAACCAACAGTAGTCGAGGATGTTTGCTCAAATCATGCAAACAAACCTCTCGTACAGCCTACGGCCAAGTACCGTAATAGCTGCCACTGATCATGCGACGTAAACTTGCAAAGTAGAAAATAAAGCCCCGAATGGCATGCCCATTGTATTGCCAGACTATATGAATACTGACTCTTCCCCTCTTATTCGTGACATGAAACAATACTCAGTACTCAGTAGTAAACACTGACTTGTTTTTAATACTGTGCGATGATAAGGTAATTATGGTAAAGGGGCGGGGGGCGCGGGGAGGGGTAATGCTGATCACTTTGGTAGTAGGAATGCATAGGAGAGGTCTGGAGCAAACGAACGGGAAAGGAGGGTCATGTCGCCTTCCCTTCATTTTCTCTAAATCTTTTAGTCATTCACCTTCTCTCTGTCTCTCTCGCACACATACACGCACACACATACCCCCCCCCTCGTTCTCTCTCTTTTGTTGTTTTGTTTGTTGTGCCATAACCTTTAGGACGTGGATGTGCCCTCCTCAACGCGTTCCTCCGCCACAGATGATTGGGTGTGAATTATCATCATCTTTCTCTTTACAACCGTGTCATGGACCTACTATTAATGTCAGGTTACAATTCTCTGCTGTAACCGTGTGGTGATAAAATAATTGTACTTACCTAGTGCAATACAAAGGAGGAAATATGCCTGCACAGAATACTCCATGGCATAATAGACTTCCGCAAAACGGTGTTGAAAATTAATCCAGTGATTTGTACGTCTGTCTAAATTCTCTTGATATGTTAGAATATGGTTCTTAAAAGCAGGTAAATGTTGAATCCCATTACTCAGAATCTATCATAAGGAAGTAACATTGCCTTGTACTGTTATTATGTATGTACACAAATTACACCTGTACTATTCATTTATTGTCACATACAGTGCGTTCGCAAACGGAGCTGTTTTATAGTCAACATTTGCAACTACGGTAGTTGTGCATCAAGCTGCATGGATATGGACGACTACAATGGCTTTTCGACAGACACGTTTCCTCGATTGTGGGGGAATTCCCTCTGACTAGTGAACGACTGACCGTCTGCATCAGACATCACGTATAATAGTTGTGCAATAGCGGTTTAGCATTTGGGATTTTTACAAACAGTTCTATAAAATTAGCGGTGGCCATGCTGGTAGAATTCTCGTGGTCATGCCTTTAGTGTGATTTTTCCATACCTCATTCTATAGAAATTTGATGCTATATGTATTCAGCTAGCATTTGAACATTTGGTAAATGTCAGGGCAATATCGTGAAATAGGCCCCGCTTCAAAAAAAATCGAAGTTTTTTAGGATTAGGATTAGGGTTAGGGTTTAGGATTAGGGTTAGGTTTTAGGGTTAGGGTTAGGGTATGCTGGAGCCTATATCACGAGTATGCCAATGTCCGCTCATATCATAAATATATACCGATTGTCTTTTTGATTCACCTGTATCTTGTAAATCCCAATGTATAGGCCTATATAGAAAAGAGCTTGAATCGAATTCATTTATGATCATTATAGACATAGGAATGATAATGATTTTCTAGTTTTGACATTGCTTGCTTAAAAGATATATACAGTGCGTCCCAGAAAAAAGGTCAACAGTCAGAAAATGTCTCCCCAAATAAATATTTCAAAATATTTTAAGCACAATTTCATACATGTGGATAGCTTAGGGTCTCTTCTATGATATATAATATGATACCTAGAGATCTGCCTATATTTTACACTTTGGTGAAAAGGTGCAAGGAGTCATGAAAAGGCTTAGAAATGTGCATATTTTGATAAATAAAAATAAACAATGCATGAAAGAAGGGATTTTGTTCTCTGTATTACGTATCTTAGTAACACTACTTTGCTTCGGTGAGCAATTAACTACTTTGTTGAGTGTTCTGCATTATTAATTTTGCTGAGTTTTTAACTAAAGCTGGCTTCCTCACTCAAACATAAAGTTTTCATGGGATATGCCAATAGATATATAAGTAGGGCACTTATCAGAACACAAAAGGGGTACTTATCAAAAGAGAAAATAATACTATTACAAAGAAAAAGGGAGCACTGATCAGAGGTAAAAGGGGCACTTAAAAAGGGGCATTTATCATAGGTGAAAAGGGCACTTATCAGGAAAAAAATGCACTATTAGAAATGAAAATGGGCACTAATCAGACGAAAAACAAAGGCACAGATTTCAAAAGGGGCAGTAATGTCTGAAGTTAAAGGGGGCACTTATCAGAAGGTGAAAAGGGCATTTATCAGAAAGAAGAAGGGGCGCAGTTATACGAAGGAAAGGGGGCACTTATCAGAAGTGAAAAAGCCACTTATCAGAAGGAAAAATTTCCCTGTTAGAACGGGAAATGGGCACTAATTGGACGGAAAGGTGGGCAATTATTAGATTTCATAAGGGGCAGTAATGTCTGAGGTTAAAGGGGCACTTATCAGAAGGTAAAAGGGCACATATTAGAAAGGAAAAGGGGCACTATGCGAAGAAAAGGGGACACTTATCAGCTATGAAAAGGGGCACCTTTCATAGATAAAAGGGGCACATTTGGGGTACTTGAAAAAGTGGGAGGCACTGGCCCCCCCCCCCGAGCGCCGCCTCTGGTTGCGTAGCTTAAATAAAAGAGTTACCCCCCCCCCTTTTTTTGAAAAGGTTGAAAAAATGTCTCCGCCGGGAATCGGACCCGGGTAAAAACGCCAATGCCTTAACCACTAGACCACGGAGACATGGTTTTTGGCGACACCAGATTCAATTTAGCGACAGACTGACAAATCTTCAGCCTCAATAATTAGTTCATTTATCTCAAAGCATACGCTTGAATCCAGCTGAGGCACATGGCTTGTCATTTTTCAGACCTCACCTGCCGACAAAGGAGTTAAAGGGAAATTAACCTCAGCGTATGAATTAGCTTATTTTGAATGGTGTAGTATATGCCTCTTATTTGATACATGCAATTTCATGTAAAAACACAGGATATAGATATAAATCACTATTTTCCAGCCAAGTTATCGTCTGCTAGCAATAATAAGGGGGCTGCCATTACTTTATGTGTACACGAACATATTTTTCATCCCAAGTAAAATTTCCTTCATCGTTAACTTGTAATTGATTTTTAGAGGACAAATATATATTAGATAAAGTCACATATTCTGAAATGTAAGTTTAGTTTTATATATTTTTTAAAAGGTCTTAATTTGTTCATAAAAAATATACTTCATAAAAAATATACGTCAAGGACGGAGAATTGACGTCAAGGACGGAGACAATCGTAACAATACCAAAACAAAGCGAGGAATCTGCTTTACAGGATGGCTATTAGAACTCATGGGTCGTCAATTATCTAGGCCCATGGCCAATAACAATCGTAATACAATCAGAACAAAGCGACGTATCTGTTGTAAAGGTAGGCTATTATCAATGCATATGGTACCTAATGATCCGTGTCATGCACAAAATGGCAGCCTCCATGGAAAGACGTAGCAGACAATAGGTGCATCTAGAATATCACGTGGGGTTACTTGTCCTTTAATTAATGAGGATGAAGATTTGTCAATTTGTTGGTCTGCTTTTGGTATAATTTGACCATTAACAAACACCAATATAACTGGCCTATGCATGTATTGCCTGATAACATAACATAACTATAATAGTCTCATATTAAAATTAATTGACACATTTAAATTCAACATCTATTTTTCCCAAACGCAAAATTTATTTATTCCAAATGTATGAAAATATTAATGCAATAACAATGACAATATTTGTACATGGTAAAACAAAAATACATCAGTTATACATGATTCAACACACACTTATATTGCATGAAGTGGAAGTTAAATGGTATAATCCATTATGGTGGTAAAGGGTGTCTCCTGAAATTAAAAAAAAGGGTTGGTAATGAGGCAAGATAAGGAAAACGAGTACAATCATTAAAGGCTAGACAAAAATAATTTTTAAATAACAGTAACTTGGTCAAAATCGTCTAGACCGGAGTCCGCAATGTAATTATTACATGCCGGACTCGATCCGGTCTCGACGATTTTCACCAAGAATTCAATCATATCCCAAGAGCACCTCATTTCAATTCTTCAACGATATCAACTCTCTTGCAAGAACAGTGATATTATTCAGTTAATACTACCAAGAGAAATAATAACGCTTCTACCCTGTAATGTAAAACTGTTGAAATTTTAAAGGGGAATAAAAGGCAACGAACATTAGCTAATAATCATGTAGATAATTGTTAGCCTATTACAAATATCTTGAAATTACTCCTATTTGATTATTTAAGAAGGAGAACAGTGTCTCCAAAAGTTGCAGTTTCCTTGCTTGACATTATCCCATGGGGGCTGCCATTTTCTTTACAAAGTAATGTCAGAGCAGTTCTATTTGTGAGATACCCACTGACCTATACACTAGCTACCATGACACTCATGATCAGATGTGGAATGCATGACACTGGATTTTCTCATAATAAACCATTTGTGTAATCATGTACATCCAAATGAAGATACTTTTATCCTGTCATATAACCTATTTGTGTCAAGATATTTGGTTCTGCTGTTTCTTTTGTTAAGCAGGATTGGCATGCACTTGTAAGTTGCTTGGTATGACAAAGGTTTGTCGATTCTTCAAAGAAGTGACAAAGACCTGCAATTGCTTTTAGATATCACCTGTGCGAGACAATGGGGGTACCAAGATGGCTGCCATTTTGCATGGGTGGCATTAGTTGTACAATAGCTATTCATTATGCAACATCTTATCCACTGTGTACAGGTAAATGGACATGTACCGCAATGACATCACAGTTTTTCAAAATGGCAGCCCCCATGGGATAATATCTAGCAAGAAATCTGCAAACTTTAGAGAGACTGTTCTCCTTACTGAGTAATCAAATCAGAGTATTTTCAAGATATTTTGAACAGGCTGACAATTTTCCACAAGATTATCAGCTAATGTATGTTGAGTTTCATCATTAATTTTGAATCACATGTACCCGCAGAAATTTAACAGCATACATTAAATCACATGTACCACATCTGAATAGATTATTCATTGACACTCGTCAAGCTCTTCCAAATCAACATGTTACAGTTGACTTGGTTGGAAAATTTGCGAAGAACTAATGATCCAAACTGCTAAGTGCATCGTTTGTGTGCGGTGAAGAGAATTATTTTTTATCCTGAATTTACCGAATTAAGCAAACAGAGAAGGTAAAAGGGCACATATTAGAAAGGAAAAGGGGCACTATGCGAAGAAAAGGGGAACGATAACACAGCTAATGCTGAAATAATTTTTTAAATGCACGTGAGTAAGATAATGTCAATTATTATGACATGTGACACGATCGAGTCTCAATACATGGTTACCATTACGAGACACATACTCTTCGTAGATGGACATTTCATATTGAATTAAAAGTTTTAACAAAGTACATATGACAACCCAGAGTATACTAGTAGATAGAAATATTAAGAAATTACACAGTCTCATGCAGAGATCAAAGAGTAAGTCCAATAATTTCAATTTTGGAGATTTAATGGCGATCAGTAGCGTATAAGAATCAATATTTGTTTAAGAGATTCATTATTTTACAATGTTGTAAATACGTATTGCAGTTCCTTTAAAGTTGCCAAATGATACTTTTGATATTATACTGAAATAACCTGAACATTAGTCATCGTAGTTTGTTGAAGGATAAGTAGATAAAAGAAAAGTTTTGTCATCCGCCCTTGCACTTGTGAATTTGCACAGAAAATCATAGTCAAAAGTCCTCTTCTTACAAAATAGGAAAAGCGTCTTCGTCATATTAGTTTTAATTCATATAAACATATACGAGCATTCTGGGAGCTTGAGAGTTTAAATCACTCAAATCTCTTAGAGGGAGAATAATACCCCCTCCCTCCTAAAGTTCATCTTTTATGATTGCCTCTCTTTTCAGCCGTTCCATGAGTTTGACTACGGCGTGTTCGATGGCTCCCTGTCTGCTCTTGTAGTGCTTTGCTTTTTCGCTGATCCCACTCATGATATCCCATGCTGTTCCGTCATACACCCATGGTTCTTTAATGCTGTGGACACGCCCCTTCGCCTTGTATTTGATGACTCGGTTCTGAATTTCAAACTGCAACATAAAATTTATTGAAATGTGTGGTTTTCTGTTTTACTTTTTTTTTTCTTTCATGAAGTAAGGTTATGGCAAAGTAGACTAATAATAAAGTTATTCCTTTACTTGCTTATTCCTATCTGAAGTACTCAATAAATATTCAGTTCAGTACATAGACCCATGAAGCTTCAGCTATTACAATAATTTATCTACATTGCTCTTCTGTTCATCCGCTGAATAATGCATCATCTGATCTCTAAGATATACATATATATATATTACAGTTTCAAAAACATTTGGATATTGATATGATTTAAACCAATTTATTTGTGTTGTATGTTCTACATAATTTGACTGGATTGTGCTGCATGAGCACAATCCAGTCAATGCAAGGAAGACCAGTGTTATTTTAATAATAACGCTGAATTTGCCATCCTCCGTATCTCATTTTCTCGATGTACATAATTTTGATGTCTACCTATGTTGTATACGTTTTTATATGATTCGGAAATAAATAAAAACAAACAAACAAACAAACAAACAGCCGAAATCATTACAAGATACTCCCTGGTGGCACAGGTATCAGGTTGGATGGTAATCAAATGCAACAAAATTACTTCCTGGATATTGGGACTAAAATCAAATCACAAGACATCACCCAAACACACAGAGGATACAAAACCAGGGCACAAAGAAATGATAACAGGTTACTTGGTAAACGAAAACATGTATTACCTGTCCTTCCTCGTTAGCTAGTGCATTGACGATGGAAGAAATAGTTGTGACGAGTTTAGGGTCTAAGGCCATACTTGATTCTAATTGGGAGCCTGGAAAGGAAAGACGTATAATTAGCTTCATATTAACCCTCATTTATTTTATAAATATATATTACTCAATTTAAACAGTGATTGAAAAAAAAGAAATCCTGCATGGATCAATTATACAATAATATATTTTTCTAATTCGTTATCGAAATATTTTGGAGCACCATTAGCGTTACGATGTGAAGGACCTGAGCGCTATACAAGAAGCCACCATCAGTTTTTTTTTTTTTTGTAATCATTATTATTATCATTATTTTTATTCTCATTATTGTTATTACAAACCAATCACAGAGTAAATTTGAAAAATTAATAGCATGTAGCGGTCGAATATTAATATATCTTACCGTAAAAATCGGATACTATATTTAAACATAATAAAAGCAAATCAGGGGGTGTTAAACATTACTGGATTACAATAATAATTATTACTATTACTGAAGCTCACCTAAGCCCATCTCCAACTTGATTTACATTATCGACAAATATTTCATTCCTTATTTTATGTTTTATCAAGCTTTCTGCTCATCTATTAAATCATAAATTGCAATATCTACTGCAAGACATACCTGCAATACAACATACAAACAATAGAGTCACCAGTGATAATGTTGTCATTCTGTCACGTCACCCAGCAGCTTTATCATGTCACCTTCAGCCTTCAGTGATGATAGCATAAGAAATATAAAATAAATTAAATTACTTAAATCGCCTGCTAATACTATTACCTAAGTGTACATGGGGTCGTTTTTCTGGCATGATCATGGTGATGGGAATAATACAAATTATCTTGAATACAAATACAAGGACATATTTTGTTTTGTCTCATGAAAGAACTAAAACAATTTCACTGTGCACAAGAAGACAAGCACATGATGGAGTTTTTAAAAAAATCTATCGAAAGACGCTAGAAACATAATTTCCAGTGTTACTTGGCCTTTAACTGGCATACAATAGCTGAATAGCATATACGCAAGTAGGCCTACATATTCACGACACTGATGTTAATGAGTCCATACGACTACACCAAATATTACGATAGTACTGTACAGATTTCGCAACTGTCAGCTACTGATAACATATTACTTGTTAACTATCGCTAGACCTTCTGTTCCCAAAATTCAATGTGATCTAGAGACCATCTCCACCAAGTTATTAAGGTTTTTTTTTAAAGATAATAGTAGGCCTATTATTTGCACTTCACTCACCTAAATATGTTTGCTACTTCACAGATCCTTTAAACAGCAGACCTCTAAGTTTTACGAATATGCACAAAGTAAATCAACATCGAACGAAAACCACCAGTGTCATTGGCACAACAATACTGGTGGGGGATTCCCCGATCAAATGACAAGTCGCGCATACATTAATCAGCAGAGGCATGAGTTGCAGGCACAAACAATGGTCAGCTGTAAAAGAGTGTCTGCACTGTAAGACTACAATAGGCCATGTAGTATTAAAGCTGCTCCTGACACACCTATATTGACACGACCAGAAGGTAGCTGAAATAGGCTTCTCTCAAGACACAATGATTTTCTGATAAAGTGTCAAATTAGGGTCTGTGCTTGCAGACTTGCATTCCTGCGGTCGCATTACGAAATCTCAAACACGATGTGCCGTATCCTGTATAGTCTGATAGTACATATACATGTAAAGGCCATTGGGGATTTCCATCAACCATGTAAACAGGATTAGGGGTTGTGTAACACGCTTTTACACGTCGATGTCTGGACGGGTCCAACCACACACTATCAAACGCATACCGCATGTCCATTTTGTAGGCGAATTATAAAAGCAGTCACTGATAGTAGGCCTACATATCGATATTGTCAATGAAATAATGTTTAGCAGACGTTATACATGAATATAACTTACTATGAACAATATTTTTATTACTTTGGTTGTAAAGTATGAAGAAGAAAAATGAGAGAAAATGAAAGAAAGGGATACGGAAAGGGTAAGAAGGGGAGCTAGGTAAGAGATCACATTGATAATATATCATCTAACATTTCAAGAGGAGTAGGTATATTAAACAAACTAAAAGACAGTTTACCTCAAAAATCCTTATTCATATTGTATAATGCGCTAGTTTATCAGTATTTATCTTACTGTAACCTGGCATGGGGAAATTCCTACAAAACAAGAATCAATTCATTACTTTTACTCCAGAAAAAAGCGCTGCGCATTTGTACGTCTTCGCACTATTTAGCAAACACAGATCCATTATTTTACAAACTCAAAACACTTAAAATAAATGACATTCATATATTCCAAACGGCTATTTTTATGTTTAAATTCTCGAAACAATCTCTACCTAGTACTCTTCAAAATGCTTTCACTCAAAACTCCAGCATTCATTCCTATCCAACTCGTCATTCTTCTGATATTCACTTGAACAATCCCAGACTATTCCTGGCGCAAAAAAATATTAGACACACTGTGGTCCTGATATATGGAACTCACTACCTGGAAATATAAAATCTGCCTCTTCTCATTTTTCTTTTAAAGCTCTAATGAAGAAACATCTGCTGCTAAATTACAACCATGAATGATTGCTTTGAATATCGACCCCTGATTGTCCTGTATCCCTTGTTATCCTTAAACCAAACTCAATTTCCCTCTATACAATTACATTCTCTGCAAAACCATAATCCCCAGCTATATGCACTTTTCACCAGCGCACTCACGGCACAGCTATATGCAATTCCCTTAAAATTACAATATGGCGAGTTATAAGTGAATCTCAGTGTATGCAATTTTCTTGAATTTACAATATGGCAAATTATTTCTATATATATCTCCTGAATCCTCATCTATACGCATGCAATTCTGGGCTACTATCGTCTTAAGCATTTGCTTATGATAGTTTTGCCCTCTGCATTTTGTAAATAATTGTACCTACATCATCAAATGTTTTATATAGAATTATATCTATACTCACTGTATTATACGTGTATATATTATCACTGTAAGATGGTTTGCATTCATGATGTAACACTCAATTATTTCTATGTAAGTTTATCGCCTCATCCTTTATATGTTACGTTTGAAAGCAACTGTTGTTTACATTGATTATGAAATAAATGCAGAAAAGCATCTGCAAACAAAGCCAACAAACAAACAAAGAGATACAGTGAGAGAAAGAGAAAGAGATTGAAAAAAAAAATTCCTGAAGAAAACCCGATGCAACACTGACCTAGTTGCTGATATTTCATAAAAGAAGGATAAATAATAAGAGTATATTATGAAATATACAACTGGGTTACATACAATACACTAGGTAAGCCACCTTCAGGCCAGAGGAAAATCGGAACGAGCCAATTATTTTTTCAAAACCTCTTTTAGTGTCAGAGGGGACAAATTACTCCATACAACATGAATATTTCCTTCCATGTCTTAGTGATATTGTCGTTTCTCCTTCTTTAAAAAAATTAACCTTCAGACTATTGAATTTTGTCATTCATATAAGCACGGACGTAAATATGCAAGAATTTCTTTTACAATAGAGGAAGGTATAATATATATATATATATATGTCTCCGTGGTCTAGTGGTTAAGGCATTGGCGTTCTAAGCCAACGACCCGGGTTCGATTCCCGGCGGAGACATTTTTTCAGCCTTTGCAAAAAGGGAGGACAGCTCTGGGGAACTTAAGTTACGCAACCATTATTCTCTCATTTCCTTTCGCATTGTATTTATTTCCACGAGAGTTGCCAAAGCTGTTGTATATGTTATTTCCTCACAATATTGTTAATAATTATTCTAATGTATACATGTATCTCAAAGCATTCGCTTGGATCTAGCTGAGGCACGCGGCTTGTCTTTGTTCAAAACTCACCTACCCCCAGATAAAGGAATTAAATAATTAATAAGGTTGAAGATTTGTCAATATGTCGCTGAATTGAATCTGGTGTCGCCGAAACCACTAACCCGTCACTATCCCTCACCTCAGCTCAACATTTATACCTTTGCCAACATACTCATGGCGAACCCCCTCCCCCCCCCCCCCCCCCAACGCGCACAACACACACACACACACACACACACTGCATAGATCCTGTTCCGGTTCATCTGTCTGTACAAAAGAGAGAGTCCCAATTTTTTTGTAAGTGCACTCCCAGTTTTCCCTTTTTGTTGGCTATTTCATATTCTTCGTCTCTGTAATCATATATAAAATCTAATACTTTCTGTCCGGATGGCAGAGTGGCTTGTTTCCTAGAAAAAAAATGATATATTTTACTGGAAAAATTATTACAAATTTATTACATATATTCTAACAGCTTTGCCGGATACTCCCATAAAAATTGATTTCCAATCTTCACTATCAACTTCCCTTAAATGTAACTTTTTAATTACCTCCTGCCATAATCGTTTCACTTTTGGGCAATCTAAAAATAAATGTTGGTATGTTTCTACTTCTTGTCCACAAAAGGAACAAAAGTGATCCGACTCAAAACCAAATTTAAAGACCTCCTGTTTCGTATATATAGCCCCTTGTAATAGTTTGTATTGAAACTCTCTTTCCAGCACCAAGAAGGTGCCGTGAAATATGAACAGCGCCCCCTAGAGCTTCTGAACGAGTAAGAATTTATACCCATTAAAAAAAAAACATGAGGAAGCGTACATGCCGGATTATTTTCATGGTTCGATTCGCCTTACTCGATTGGCTTCATATGTCCATAATTAAATCAAATAAAATAAAATGAAATTACTGAAATAAAATCCACGATTATGGACTACCAACAAAAAAGAAAAGAAAGTGCAGCCAAAAGTGAATCGAAAACAGGTACGAATTAACAATCAAAGCAGAATGAAAAATCATAACTAAGCAAACAAGATAATAAGTCAGTGACATGACGTTGACGCTTTTACCACACCAAGATCACTGATATAAATGTATTATGTTGTTTTATGACATTCTGATTAGTATTGGTTGATCATTAATAACTAAAGTGTCTCGAAATCAACCTGACTTTATCTTATTAAACCTAATGAGCATACACTAGATATGCTAGAGTCCCTTGACAGAAAGAATTACGATCTGGACACCCGTCTCTTTTTTAAAGAAAAAAGGTGAAAATAAGAAGATTCCTTTGATGCCGCTATATTATTCTTGTAACGAAACTTTTAACACATAATACTTCCCTTTACGACTGAGGGGAAAGTCCATCATTAAGTCTAACTGGCATTTTAGTTTCTGTATCGTGGTAAACAGGAAACACGACTACTACAAGTGTTTCCACATCAACATTGCTTAAAGGGAAGTCCGACCTTTGTAATAATTTAATTTGTGTGGAAGCAGAAAAATTAGAGAAGCAGATTGGTAAACGTTTGAACGAAATCGGCATAGGTGTATAGCCAGGGGAGGGCATAAGGGGGCCATGGCCCCCCTATTCAGCCCCTAAAAATCAAAGCTTAGTAACAGGTCTATTGTGATATGCTGATCAGTCAGTCCACAGCCCTTGCGAAAAGCGCTTCTTCTGCGGAACTCGTATTCATGCCGGGGCGAGAATTATGAATATTCATGAGCAGAAAGGTACGGTACAAAACTGCTAATGAGCTGTTTCTGAACGGATTTTTACGATAAATGTCACAAATGACAGAGGAATGATAATTCTACCAATTTCAACTTCAAACTTAGCAGTTTCACTGAGAAGACTTTTTTTTAAATGAATAGACCATTTATGAGTGAAAATGAACGACGTAATCTTGACGAAAAAGCGTGACAAAATATTGCTCAGATATCTTACTGCAAGAAATTTCTCAGATCATTAGAATCGTTAAGAAATACTTTTTCAGAACTGACTAAAAACCTGAGGATTTAGCTTTTATATCAGTCAGGAGTTAGGCAAGTTCAAGCATGATACAGATTATTTCCCGTCAAAAATGTAATAGTGCCGAATGACGCAAGATGACAGGTCCTCTCACCAGCACGTCACACAAAGCGTCGTCTGCTCGATACGGCCGAACGAATTTAGTGCACATGGCCTGGATGTACTACGGTATGTCCATCCACTCGTACACCTACACACATTTATAAGCATAAGTAGTGGGCTGAATTTGTTCTGTAATAACTCCTTGATGTAACCAAGGAGTTATGTGATAACTCCTTGATGTAACCAAGAAGTTATGTGATAACTCCTTGATTAAACATTGCACATTGTCAAGTACGATACTGTGTACTCGTACCCCTCCCTGCATTGCTGATAAGTTTTGTGTGAGTTAGCGGTGAAATTTCTCCGATAGGTCATTCATGAGGAAGTGGAAAATATTTCTTAATACTTCATTTTTATCTTGGAAACCCAAACTTTGCAGCAGAGAAAACTAAATTAGTCCTAAAATCATTGGTGAGTTGGCGAGTGTTGATGAATTATCATCTTTACATTGATTTGGGTGTACCTTTTACGCTATTGCAACAGTGCATGTTCGACGGGACTGGAAGAACTAACCACAGCTCCGGCTGAGAGGATGCTACCCGTTGCACTCGGGGCAGCGTACCCGACGTTCACCCCCTTCAGTGGATTTCATGGGGTATTTTGTTCGGAAAACGGTTGAAATAAAACCTAATTTCTTTAACAAAAACATTTTGCTGCAAATTTATTTTCAATTTATAGCGCCAATAATTCAACCCAATGATCATCGACATCACTAAGGTCTTAAAACTTTATACCCGTCAGGAGTTCGGAGCGAAGCAAATAGAGGCTAAAATTGCTCCCCAAAATTCCGAACTTTCATCTTTTTTTGGACGGGGAAAAAGATCCAAATCCGATCGAATATAGTCATGTTATATACTAAAATAAAGATCAAAATGTCTCAAAGAGGTTCCTCTACCATAGCCCTACAATTTCTGCATTACTTTCGTTTAAGAGATACCTTCTTGACCATTGCAAATATCTCGCCAAATCTCACACTATCTCGTTTCGCGAGACTCGATATCCAGTGAAGAGGAAATCTCCGCAGGAATCGGCATTTTGGCTCATTAACATACGGGCTGCGGACTGACTGTGATCTGGCGATGGTGTTTTCATGCTGCCTTATTGTGTTCCCTCCCCTTAGTTTCCCCCTGTTATTTATTGATACTTACAAACAAAAAGAAATCCCATTAAACACTCTCTCAGAGTAATAGTAATTCTTTATCTCGTTTTTATTTCTTTCTTTTTCTTTCTTTCGCCCTCTTTCTTCCGTAAAAAAAAATGTCAAAACGGTTTTTTTAAATAGGCTACCCAGCCCTCCAAATATAGATAGGTTTATAGGTGATATTTTTTGGAGATTCCCACAGACACTGATTTAAAAAAATATACATGACATGAAATAAAACGAAATTAATTCTATCACAAGAATAATATGTTCAAAGATACCTTTGTATGTATTGTATCAAATCCAACCTTTTTGTTCCAATGAATAATTAAATTACTTACAGAAGAATCAAAAGATAGTACGTGTACAAATGAGATCGCTGATGATAAATTTTATTTCTCCAGGACCCTATGCATGGATTACTTGAGGAAATAACATAATAAAAAGTGAAAATTAAAAATAAATGTATCAAATTAAGAAAATGTAGATAAATTGAAATTCCGAAAATTGATTTCCAGGAACAAAAATTTATATTGTCTTCACGGAGACGGCCAAGTCTCTATAATTATGTTCCTTCGCTTAGTCTTCATATCCTTCATATCTGCCCACCCCCCTATTAAAAATCCTGGAAATTGGACACGCAATAAGGAAGTTATGATATTTTAAAAGTTGTAATCACTATATACATCAGGGAATTTCAAAAACGGTCACTGTGATGTTGCGACTGTCAACTTTCCGATTCGCTCCAACACACAAAATAACTAAAATGTCATTTTTTTTTTGGCCAATTTTAAAACACAGTAGGATTTGTTTTTCTTTGGAGGACATATAACAATATGCTATCTCTATTTTTATTACTGCCCCGATGAAAAAGCGCTCAGGAGAAAACCGGAATTGTATGATATTTCGGTGTACGACAAATGGGAAAGTTGACCGTGAATACGTAACAATCGATTCACCAAATTGCCAATTTGAGATTCACATAAATGCAGTGATCTCTGATCTCATTTTCAAACATTCATAACTTCCTTATTCTTTGTTGGATTTCTTTCAAACTTTCACTATCCTGTTTCTCTTATTTTTCTCCTTTCACACAAATCAGCTTTTTACAAAGGTTGGATTGCTAATAACATTAACATTTGCTTCACTTCATGTTTTATGTCATATATATTGCACTAATGATTTTTTTTCCTCGGATACTGGGTACCCGGTAGGATGTGAAAGTTAATGTCATTTGCTTAGCAATGTGAGCGCCACGGCCCATCGCTGGAATACTCCCCAGGGAGTGGTTAATGTGCATACATTTCAGTTACCAAATTGAAAGCGAGTACTTCATCGACAGGTACATTTTGGAGTTTTGAACATTGATAACGGTCTTCTAGCCATTTTTTCTAAAACGGGGCGCAATTAACGACAATTCAGAAGAAATGTAGTCGAGGAATAGCAATGCAACATAATGTTACTTTCAAATGGTAAACCTTTGAAAAAAATCTTATTCACTTATTCTATACTCTATTAGGGGCGCAATATAAAAAAGGGATTGATAAATAGTAACAGAGCAAAAAGCAATGAGAATAACACTTTTTCTTTAATGTCGAATCTTTTTAAAATGCTGTTTATACAGCCAATATTATTTGAGTGCGAAAATAAGAGATCATAAAGCAATACATGAGAAGGAGCAAAGCGACCGACCTTTGGAAAATTTTCCGTTTTGAACTTAAGAAAAACTCAATTTCTAATGCACTTTACCCTGTGGAGTGGGGGCGAATAATTATTAAGTATGAGTTTCTTCCTTTCTCTCTTTTGTGTGTTTTGCGCCCCTGCTTTAATTAACACCCGGGGAAAGGGCCCATAGAAATCTGGGGACGCTACAGCACCCCCAGCGACCCCGGCTCCCAGGGGCTTGACGGAAACAAATCCAGAAGACGTGCTTCTCTGGTAAGAAAATGGAGATTGTTTTCAGAATCATTTTAAGCTTCCCTCAATATACATATTGCTTCACGTCCACAGTGATTTTGTGATGTCCTGTAGCCTGATGCCAGATATATCAGGACTGAGTTATCTTATTAGGACAGAGTAATAATTATGAGTAACTCGACACTGTAGCTGTAGGTAACAATAAGACACTTCATTTAATGCATAATTTCAATAATTGGCTTGAGCAGTACCACTGATAAACACGTAATCATAGAGGGAGGGGGTGTACTTTACAAATTAGGCTGTTTTTCCTATTTATTCAAATTCAATGCCTACACCTTTTTCAAGTGCCCTGTAACAAATTATTTCATTCAGCAGTTACATGTAATTCCATTCTAGTAGTCAGAATTGAAAGTGCATGCATTATGTTGTTAGGTCAGGAGGCACAATGTTTGTCTGACCTAGCAACAACTGATGAATGCAATTTGAAATAAAATACTTTGTAACAGGATGAATATGCTATTTCGTTATAGGCTATGTCACACAGCCATATACGTACAATTTGCGCATATTCCACGTATGAAATTTTGGTCATTCGTGATTCATGCGCGATATACGTAATTCATATAAGTGTTTCATGCGTTTTTCATTCGTCGATGTGCGCAGATGTCAGTCGAGGGTTTCGACAGACGGGTATTTAAGGCCCGGTCCCAGTGACATTTAGGATGGATTGCGCATAAATTGCGGATAAAATTTGATTACAGACGCTAAACATCCGCAATATTCGTAAAGTATGCTGTTTTAAGACGGTTATTTTCCGCACATGTCCGTAATCATCCGCAAAGGCACATTTTTCCGTTCCCAGGAGTTTTGGGCTGCCCAAAACTCCTGGGAGCGGAAATCATCCGGTTTATATGCGCAATGCATACGCAATGCATACTCAATGTATACAATGCATACTCAATGCATACGCAATGCATACTCAATGTATGCTAACCATTCGAAGGCATTATCTTCTTGGTCGGGTTTGAGGGTGAAGCTCTTTCGTGGCCTCTTCTCTTTCTTCTTTTCAGCTTTGTCATCTCTAGGCTGACTTGGACCAGGGACCTCATCGGCGCCAGGGAGGTCTTCTGGAGGTGGACTCGGTGACCTTGGGGATTGTGGAGGAGGTGGTACTGGTGACGGAGCCCTCTCTCCAACTTTGCTTGTCTTTTGTTTCTTCTTTCCTCTTGATTTGGCTCTTGTTGACATGTTGCTACTTTCTACAATGTTGATAAAAATAATGACGCTGAAGAGTGGAGTGCTCTTCTTTTATATGGTCTCGATTCAAATGTATCACATTCGCAATGCGACCGTTGTTTCCGCACCACGTGCGCATTGCATTCTCTATGCATACGTAATACTTCCGCAATAATCGTTTAGCATCCTATTTTTGTCCGCAATACATGTGTTATACTTCCGCATTACTTTCGTTACATTTTCGCAATGTCTGCAATACATTCCACAATTTTACAAGCAATATCCCTCGTAAAATAGCATTCGCAAGGTAATTCGTTTTTATTCGTGATATTTCCGCTTTTAATCGTAATTTGTTCGCTGTACATCTTTTATGTATCCGCAATTTTAAAGCGGATTTTTATTTTTTTTGCCAAATTTAATGCGGATGACAACGAATGACCGAAATTTGTATTCGCAATTCATGCGTAATTCAACTTCCCCCCAGTGGGACCGGGCCTTTAGGCTACGTGATTTCGGTTTTGAGCTGCTCAAACTTTTTGGTCGGTTGAGATTTACGCAGTTGTGCGTGATTTTTGCGATATGCATACGCAAATTTTAGGCTTTCCACGACCGTTCCACGTATGCCCACGTGTGCTTAACTGACCTTTCACGCATGTAATCAATTTATTGACGTGTACTAGTTTTATTCCAAGGCACCTAACCGTAAGATAAGATCATTCACACTGCACACGATATATATTTTAGGGTTCTAGGACTCCTACCCCCTGGACAACCACCCCCCGGATAACCACCCCTAGGATAACCACCCTCTAGGACAGCTACCCCCTAGGACAACTACCCCCTAGGGCAACCACCCTCTAGGACGACTACCCCCCCCCCCCCTAGGACAAGTACCCCCGGATAACTACCCCCCAGACAACTACCCCCTAGGACAACCACCCTCTAGGACAACTACCCCCTGGACAACTACCCCCCGGACAACTACCCCCCGGACAACTACCCCCTGGACAACTACCCCCCGGACAACTACCCCCGGACAACTACCCCCTGGACAACAACCCCCGGACAACCACCCCCTAGGACAACTACGGGGGTAGTTGTCCCTGGGGTTAGCAAATGTAAAACAACCCTCTCATGTATTTTAACTTGTTTGTTTTTTGGTAATAAACTCATTCATTCATTCATTCATGTACCACAGATGTATCACGTTTATATCGCGTATACGGCGCACATATCGCGTTAAAATTACGTAATTGACGCACGAATCACGAATGAATTGCAGATAAACAGCGCGATTTTGGACCAGATTTGGCTTTTACGTAGATTTACGTGTTCTTTGCGTGGTTTATTGGTAGTTCTTCGTGGTTTTAACGTGGTTCATTCGTGATACATTTGCCAAAATTCCACGTAAAGACCCCAATTATATCCACGTATGACCATTTTTTATACGTGGAATATGAGCAAATTGTACGTAGTGGCTGTGTGACATAACCATATAATGCAAGCGTGTATAAATTCACTGCATTTAAAAAAATGATCTATTGGGAAACACGATCGCATAGCCTGCAAATAAATTAACTAGGACCAATTTCAACACCCTGTGATATCGCCCTTAGAAACCCTTACGTTGATTTTATGAAAATCTCTTTGATCAAGTTCCAAATCGTTGACGCTTTTAAAAAAAAGGTGCATCAATTGGGGACTGTTGAATTATCAAATTTTCATCACAGAATATAACGGAAAGGGTATTAAATGTCATTGAAGTGATATATAGGTAGAACATTGAACCCTCGTGCGATGAATTATGATGTCCATTGTGTTGTAACCCGATTAAATGCGGCCCGCTGTTGTTATCTTGGTGACAACGACATGGGAGACTAACCGAAATGGTTTATAATGTTGCTTTATGTCCACGTTCCGTCGGCGTCAAATGGGAATCCTATTCGAATATTTTGATTTATGCTCAAGAATCTGAACAGTTTAGGTTTTGGCTACAGTTATCAAAAGTATAGTCATGAAAATGAAGGACATCTTGTCGGTGACTGAATGAACCCGGAAAAAAAAACCACAATTTCAATTTCGCTTTAATGCGGAAGAAGATGGTTGCTGATCTCGATCTGTACTTCGCTTCTCTCTTCTCTCTTCTTTCTTCTCTCTTCTCTCTTTTGTTTTCTCTCTTTTGTTTTCTCTCTCTCTCTCTCTCTATCTCTCTTTCACTCTATAGCTACTTAATTTATATGTTTTCTTTTATTTCCATCTGCTGATTTCCGTCATTTCTTTGTTTCTTCTCATCTTAATCTCCCTATTCTACTTTCCAGCTCCTTTTCTCGCTAAATGGGGACCTAACTCGACAAGCCTGGCTTTTAATAGGTTCCCCCACCAGTGTATATACTGTATGCGTTTATTACATTTACTGGAAGATATTTATTATACTAAGTTGTTATGATATATGTTTTATCCCTTGTATTGTGCCACATGTATATGTTTATATTTTGCTTGCTCATGTATATATGTAATCCGATTGTGGAAACAAATAAAATCAAAATCAAAGATCCGTTCAGTGTAGTGATCTGTTGGCATTATGCTTTTCTAAATGATGTATAAATGATAATTACACCAGTAATATATATTACAAAAATAAAAGACTTTGATACAAATTCCGGCTGCTGTATATCGGTTCCGGCCGAGTGTTTGTGAGCAGTTGGTATTACGGAATTCCCTTAATGAGTAATGTGAAGAATTAGAAATGTGGTAATTTTTCATGCCGGATATTTGCTTTCAAAACATTTGATTTGATTTGATTTAATTTGAGTGGTTTCTGCATCATTTTTTAACATACATTTATCAGGCATGGTACAGATCTCATACATATTGCATCATTATACTATTTGAATGCATATTTGAATACATAATTAAATATATATTGAAGGGGTAACCTCGCTAGTCATAAGGATCGCTATTCATAGGACCACTTATTCATAAGGACCGCTATCCATAACGCGTGACTAAATGACTAGCGGTTTTGTATGAATAGCGGTCTGTGTGAATAGCAAGCAAACCATAGACAAATTACCTCGCTATTCATAAGGACCTCCGTTCATAAGGACCACTATTCATAACTATTAATAATGACCGCTATTCATAACGTGTGTTAATGAATAGCGGTTTTCTATTATAGCGGACCCGATATTGAATACATAATTATGCATAATAATGTACGAAATTAAATAAATATATCGCATAAATTATGAACTTCAATATTAGACGCAGAGGGGCTTAAGCTTAAGCAGTTAGCTTGACGTGGCTGCAGTCCTCGGCTATAATTACAATAATTAAAATACGACATACAGAGGGTGACTTGCGAAGAAAAGAAGGAAATAAGAAGGGAAGAGCTTTTGTTTGTTTTTTCAACGTAACAAAATACCTGCTCATCTTGGTACACCCCCCCCCCCCCCCCCTCTATATCCTGTTGAAAAATGTGTAACTACTCTTGACATGGTATCATGATATATTCGCTTCCTCATTCCCTCGCGTAGTTAAGAGGCGCTTCACAAATTGAAATTTATAGGTGGAAAAATGTCAATAGTTCTTTTTGAATAAGGTATATTTTCATCTACTTGGTTCAATTTCTTTAGAATAATTTGCATGGATATGTGAGTTTCCAAGAATATAATGATAAAACTATGTTTTATCAGATTTGGCAGTATATCAGAAGTAGATTATTATTTTGCTACAGACATGACGGATGAGGGAATTAGTGTGATATCAAGGAATGGACTATTCAACACGTTCATAGACATGGTTCTCTGTGTGCGAGAGTCATTCTCATAAATCTGATCTCTTGGATAATTTGGGTTTTTTTCGCACTACTAATTCTTCAACAGTTTTATTACGCAAATCATGTGCAAGGATGAAACGTCGCCTTCTGTGATCATTATGAGGAACATTTCTCCACTTCATTATCGTATGTCATTTCTTGTCGTCTTCTTGGCATTTCAGCTACGTGTAATAGGTATGGATCAAAGAATTATCAGTTTTGAATTCCTAAATTTTTGTCATGAAATGGAGAGAAAATATAGAGTGTTGTATAGGCATACGAACAGGGTTTTCTAAAAAAAATGATAAAAAGAAAAAATATGTAATGTATAATGACTTTACACAAGGTAGATCATACGACAAGCTCAATAAGGAGGAACGGAGGATATGTGGAGTTTGGGGTATAAATGAGTAGGGGTACAATTCCATTTAACTGAAAGTGTTTTTCGTTGTTTCATATATTTTATTTTTCAGGACTGACAACGGAAGAGAATCAAGACAAAGAATTTGAATGGACTCCATTCATGACGAGAGGAGAGGTATGATGGTTTTCTCAAACCCCCACCCCACTGGTCGCGGATCCGGGGAGGGAGCTGTCTTTCATTCCGCCCCTTTCCCCATAATCAAACTAACAAATTAGACAGGCTTTTGCTATTCACAACCTTATGATTGAGCCAGTGACAGGAGGGGCACAATTCCACCTATTGCACAAGCGTTAACGGTGCCCCCTATTTTGTTTTAAAACTCTAATCGTTTCTTAAATCTGATTAAAAAAAGAAAGAAAATGTGCACCTTATCACCCCACCAAGCACCCCCCCCCCCCCACACACACACACACACCCTCATGTATATCGCCAGTGAACGTGGTGAAGCGTACTAGGACATTCCCCGCTGGGAAACAGGAATATTCATTGATTCTCTCTGAATTTTTTTTTTTTTTTTTAATGTTAGCAAATAAACTCTAAGTTAACCAAACAGCCGTCCCGTATTTAGAGTATGTCGCCCAGGGCTAACAATGAAATTGTGCCCCCTACCCCACCCCCCCCCAAAAAAAAGAATAAATAAATAAACAATTAATAATAATATTTAATAAATAAATAAATAAATAAATAAATAAATAAATAAATAAAAGTAAATAGATAAATAAATAAATAATTGAATAATATATAAATAAAAAATAAAAACTAGAAATAATAAAAACTAGAAATAATAAATTCACAAAATGGGTATCTTAGTTAATGTACAAGTAAGGGAGCAAAGTGACCGGCCGGTAGACACAATTTCTCATGCATTTTACCAGGAAGATTCACAATTAAGCACTGCAATCGATTTTTTTTTTCTCGAATTTTGAACATTGATAACCCGTTTTCTATTTACTCTCTTCTCAACGGGGCACAAAATGAACGAAAACCCTTGAGGAATTTAGAAAAGCAACCGAAAGTTAAGATTTCTTTTAAATGTCAAACCTTTGCTAATAAACTGACCCACACTAAAAAGTACCCACGAATGACAATGAACCAGGGTGGAAAGATTGACCTTTTATTGAAACATTTCACTAATTTCGGAAGACAATGCTGTCTCTTGTCAGCGCGCATTACAGCGCAGAACACAACAAGTTGAAAAATGAAAGTCACAGATCACCCCTGGTGTTTGTGGATGGCAACATCACTGCACAGCGCTATGTGGACGATATCCTGAGACCACACCTGGTGCCATTCCTGCAGAACAACCGAGGACTGCGCATCTTTCAGCATGATAATGCCCGACCTCATACTGCACGGCTAACCACTGCATTCCTGAGGGGTGACAACATTAACACCATGGAGTGGCCGGCGATGTCCCCTGACCTCAATCCCATTGAGCATCTGTGGGATGAGCTTGGGAGGCGCATTGCTGGCAGGGTCAGGACTCGTGCACAACTGATCCAGACTTTGCAAGATGAATGGAACAGGATTCCACAAGATTTCATTCAAAGACTGGTATGCGTCGCAGATGCAATGCCTGTCTGCAAACAAATGGTGGCCACACACACTATTGATCTGTGACTTTCATTTTTCAACTTGTTGTGTTCTGCGCTGTAATGCACGCTGACAAGAGACAGCATTGTCTTCCGAAATTAGTGAAATGTTTCAATAAAGGTCAATCTTTCCACACTGGTTCATTGTCATTCTGTGTTTGGCAATATAAATATGATGTACCATTATAAAGTCGTGGGTACTTTTTATTGTGGGTCAGTATACTATTTTATACCCTTATCCTACATGTATATTGGGGCGCAATGTCAAACAAGAGGCTGACAAAACTTACATAATAGCAAGCAAAGCAACGAGATTTACATTTTAGTTTTCAAAGTTTGAACCTTTAAAAAAAATATTTATATTATTATCCTATATCAAGTAGCGAAATGACGAGATCCTGAAGCGATATATGTAAGGGTGCAAAACGACCGAGGTTTAGATTTTTGCTTGCCTATAAACCCTAAAAAAACTCTCTTTCTAATGAACTTTACTCTGCGGGTTGGGGAGCATTATAGTCCTTAATGATCATCTTTTTTTTCTTCCTGTTTCTCTTTCTCTTTCTCTCTTTTGTGTTTTTGAGCCCCCCGGTGTCCTAGCAACCTCCCCCCCCCCCCCCTCCCCAGAAGATACGACACTGACAGAGTGATACTATAGTATTTTAATTTTGTTTGTGAATGACAGATCTTGAGGAGGAATCGTTGGTTACATTACACGATCCGCGGTCGATTCCACAGCATCCAACAACCTTGGGTATACGATTGCCGTGTCGAAGACTTAGACACAAATATTGCTGTCGCCATATTCCATTTCTACACAAAGAGTATCGCTATCAACATGACGGTAGACCTTCTTTTTAAGAAGCTCGAGTCAGTGGGTGTGGTTGCAAATGGTATGTTTACGATAAAGCTGGAGGATCGTTACCTTTCTAAATGTTGGAGACAGAAATATTCATATTACAAACGCCCACCGCACACTTTAACAATCAGATTTTTTGGGGGAAATACAATTGCATTTGATATACCGGTAGATAATTAAAAACTATGAAATCTTCTTGATCAAGGTTCTGACTTGTTATATGATTGAATAGTAAACTAGGAATTGGGGGATAATGAGAAAAAGCAACTACAACAAAAAAGCTGCAAATTGTAGTGACATCAGCGGTACGGTTGTCTTTGATCTGAAGCCTATTTTCAATCTTCACTAGAAAGCTTACAGTGGAAGTTTCAATTCCTTATTTAGTTCTGCAATCAGCAGATCAGGAATACCATATCCCATAACTTCCTTAAAAATTGCACTGGGATCATATAGTGAGCGGTGGGCCTAATAGTTAAATTTAAAAAAAAAATTATAATGAAATAATATGTTACATCTATGCCACGCGTAAGTAATATTTTAATTACATTAGGAGAAAGAGCTGGTGATGATCGGGAAGACAATGTCGATGGTGACGACGATGATGAAGATGATGGAGGTAATAATGCTGACACTGGTGGTTGTGACGATGATAATGATAAGGGGAAGGAGGATTATAAGGAACTAACAATATCTATGAAATTCAACAAGAGAAAGAAGGACTTGGAGCAAATTATACAAATACCATCATATCAGTTTAAAAAAAGAAACACCATGTAAATAAAGTATACATTCACCGATGTTATTAAATCTATGGACCAAAACTGAACCTCATTCTCATTTCTACATCGACTAAGATACTGGTGCACAGAAGGATGAAGGAATAGTCGACCACCCGCCCGAGCAGGAACCTATCGAAGAGACTACCAACGTTGTTGATGCCATGAAGCCTATCGATGGGGCTACTGCGATGGAGACCGAGTTGGAGGGAACCTCTAGTTCAACGGCATCCGTGGGTGAGCAGTTGATCTTCACATCTTGAAAGGCGATGGGGCGATTCCGTGCAAGGTGTCCCGTACAACATTATGACCATCATCCCAGAGTGAAAATTAATATACCATTTACCAATGGTATTGACCAATGGTCATGAAAACCGAACGAAACATTTGGTCATATCAAGAGATTTCTTTTGTTGCTATTGTTATTGTTGGTGTTGTTGTTGTGTGAAATAAGTGGAGAAAAAGTTATATGTGGTACGGGACACATTGCACGGAATCGCCCAAAGGAGATAGTTTGTTATTCATGTTTGTCATGCAAAGCTGTTTTTGTTATTAGCTCTGCGAATGATTTTCACTCGAACGGGTAAATTTAACATCCATCAACCCTAATAAGATTGCGGCTCCCTTACAACACCATAATAACACATTTTCCAGCCATTACAATGTTGTTTATTTCCTAATTATTAGGCCTTCTTTTAACCTTTTTTATTACACTAGACAAACAGAGGGATAAAGATTATCAATCAAAGGAAAATTAAAAAAAAGAAAGGGGGTCTTGAATACGCTATCCTAGTTCAGTCATTCTGCTGTGCATACAGTTTAACAAGCGAAGTAAACCGTAGAATGAGTAGACACCAGCTGTACAGTACCCATGTATAAAATGTTATTCAACAAGGTTCTTGAATTGATATAAATACAGACACATTCCGAATACAAAGCTTTGATCATCGTAACTATTCGTCCAGTATTTTTGCTTACGTTCCCATGCCTGTTTTTTTTTTCAGGGGAAAAAAATTCAAATCAAGTGCCTGTTGCTACGTTAGCATTTGATACCCAGGCCGACATCGGGTCAGGTCGTAGTTTTCGTAAAGAAGGTAGGAAATTGATTTAATGGCCCTCTTACAATATGAATTTTCCTAACTATATTTTTATAGGTACTGTCTAGCTTTTGTAAAATATGTGTTGAAAAATCAGTCGAAAAGCTAATGGTTTGCAAAAATTCATAGTTCATGAAATTTCCTTGAGATTACTCCTCGATCTAGTGTTGATGATATCTTTGATGTTCTTTGATTTTCATATCCCGGTACTGATAAAATGCTTCTTATTCTTATCTCTCCTCCACTTTTCTGTATCTATCTCTGTTTATCTACATTATGTTTATCCCTCTTCTTATACTCTATATCTCTCCGAATGTCTTCGTTTTCCCCGATTTCATAATTTCATAATTCAGTGGTAACATGTTTTAATTCATTTTGCTTTTGACAATTAAAGATTCCATAAACCAGTCGCTGACATTTTGTATATATTGCTATTATCAACAGGCGATGTGAATCCTGTCTTAATTATCTTGATGGCAAGCGTTTCAGTGGTGCTGACCTCATTTGTATTCAGTATATTCTGCAGATTGTATTTTAACAGAAA
The DNA here is from genome assembly GCA_025617745.1 of Heliocidaris erythrogramma. Classification (NCBI taxonomy): domain Eukaryota; kingdom Metazoa; phylum Echinodermata; class Echinoidea; order Camarodonta; family Echinometridae; genus Heliocidaris; species Heliocidaris erythrogramma. The sequence continues at coordinate 21,328,273 of CM046856.1, forward strand.
GGTATGTTACAAGAAAGCAGCCCCAATTAGTTTTTTAAATCAACCTGGATTTTTTTCTCTCTTGCGTATGTAAACACATTTGTAACAATCCAGAGGCTGATTTAGAATGTAGTTGGTTGAGGAGGTTTGTGCCTCCTCGAAAGGTCAACAGCGTAGATAGAAGCTAAAAATAAAGCCAACAAATTGTAAATCAAAACGAGGACAGTCCTTGGTCTCGTGTGTGTCCTCGGTTCGAAGGTGTGTTTTCATAAAAGTGTCCGCGGTTGCCGGTGAACACCAACGCACACGCCCCCCCCCCCCCCCACACAAGATAAATAGGTCAAAACACGAGAAAAGTGTGGCAGAATATAAGACAATACTAAATTTCAAAATCATATATTGCACCTTCACTGTTAGAATAGTATTCAATCTTACTCCACTGTTTGTCTCTACCCAGAGCCAGAAAAAAACCAATGTGTTCCATATGTAAGCGGGAGACCAAGAATGTCACAAATTTGGACCCTAATTTATGGAAATACCCATATAGCCATATATCTTACATACTCATGCACAAATATGAGAACAAATATTTGAAGAAAAGTAGATATTATGAAATTTCATACAATTAAAAATTGAGAGTGATGGCTTGGTTCTGAAATCATATATGCTGTTTGGAATAGCCATTACTCTTTGTCATTCATGTCAAATTTCTTTCCACTTTAGTCCTCATGGGATCATATTCATTTAATATAATCTACCAAATCCCAGAAGAAGATCATTTTGTATTCATTGTGAAAATTATCACCTAACCTAATAACCTTTCCTTTTTCTTTTGTTTTTAGAAATACATGTCAATCGTATTCAAAACCGAAACTAATAGTTCGAATTAATTACATTCATCGAAACAGGTAGATTTTAGCAGTTTTTGTATCCAGAGATTAACAAGTACAGTGAATTACTAATGAGGAGAAAATATATTTGGTATAAATGTATATTATTCAGGGTCAGACATTGTTTATCGTTGCAAGAGTCAATGAATAATAAAATCATTCGATCTACAATAGAACACAGGAAACCTTGTGGAACATTTTTGATTTAGTATGATATTTGAAGATATTTGAAGTAAAAGGGTGCCGCAAAATGTCATCCTAGATCGGCATCCTTGATCCGCCACTGAGATTGAAGTGGTCAAAAGTAATCAAATGCCTGCTGAGCTACTCTATAAGTAAATTGAATCAGGGGCGTATCCAGGGGGAGGCGCAACAGGCGCGCGCCCCCTCTATTGGCCGTCGTAAAAAAAAACCAAAATAGCAACAAAAAAAAATAGCAAAAAAAAAAAGACCCCTCCCCCATGACGGCGATCAATAATTCCTGGCGCCCCCCCCCCTATTGGGAAATCCTGGATACGCCACTGAATTGAATGACGATTACCGCAGGCACTTGACAGTGTGACTTTCTGAGATCATTCTGCTGCGTTATTATGATACTAGTAGTCCATTCTTTGTCAAACATACATGTAGTATCAAAACGCAATCGATTGTAAACTTAAAGGAGAATTAACACTAGAATATAAATGTACTTATGTTCAAAGGTGTAATATATTCTTAATCATTGACCTGTATCAGTTTAGAAATAAAATATCAGAAAAGGGTTTAAATCAAGACATTCTAGCACACGGTATTATCTGCTAACACTTCATGGGGGCTGCCATTTTCTTGATGACATGGAGTTGTATATGAACCATTGGAGACCGTTCCGGTCAGGAAGATATTTTTAATTCACGAGCTAAATTGCTTCTATTCATTATAAAAAAAAAGCCCCATATATGATGGAAAATACATAACAGGTGTATACATTTATTTTAAAATTTGAAATTTATAAATTTCTTTTTAAATTCTCCGGGCATTCTGACTTTTGAACTCCATTATCTCAAAGCAGGTGAATGCATAGTTTGTCACTATTGACGCTCGGGAAAGTCATCATCCATAAATTTGAATTAATTCGCTCCGTCACGTACGTCATAGTATCAAGAAAATAGATTGATATTTAGTAAAATCGTAATTTTCAAAGAAATATAAAACACATTTTCGTTTTTAGAATATATGTATATATCTGTTAAATATTTTAAATCTCAAATGGAATTTTGTATCAGGAAGAAAGACAATTTTGCATTCGGATTAAAAATATCTTTATGTACACATCAAGAAAATGGCAGCCCCCTGGTATCGCTAGCAGACGATAAATCTTGCTGAGAAAATCCTGATTTATACCCATCTCGTATATTTTAATGCAAAACTGCGTAGGGCAACAAGAAGGAATAGATTACATCTTTGAATATGAGCACATTTATATTTTGAGGTTAATTCCCCTTTAACATTTATTCGTGTTTAAAGGATTGACCTTTGAGAAATGGCTGATTAATTCGGAAGGATTTTCTTGTTATATACCCATACACCCCTTCCTTGTATATATAAAATGCCTGGCGCAAGTATTCTTAATTCAATTTTATTGGCCTACCAGAGGAGACATTAGTGCTTATTTTGTCATGAACAAAATAAATAAACAAAATAAATAAAGGTCAATCATTGATATCTATAAAAATCATTATAATTTATCACGAACGAGTAAGGTGTTGGTTATTATTTATTCTCATTTATTTCCTAAAATGCTGAAACAGACATATTATGACTCATTTTTTTTAATTTTAGGATATATACATGTATGTTTTATCTGCAGAATCAAACTAGGACCTAAATGGTTGATTTCTATGTTATGGCATTTACATATACGACATGTATTTTTCTGCAGGATAAAACTAGTCCCTAAATGGTTCATTGATTCATCCTTTAAGGATACGACATTAATATGTTATGGGTGTCCACATTCTCTTTCTTATTCCACAAGAAATTACCATCCCGAGGAGAAAGCAGACAAAAATCAACAGGTAAGATAGCGTTCATCTTTTTTCCTCACTGTGCGAGAGACAAATATGACCCCCCCCCCCCCCACACACACACACACACACCTTATGTTTGCTTGCTTGTCTCAGATTTTCTTCTTCTTCTTCTTCTTCTTCATAAGTACAAGCCACCATCAGGTGTATTCTGATACTGTGTATGTACAGTGTCTCGATAAAAAGGCTCTACATTAAACTCTGTGCAGCTAAAAAGACATCCGTAATTTAACGAAGCTGGATCTTGAGTACCTCTCTCTTAAAGCTTGGCAGAGAGGTACATGAGACGGCAACCTGTGGTAGAGCATTCCATAGCCTGGTTGCATCAGGGAAGAAGCTTCTTTGCAGTTGTGTTCTAGCAAATGGTACTTGTAATTTCTGATCATGACCTCTTTGTGAGGCATGGAGTGATGGAGTCAGAGTCGCCTGGGGGATGGATATTAGTGAGTTCCAAATGCAGAACATCATCGCCACCTTTGCCTGCGCTCTCCTTTCTTGCAGGGATGGCCATTGCAGATGTTGAAGCATGGTTGTGACACTGCTCGTTCTGCGGTGGTCATTGCAAACGAAGCGTGCATACCTTCTCTGTATCATTTCCAGCTTCATGATGTTGGCTTGAGTGAAGGGATCCCAGATGATGCTTCCATATTCCATGACTGGTCTAAGTAGGGTGAGGTAGCAGAGCACCTTGACTTTGCGAGGACACGATCTGATGTTCCTTTGGAGAAAAGCTCTGGTGGAATTAGCCTTTTTTGCTACCTGGCTGATGTGATGATTCCAGCTGAGCTTTTCATGGAGGTAGATTCCAAGATATTTTGCTGTGTCTCCTTTGTACTAATGTCAGAACCCGCAAAATCTGATGACTCTGATGTATTAAGCATCACATGAACCATCTCACTTCTATTTAAGGAACACTCAGTTAGATCCAATCCTTCTAACCAGACTTATGATTTCAAAATGGTAATTCTCAGTAAAGGTGTCTTTAGAAAAGTTACATTTTGCTGTCCATAGAGTGCCAGGTGTCTCCTTGCACGGTGTCTCTCCTCCCAGTACAACCGATTATATAACAAAAAATTAAGTCCTATATTCTAGATGCAGTGGTTAGAAATAGTGGTTAGAATACCTAATATGCACATTAGGACAGGCATAAGAAGCCACGTAATGAACTTCGTTTATACATTCTGATACAGACATCCCATTGGAAGACAACGTGGTACCAGATTCAGATGGTTCCTACAAGCATCTTTCAGTCAAAGAAGCCAAGCCCGCTGAATCACAGCTCGATCCAAGTGAGGTAAAATATATGTATATATACAGTTTGTATATATTAGTAGTAAGAGCAGCAACATATACAACGTTAACAATTAATGCCAGTGGTGAGGGCCATATGGGATATACAATAATTGATAAATAGCTGGATCCTTAATCATTCTGGACAGCCCCCCCCCCCCCCCCCTCCGGTAGACAGACACTGTTATTTTTATGTTGTTTTTCAGCTGACCTTCAATCAGGGAGGGGCATCCGCGTGCTAAAATTGCTTTCCCATGTTTTAAAATTAAATACTAAACGTTGTACCTATGAACAGTTTATTTGTTTGTTTTTTGTTTTTTTCTAATGACATTTGACACTTCCAGGCCTCCTTAGATAGAGAAAGGAGGAAGTACGTCTCAGTTTTGCCAAACATTTGCAAACAATTTCCATAACGACATAATAGGAAAATAATTTCCATACAAAAATGTAAGCATTTACCATAATTGTGTACTATTTCAAAACGCTATTAATGCACTTTATCCTACATTGAAGGGGCAAAATTACGACATCCCGAAGAACCATGTGAGACGGAGCAAAGCGACCAAACTTTAGAAAAATTTTTGTTTTCGTTTCAAATAATGCTATTTCTTTAATTTGCACTTCACCCAGAATTTGGGCGCAGAATATAAAAGGTGCTGTCGGGGGCAAGTGCACCACCACCACCCTTAGAAACACAACTGTTGAAGCATTAGATAGCACTAGTACAGTCAGACACAACTTCTGAAAACCGATCAGAGGTAAATACTTCGTAAACGGCGATGAAAAATAGAGACCTCATCGTTCAATGCAAGGCAATGTGTAAAAAAGGCATGGAGAAATTCTTGCAAAGTCAACCTGCTGTTGAAAATAATGCTGCGTCTCAAGTATCTTAAAAGTCATCGAATAACTCGTCATATGAAATTTTAAAACGACGAATATTTGAAAGAAAATACAGTACTGGTCAAAACTTTCGGTACACCCTGGATTTTGAGATGGGTTTTTACTTCAATATCTATTCCCTAAATAATGAGCTTGTCTATGCACTGCCTAATTTGCTAAAGGTTCGATCATACATCGCATGTTTTATATATGATATGTTCTGAAATATTCAGGTGTGATTTACTTAAAACTGTGCTTTCGATACCAACAACTGATGAAAAATATAACAATTTATGAAATGTTTTGTCCAAAGTAGCCATAGTTTTATTTGTTGACTTTCAAATGTAATATATTGCCTTGATGAATTTCAGAAGAATTGATATTTGAAATGTCCATTTAGTATTCTAGAAGAAAATATGTTCAGGGAGGTTGCTTGGACTTCCCCGTTCAACCCGTCCAAGACAACCTGTCTAGGCTTAAGGTCCACAGACAGAACATGCCAAACAATTGGAATAATTTAACGGTCTTCGTTATACATGGTATATTTCTATCAATAACATGTAGTATATTCATGCTAAATAATATACAGGATCAAACATGAAATAAATGCCTTAGTGAGCTTATTTTCTGTCCCTAAACCCTAAATAGCATAATTATTTGGGACGCGTTGAAAAAAGTGGCAAAGAGACACCTTTGGACTGTTACTGCATGAATACTGGAAAGATATTTAAAGTTAATTACTAATGAAAGTAATCATGTGAACATGGCTGTAACCAAAACAAGCTGCAGTAATTTTGGGGGATCTCTAATGTAGGAGTAAAAACTCATCAGAAAATCCAGGGTGTACCGATACCTTTGACCAGCACTGCCATATCCACAGTATTATTTTTTTAAAAAAATATATATTATCAGTAGCAGGTCGACTTTGCAGGATTTTCCCCGTGCATTTTGTACACACTTTCAATGAACGATAAGTCCTCTACTAGTATATTCACCTTGTGTATACGCTTAGTGTGTATACTTGTGCTCGGTTTTCCAAAGTCCTATCTGTAGGATTAGAAGAAGTAGCACTAGAAATATGATACTGTTTTAGTACTCATTAAAGCATCATAATTAAATTTACCCAGTAACCACCTTTATTATGTATTAACGATTTTATTTAATCACGTCATCTGTCTTTATCAATTTTAAGAACTACGTCCTGTTTGAGACACGTGAGAAAGGTTTGGTATACATATTAAACAACAACTCCTTCATCTTAAGATCACCCAGACAGAGACAACGTCGTGGTTCTGAAGTTGACGTCAACAATGTCCGTCACGTTTTTACCGAGATTGGTTATGAACCTGTTGTGCATCAGAATCTTTCGGCAGAGGTGGGTTACTGGTCATAAAATTGATATTCTTGCTTTATTAATGTATTGTTGTTTTCTCTCTGTCTCTTTAACCTTCAGGTAGGGTTTCAATTTTCAGAAACAATTTCCAAAGGAAAATTCTTCGACTTGCCTCAGGATAAGGCATTATCATGATTGTAATTGTGTTGGGTCGCAAAACATTTCATTTCGGTAGGCTACTCGCCATTTAGATTTGCTCTGGGTTTTTTGTTTGTTTTTTGGTAATATTATCACTCATACAGAAACTTAAACACTTTTTATGTTGGCGTGACTATCAACCACCTGAAGACGATTTATGCTTATCACTTACAATAGAAAAATTAACGAATAATCTTGATTCGTCTTGAAAAACAGTAACACTTCGTAACATCCTTGTTCTACCCTCTTCAGGCTACACTTTTATCACTCGATAAACTTGTTCTACGTATCAATGCAGAGGGTGCTAGACACAGTTCTGTAGTTCTTATATTTATGAGTCACGGTGATGGACGGGGAATCTTGGGAAATGATGAGAACGTCATTACAGTGCGAGAAATCACGGATAAATTTTCAGGGAGACGATGTCCCGTTCTCATAGGAAAACCCAAGATCCTGTTCTTCCAAGCTTGTCGTGGACGTAAGTTAAAACAGCCCGGATGATATAATAATATAATTCAGCAACCGACCATACAGTTGGGAAATGGGGCACTATTAACAAAGAAATGAATTGTGAAGCGAGAAAATTATTTCTTTTTTTAGAAAAAGGACAATATTCGATATTTATAGAATTCCTGTTTTAAAGGAATAATTTGTAAACTCTGAAAAAAAATCAATATTTTCTCTTGCCGGGGCAGTTTCACAATTGCCAGAAAGGGTGCGCCGAATTTGGTTATTTTTCTCGGAATGATTTTCTGATTTTGAAGAATTCAGCCACTTCAAATCTCTAAACCCTCGATAAACGTGATAAATAGGGGAATTAAAGAGTGGTCTAGAAGTATTTCCCCTTATTTATTTTCTTCTCATAAAAGAGGGCGGCCGATTCGGCCGACCCCAGCCTGGATGTATTTAACTAGGGATTCGCCTTATTACAGAGAAGAAAATGTGCTCTCCATACGTCATCATGTTGTCTCTAGAGATAGATGCGGTTAAATTATAGAAGGACTTGATAATACGATGATAAATAGGTGGCCTCTAAATTGCTGAGCCGGTATTGGTGTTTTACAACCGGAAACACACCGAAGGCAGAATAAGAAAGCATGGTACCTTTTAACTTTCCATTGATTATTTAACAGACAATGTTATGGAGAGTGCTACAGACATGGCTTCTACCCCTGTAGATGAGGAGCTTTCAGATAGAGAGGCTGAAACAGAGTCTCTCTTACCAGCACTATCAAAGAGGGTGCCTGCGTTGTGTCCTCAACTTGATGTGGATGGTGATGTTCCAAATAATGCGGATGTGTTTGTTGCATTCGCCACATCTGAAGGTTATTTTTTATTTAATTGCATCTCTTTGCTGAACTAAAATTTATTTTTTTTCCTGATGACGTAAAATATAAGGTGGCAACAAACACTGAAATTACTGTAGACGCTGTGCAGATCCTATAACAACAATGTATACACATAAACAATTCCTTTGTATTTAATAGAAAAAATCAAAGCTCCATGATATTGCAGAAACTAGAATAGGCCTTTTAATGGCGTATTCAACTTAGGATGGAGCGGACGTACGCCCCTGATTTAAAGATCTTTAAAGGGAAATACAATCTTAATCATGTTAATAGCAAGTTGCTTTGAAAGAAAGAGGAAAAATCAGAGAAGCTGATTGGTGAAAGTTTGACCGAAATCGAACAAGCAATAAGAAAGCTATGAATTTTTGAAAGCTGTAATCAATATACATATGGGAATTTCAAATTGGCTGAATAGGTAATGTCACTGTGATGTAGCTGTGGACAACTTCCCCATTCGCTCCAACGCACAAAATGACTAAAATGTCACTTTTTTCAAAAAATGTTTTACTCAGTACGATCTTTTTCTTTCATGAGGACCTATAACAATAATGCTATCCCCAATATTTTTTTAGTACTGCCCCGAGGGTAAAAGCGGCTCGAAGAAATCCGCAAATTAATGATATTTTTGTGTACGAAAAATGGGAGAGTTGTCCACAAAAATGTCACAATCGACTCACCAAATTTTGCCAATTTGAGATTCGCATAGATGTAATGATTTCATTTTTCAAACATCCATAACTTTTTTAGTCCTTGTCCGATTTCTTTCAATCTTTCACCATCCTTATTCTACTTTCTGTGTTAAGGTTACTTTTCGTTTCGGGACTGCAAGCATGGATCTTGGTTTATTCAGGCTCTGTGTGAAGAACTTCTTTTGAATGCCCACTTGGATGACCTTGACACCATCATGAATAAGGTAAGGTTATAGGTCAACTGTGATTCAAAAGATGTTATTAGTCATTTCTCAGAAAGTCTATTTCTCTAAATGACAACAGTATTTCGTTGATATATTCTTGAATGGTTTCATGTGTTACCATCTATAACCCTCTGAATAGGGAGAAAAAAATAGTGTGACCTCATATTAGCCCGAAATTTAAGAATATATGGCTTTTTATATATGTCCAATTTTCTTTACATATCACTAATCATTTTACAATATATTTTTTCAGACTTATTATCACCATGTTCAATACAAGCATATCTATGTATCTTTGTTCAATTATAAATATTAAAAAATTGTATTTTTATAAAATATAATTTGCGTGAATTATTATGATTTACGAATGGCAATTTTAAGCAATTTTGACGTTGTGCTGAAATAATACCCAATCAATACAGGTTTACTTTTAGAAAGCGTATCGCAAAATGCATTATCATTACCAGAAACTCAACATTATCTCTCTTCACCTTTTTATCTACTAGGTTACAGGACGTGTAATCAAGTACATCGCTTTCGTGAAGGGCGCGTTTGGACGAAAGCAAAAATCACTTCAAACACCAGAAATCTCCAAGAAGGGCATTACCAAAAAGATATTCTTCATGCCAAAGTTCCCACCTAATGAACTAGACAATGAATAAGCTGGCATAATAAGAAAAATTTTGTATATATATTTGTTTTGTATTCTACTTAAGCCAGACCGATTTCTCTATTATAGTGAGAATTTTGGAAATAACATGAAATTTAAAAACAGTACAAATAATTTTTTTCATTGCTTGTACAAAAGGTAAAGACGGTTTAGGAAAAAATAAAATAAAAATCGATGGAATTTGCACTTTTTATATAGCAAGCAAAATTCCCCATAATATATTACACTACCCTCCCTCTCCCCACCTGGAGTGGATTCTGCCCCTCTTTTCAACATTTTCTGGATACGCCACCATCTGTACACAATACGTTGTAATATACATACTAGGTGTTACAAAAACATTTCCCACTTTTGATCCTTAATAGTTCGAAAACTATATATCAGATAACACTGTCATTGATATGAGTAATAGCTGAATAGTGTACAATTTAGTTGGAGGTGATTTGAATATGAAAGCATAAATAAGTTTCATTAAATCCATGATTAATTTTAAGTTAGGTTCCAGATTTTGGTCAAATTTTAACCTTCTGTACAAAACTTGAACTTAACACAGGAACCAATGATGTGTATGTGAGTATGTGCTTACAATGACCCTGAGCAATGGACATGAATACCACCTTTTCAGCGCTCTGCTGACTAGGCTTCTGGTCTCTTGCTCCAAGGCACATGAATGCTTTATTAATAATTCATAATGGATTGTCCTGGGCACTGCTAGTCTGAAGTCATGGTATGGTAAAGGGTAAAATGCATACACATGAAAAAAAAGTAAGCACATGTTTCCATGTGCTTGCACCATCATCATCATCATCACTATCATCATCATCACCATCAACATCATCATCGTCGTCGTTATCACCATCATCACTGTCACTATCATGATCATCATTATTAGCAGCAGCAGCATTATCATCACCATCATCATCATTGTTATCGTCATAATCGTTATCATCATCATAATCATGACTATCATTGTCATCATTATCATCATCATCATCATCAAGGAAAACATCAATATTCCTATCCTTTGAATGACTTAAATCAATTCGCATTACTTTGATTGCTTCAAAATCCATTAAAATGACATCTCAGTGAAATGACTTTACACAGTTAATGCCAGGATGATTAGAGACTAGCTGTGATAGTGGAATTCCTCATGAATAAATAATAAAGCATTCAAGCCCTGGCCATTGTCCAGGACCATTGTCTAGATGTTAACCACACGCTCCCATACACACCAATCGACCCCTGTGCAAAGTTAAAGTTTTGTACAAAGGATTGAAAATAGAGCAAAATCTGAACCCTAACTTAAAATTAATCTTGAATTTAATAAAACAGATTTATGCTTTCATTTTAAATCACCTCCTACAAAATTGTACACTATTCAGCTATTGCTCATATCAATGCCAGTGTTATCTAGTTATATAGTTTTTGAACTATTAAGGATCAAATGTGGGAAATGTGTTTTGTAACACCTAATACATGTACTCTATGACATCGGTACCCAGGTAAAAATAATATATCAAAATTTGGTGGTGTGTACAAGGTCACTGACGTTATATTATGATTTTGATGATTTTGGTTACAGATATGGAAGAGGGGAATGTGGAACCGCTACTAAATCTAATCCATACCTGAGAAATGGGAATCATCGAGATTCATGTACATTGTAAGGAATATGAGATGAAATCACGACACACAAATATATACTAAAACCCATAATGCAAAAGTAAAACGTTGTCTCATCGAAAGTTGGAGATTTCATGTTATCTAATATGACTACTTGAATTGTAGACTAATTTGGAGTACATTACTAGCATTATTGTAGTTGGGGCTGGGTGAAATGTGTGGTATGGATTTTGTGTACAGTTTATATTAATCTGGCTACGGTCTCAAGATGCCTTCTCCAAGGAAAAGATGCCGCTGAGAAAATATAGACACTTACAAGGGCAGGTACATTTTTCTATACTACAATGTTTTTTAGAAATAAAGGTAATCCAAATTCAAAGGGTTAATAATCCAAGTTTATTTACTCCTCCCCTTTCCGTTGTTTCCTCACTATCATCACTGATGTCACGCATGACCGAGTAAGGTGTTAAAGAAGATGACAGGTACGAATTCCATTTTTTGCAAATTTTTGAAAATGGATGAACTGGATGTTTTTACTGATGTCACACACGATTGAGTATGTGTACATTGCTGTTGAATATGAGAAGCTAAATGATTTTCTCAATTGATGATTGGAAAGATATTTTTCTTCTCGTTATTCTGTGGAATGTTGCATTCGCTTTGCGCTAATATTCCTCGGATTCTTGATTAGTTGATGTCTTGCCGCTGCGATGATTTCTTCAGATCGCCCATTGCGCCTCCTGCCAGATTTTCCCTAGTTTTGGATGAGGCTTGTGCCATGCTCTCGGTATCTTCTAACCTCCTAACGTGCTTCCAGATTGTTTTGGCTGCGTGAGGACCTCTTTCTAAGGTATGTTACTGAAAGTCTCCTGAGTTCACTGCAAACTCCCTGTATGGTGAAATGTAACCACGAAGCCGAATTTCCGTTCTTCAGTCGTTAGTTGAACAAACTGCCTAATGATCAGTGGTAAGGTATCTGACAAATACGCCAGTCAGATCCAACACGCAGTGTCACGTTGCTATTACGCGGTTTCGACACGCATTGTGTTTTCTACACACAGGATGCTACCGTCAACTAGCAAGGATGTACTACCCACCCCCACTTGAGTAATGTTATTTACCAATTTCAGTGCCGGTGCGATGCCAGGTACGTGAGCCGTACTTCTCAGCGGTTGGCTGATCGCATTAAACAACACGTCCCCTCGACTATTCGGAACCGTACAACTAATCAGCGCACGCAGCCCGTCCGTGCTTGCAAATCTGAAATGCCCGCTAACAGACCAAAGATTGGTCTCCACTTGCTGAACAATCCAGCTTGCGAACAAAGCTATGCCGACGATCAATTCTCAACTATGTCCCGGGCCAGAAGCGCAGCGCATTTACGCTTTCTGGAAGCCGCCTACATTCAATCGCACGAACCCCTTCTGTGCAGACAAAAGGAGTTCGTCCAAGCTTTGCGATTGTTCTGAAATTACAACGTGTGGGTTGCGTCCGGGTTCACCGAGTATAATATAGTTGATTTCAAGTACTTTGTTATATACCTGCGTGATAACCTGATGAGTGCAGGTCGAAAAGCTTCGTTATCATGTCTCTTTTTCGTGCCATATTGAAATTTCGTAGTACCAAGAAATTATTTGTACATTTATTTTGATAAACACTGTATAATCAAAGCCATATTACCCCATTGACGTCACTTCATGATAGAAGTGTTTGATTCAAGTTACAACCACTGTGATCACAAGTGACGAAAATCATACAATATTATAGGCCTATAGTAGTATTTGGAAGACTAACAATAATTGAGGAATGAAATTTCCAAACTATCATCATGATCATAGGCCTACGAAGCTTCTCATTATTTTTAAAACGGTCTAACATCACTGCCCCTATATCCTAAATTAGTAAATGAGTATGTAATAAAAGAATTATGATTCGCTGACATCGTTCCCGGCATGCCCGGTGAAGCCTTGGATGATTTTTTTTTCTTCAGCATACCTATTTCAAGCTTTTGTCTATTTTTAACTTTAAGTTTATGCAAGTAATCCGTCTCGCTTATCTCTCTTTCTCTCTCTCTCTCTCCCTCTCTCTCCCTCTCTCTCTCTCGCTAACGTATCGTAAAACGAGATGAATAGGAACACCGAGATGAATGGCAACACAAATTTGGAAAGCTTCCTGACAAAATATTTATTCCTAGTATTAAAACAGACCCTTTTCATGATATTATTTATCACCTTTGGAGATTAAAAAAACTCCCTTCCAATTATTATTCACCCCGGTCGTTCCTATTCACCCCATTTTCATCTATTACTCTAATCGCGAGAAATATCCATGTAATTTTGTGTTATTTTTAGGAAATTCACGAATATGTATACATATTTTTTGTATAAGAATATCGATCTATGTAGATATTATAGGGAAGTATGTATGGCTATCGATATTGCATATTGTTGCTAACGTATAAATTTCATGTTCATCCAAAGATCACTAGAATTCCGGCGTAGAGAAAGTCAAGAAATGTTTTACATTTTTCTTACACCTTGTCGCTATAACCAAAAGCATGGGGCCCGGGGGCAGCTGCAGGCAGTGGACATTGGCTTATTTCGTCACCTGGGCCTGAAACATACGTGGGCTGTGCTATCCATCATGCATGCTCTTTTGTTGTCCTTTCTTTTTAACTTACTGGAAAAGTCTGATAACAAATTGTAAATACATGTATAAATATTATGTAAACAGTTCAAGTTTTAAACTGGAATCTGCTTCATCATGTGCCAAAATTTAAAAAAAAATACATGTACTAGCAAAATGCTTTGTGTCCGATCATGTGTTTTGTTAAATTTAAAATCATCGAGTACATTACTGACCACCAATGATGAATATTAATGTTAGACTATTTAAAATATTTTTTAGAATAAAGAACCATGCTAGCAAGGCCGTTGTCCCCCTTTAATTATTATTTGATCCAAACGCCCTTTTCTTTAATTGTCAGAGATATTTTGGGATTGTACCCCTCCCCTTTTTTTAGGCTTCAATTTCAAAGCATGAAACGTCCCCCATATTTTCAAAGGTGAATATAAACATTTCTTTTTCAAAGGGTAATTTTATCAAGGAAAAAGCTGGCTTCAGGGAAGTATAAATGTTAAAAGAAAATGTAAGTGAAAGTTTCAGAACTTTCGGACAAAGAATACGAAAGTGAAGGTTATTAATTATGGGAAATCAGCTGTCACGATGAGTAATGTCATACACGGAGACCTTTGCCATTCATCATGTTCATTTTGTTCCCTCATTACTGGAAATATCCCTTCTCATTTCTTATGGTTGTATGGTTGAACAGAACTTTTCATCGCTGGAGGACATTTACTACTGTGTTGCCTATAACGTTTCATGGACATAGATTATATTCTATGAGTAAAATTTTTAAAAGATATTTTGATTATTTCTTTTGACACATGTGGGAAAGCATGACATCAAACATCATAATCGTATTGCCAATTGGAAATTTTTATATTGTTTTTCTGCTCTGGACTGTGGGTACATGTTCTCTTATCCTTCGTCCGGTTCTCTCAAACTATTGCTATAAATTTGATTGCCTATTGTCTGTTAGTACTCATGGCAACTTTACATGAGGGGTTCTCTTAAACATGAGCTTTGAGTAGGCAGTGGCGTATCTAGGGATTCTGGCGCCCAGGGCAAATAAAGAAATTGCGCCCCCCTCCCCCTTCGTGCCCAAACCTACTTGTACAAGCGAGAGAGCGAAGCGACCGAGGGGCAAATTTCTTTTTCATTTTTAACCCTAAAATTTATTGCGCATTTTACCATGGAAATTTTGCAAGTGACCACTGCACCTATGCAGTAGAGAAGTTCGAATTTTGTACATTGATAAACGGTTTCTATTCACTCCCTTCTAAAATTGGGAGCGAAATTAACGAAAACCCTTGAGAAATAGGCGAGGAATTTAGCAAATCGACTGAAAGTTGAGATTTATTTTAAAATGCCGACCCTCTGCAAATGCTGTTTCATGCATTTTATCCTATATTGGAGGCGCAATACTTAGCAAGAGGCAGATGAAACTTACATGATAGCGAGCAACGACAATTACATCTTTATTTTTGAAATTCTGAACCCTTAAAAAGAGCTATTTAAGAACTATATACTGGGGGCTCTAAATTACGAAATCCCGAAAGACAATAATTATGCGAGGGAGCAAAGCGACTGAGCTTTAGAAAAATTGTGCATTTTAAAACCTCAAAACTGTATTTCTAATGCATTTACCCTACCGATGAGGGGGAGCGCATAATCAGGATTATGTGTTTTTTCTTCATTTTCTCTCCCTTTTTCTTTCTCTTTTGCGTTTTTTGCGCCTCCTCCAAGTGCCGCCCGGGGCACCTGCCCCCCCCCCCCGCCCCCCCCCCCCAGATACGCCAGTGTGAGTAGGCTTTTTCGTATTACAGGGATCTTTTAATTATGAGCACATGGCACTACACATATCCCCCCCCCTCTCTCTCTCTCTCTCTCTCGTTCATCTCCCCGTTGCTATCTCTCCTCTCCCTTTCTACCCCTAAATCTCTCTCTCTCTCTCTCTCTCCCGATGTCTCTCTCTCTCTCTCTCTCTCTTTCTTCTATCTCTCAACCACACACACTCTACTGTAGAGATCAGCCTATCATCATACCCTCTCTTCCCAACCCCACACGCTATGCAAAATATAACCTCTCATCAACTATTAAAGCCAAGTTATTGTTTTATTGTATGCGATATCGGTTTCGAATACTTTTATCATATAGAATTTTTAAAGTAAACAAAAGTGGGTTGCGGTGCATGCTTAAAGTAACACGATATTTCTGCATGTTACCAAGCGATCGTTGTGCAACTGACAATTCTCTTGCAAGAATAATCATTGCAACATGACTTATTGGAAAGTACAGGCGTATTTAACGGTTGGTCCACTGCGTACATGGCGTATGTATCAGTTTAACCAACAAAGGTTGAAGTTTTGCGATAGCGAGAGGTCATCTTATCTGGAACGAAAACTGTAAAATGTTCTATGGAATTGTTATATGGTGTACCTTACTTCACTACTTTTATGTCACCGATGTACTGCCCTCACAATGCTCAGAAAATCAGTTTCAATTCAAACATAAACCTAATTAGAAAAGACTTCATGTTCATAGAAACTTGTACTTTTACATCCATTAGCGTAGATATAATCATATTAAAGTGTTTTAGTATTAAGAACTCACTCCATCCAAAACAAAAGCAAAATATTGACCCTCGCCCCCCCCCCCCCCAAAAAAAAAAAAAAAAAGAAGGCAGCAGAGTTACGTTTTCTCCGTGAAAATATGCCTCAATTTTCATGCACGATAACAGCAATTGTGAAATCGTTTTACCCTAACAAAATATTGAGGTTATGTATTTCATATATAAGTATGAAATCGGTCTACTCAATCGTACTATTGATGTAAAGACCACATGTCATTTACTTATGTCGACTTTGAAAAATAATTTCAACTGCATATACAGTACATTTGATCTAATGACTACTATAGCATTCTCCTCACTTACAATTGATTATTTTTGTCCGTTGATAAATTAAACTATCGAATGTGTCAGGATTGAGGTAATGCCGCGTTATCACAACTTACAATCCCGTTCATTTCCCAACAATTTTTGTTCTAAATATATTCAATCAGTTTTATATACGTGAACTGTATTTTTCTAACGAGTGCTGTTCATAAGTCCCAGTTTCGTCAACCTCCTGAGTAGAGATACTGTGCATGCGCGCACGGCTTCCCCCTTGGTCGGGTGATTCCTGTCGGTGAGGTTGATTTTAGTGATGTTGTCAGTGGCCGTGCAGTCATATACCCAAGGTTTTTCCGAGTTGTGGAAACGACCCCTCGTCTGGTACATAATGACACGCCCTTTTTTCACCATCTGGATGAAGAGATGAGAACAAATTTTTTTTTCTTATTCACCCCTTGCCCATTCCTAAGCCTACTTTTCTTCTTTTATACAGTGCGTCCCCCAAAAAAATTAACAGTTGGAAAAAGTCTCCCCCAATCAATATTTCAGAATTTTTTCAATAAATTTTAATTCTTGTAGGTAGGTCCGAGTCTCTTCTATCAAATAACATCAAAAAATCTGATTAGTTATTACGATTGAGTGATCAAAAGTCATTTTTATGAAAGGGTGCAAAATTTAGACTTGACAAAAGTCGGTATTTATTGTGGCTGGTATTGACAGTTGAAAAAAGTCTCCCCAATTAAATATTTCAAAATATTATCAGGAAATTATACCTGCACTGCAAAAACCAGGGTGTTCAAATTCATACACCAGTGGAGAATTAAAATAAAACAACACCCTTGGTGTTGAATAATTGAGGCATGTACTCTCGATGGTGTTCATTTAACACCATTCAAATTTAAAACATGCGAAGACCATAATCTGGTGTTAATTTATCTGGTGTTTTGTTCTTGGTGTTGATTAGGTCGTCACGTGATTTTGTATTATAATGTTGATTGGTAGAAAAAGAAAGAAACCCGTCACGCATATCCATGTGTCGGGGATCAGAATTTTGACCTCCTGTCCTGAGATGTAATGATACAATGTATAGATACTCTGCATTCGTTAGATTAGTTGAGGCAGTTGTGGAATACATTCCATGCTTGACTGATTTGCTTTTTTGTAAAGGTGAAACATTTCTTGAATGTTGCTTGGTAACTGGTATGGGAGCAAACTACATCACTTATTTGTAATGTCCTTCCTCCTGTAGTCCTGTAGTTCACCATATGTTGTATTTGAAGGAAGAATTTGTATGCATTGTTTGTTGAATACATGCATTCATGCCAGTTATGTTATTTCGGGGCATCTCGTTTTTCCGAAGGTTCGTATTTCCGAAACACTAATTTCCCATGCCTGGGGGTTCATAATTCCGAAAATGAAAAAGGGTTCGTAATTCCGAACATTTGTTGCATTATTCCGAATGTTCATTATTCCGAAGGTTCGTTTATCCGAAGGTTCACAATTCCGAAAATGAAATAGGGTTCATATTTCCGAAGGTTCGTATTTCCGAAAATGAAAAAGGGTTCATAATTCCGAAGGTTCGTATTTCCGAAAATGAAATGAGGTTCATAATTCCGAAAATGAAATAAGGTTCGTATTTCCGAAAATGAAAAAGGGTTCGTATTTCCGAAAATGAAAAAGGGTTCGTATTTCCGAAAATGAAATAGGGTTCGTATTTCCGAAAATGAAATAAGGTTTGTATTTCCGAAAATGAAATAGGGTTTGTATTTCCGAAAATGAAATAGGGTTCGTATTTCCGAAAAATGAAATAGGGTTCATAATTCCTGGGAAAAAAGGCAAATTCATTAGGAGCAGAGGTGTAGCAACGTGGGCGGGGGGGGGGGCACGCCCCCACCCCTCCCTCATCGGATGGCGAAAAAATAAGAAAAAAAGAAAGAAAATGGAATAGGAAAGAACACGGTTGGACCCCTTCGGGCTTTAATGATTATTCCAAAAGACTTGTGCCTCCAATGGTGCCAGTGCTCCCACAATGGCCAGACTCTAGCTACGTCACTGTTAAAGGGAAAATTTAGGGTCACGATAGGATATCGTCAGCCTTAGGCCAAAAGGGCCTCAATGCCATAGACTCTATACAGTGGTAAGGCCCTTTTGGCATAAGGCCGACGATATTATGGTTTAAATTGCCATCTTCAAAAAGCAGATCTCTTTTCGACGAAAAGCACCTCCCCCACCCCCGCAATGAATAAAAAAATGAAATGGAGACACAAAACTGGGAAGGTTTATAAAAGAGGAGAGGAGAAGAGAAAAGAGACGAAAATAAGAGGACGAGATTAGAAGAATCGAATAAGTGTTTATGTGTGTGTGTGTGTGTACCAACAGAGGTATACCTGTATGACTAAATGGACAGTCAAACACAATAGATGCCTTTATTCCGTCAGGCTTGTGTAGCTTTTTTTGCTGCTTGTGTGGCTATTTGAAC
Source organism: Heliocidaris erythrogramma (assembly GCA_025617745.1). Classification (NCBI taxonomy): domain Eukaryota; kingdom Metazoa; phylum Echinodermata; class Echinoidea; order Camarodonta; family Echinometridae; genus Heliocidaris; species Heliocidaris erythrogramma. The sequence goes on from CM046856.1 coordinate 21,347,457, forward strand.
AATAGAGAGAACAAAGGGAAAGACACATAAGTATACCTGTGTGAGTATGTGTGCGTGTGTCTAGCATTGTGTCCGAGGACATTTTCGGACAGAGAACAAAAAAAAAATCATGACAACAATGGTCCTCGGAAGCCGGACAATAGTCCTCGAACGTCGAACAATGAATTTATGCCTTATTCCGTCGACTGTCCGAGGACGAGTAACAATAGAGGAACAATAGTTGTCCTCGGAAGTAAAGCCATGTAAACGTGGGTGCGTCTGTGTGTGTGTGTGTGTGTGTGTGTGTGTGCGTGTGTGGAGGTGTCGTAGTCGAATGGTTTACAGCGCTTGACTGGAATCGCGAAGGTTGGGGGTTTGATCCCTGGTACGGCACCTATGGCCTTTTTTTGTAAAAAAAATGAGAGCAACTTAACAAAATAATTGTGCCTTTCCGTTGTGAAAAATCATAAAAATAACATATTTCGGCATATAATGACTGAAATATGAGGATATTCGGGCACCTCACTCCCTGAATATGAGGTGTGAGTTGCCGGAATATCGGCACTTTCAAAATCGGGGGGTGGGTGGCTGCAGCCCCCCTTCTCATACGCCTATGCCTATACCTATGTTAAGTACAAAGTTGCGATTGATTTTAACTTGCGATTGTTTCAAATAAATCGCTTCAACTCCTTAAAAGGCGGGGCACTGGTTGATAAAAGCCATTAATTTAGGTCAGAATGTTTTCTTCTACATGTGTAATTCCTTATTTCTATTTTTACGATGAGGATTGTTTTACTCTCAATGTCTTTTAGTGTTTTGTAATTCGTTATGCTTGTAAAAGTTATTTCAAACTTCAGGTCAGCGGTTGTAACCGTGGGCGGGAAGGTACTCAAAATGTTGTAATTGTTTGGATTATCTGGTAACAAAATCATTATTCTATAGACAATATCTCCCCTTTTTTTCACTTGCTCACTAGCGCGTAAGATTTAGAAACGGAATAGTTTGGGACAGGGAACGCCCTTCATTAGGGCGAGTGAAGTGCCCAAATATTCCATATTCGGCAGTATAGGGTTAAGTAATATTATTCATGGCTCATTATTACATGTTCTATATTTGTCTTTTGATGGCGAAATTGCATTTCCATTTTTTTTTTAAAGGGTTCTATTTTTTTGTAACTCGCTTCGCTCGCTTGCAAATTGTAGAAACGGGGGTTATGATATTCTGCCAAGAGGCATCAGCTCCCCCTTTCAAAAACATTACGTGGCCATGTTCTGCTTGTAAAGATCTACTTGGAACTTTGGTGTGTCTCATTTTCCAAAGCGGTATATACATTATATAAATAACTTCAAGCCAATTTTGTTGTAGCAAATTTAATCCGATCATTCATTTTCTTCAATACATCAGTATGTATTTGTGATCACCGAAGCAATATCATTTTATGAGAAATGAAACATGTATTCTCTACGCTCGCTCACAAATATTGGTTATTATAATAGGAACAATGATAATAATGATAATAATATTAATAATTACAATAATGATAATAATAATAATAATAATCATAATAATAATAATAATGATAATATTGATAGGAATTATGATAATAATGGCTATTTCTCTGGATTTTATTATAATTGTTATCATCATTGTTATGATTATTGAGTACGAAATTAATATCTTTAAACTTGGCCGTCTTTCCCCTCCTCCCTATCCGAAATACGGATTGACGCCGTATTCTCTGATTTTACAACCCTTTTTCATTTTTCCGAAATGCGAACCCTTTTTCATTTTCGGAAATACGAACCCTATTTCATTTTCGGAAATACGAACCCTTTTTCATTTTCGGAAATACGAACCTTCGGAATTATGAACCGTATTTCATTTTCGGAAAAACGAACCTTCGGAATAACGAACCTTCGGAATTATGAACCTTCGGAAAAACGAACCTTCGGAAATACGAACCTTCGGAAAAACGACATGTAACCGTTATTTCAAGAAGGTATTAATTGAACTACTCGTATGACTTCAAGATACATGCAACTCTAACAATTTCAAACCTAATGGAAAACAAGATACGGATGTTCATTTCTTTCTTGAATAAACAAGTGCCTAGTTTTAGTTGTTAAAAGACATGTTTGTTTTTCCCCTTCTGTATGTGTAATATTGTGTGGTTGATTGATTCTGATGCAGAGACAAAGTGTGTTGTATTGAACTCTTGGTGTTAAATCATTGGTATTGATTTTAACAAAAAATTCAGGATTAAAATCACCACTGGTGTTGAAAAAAATGGTGTTGGATTTTTTAACACCAAAACTAGAAGTGAACTTTAACACCAAGTTGAAATAATGGTGTTAGATTTTAACACCAAAGGCGGAATTATTTCAACACCAAGAGTGGAATTGAATTGTTTAATTCCAAGCCCTGGTGTTAAATAATACCAGCTGGTGTTTTCCGATATACATACCGGGAAAGTGTTGAAATTAACACCCATGGTGTTGAATTTAACACCCTTGTTTTTGCAGTGTGGGGATAGCTTAGGGTCTCTACCATCAAATGACACGAAAATATCTTCCAATATCTTACGCTTGAGTGAACAAAAGCCACTTTTGTGAAGAGTTACTAAATCCATACTTGATAAATGTTTGTTTATGTTCTGGCTGATATCAGCAAAGTTGAGAGAAAGGCTCGGACATTTTATATTCTGGTCATTGAAAGACAATTTTAATAAGAGAGAACAGACTTTGTTTACTGTATGCCCTGATATATCCCATCAAAACTATGTGATTGAGTGAGCAAGCCAGGTGAAATTGAAATACTCACCAAAAGAAACATTTTAAAACCCTCAACAAGTAGTTAATTTCTCTCTCAAGCGTACAAGATGTTGATGGATGTGAAATGATATGCAGAGAACAACACTGGTTATTTTATTGTCTTTTATTGATCAGAATTAGAAAATTTCAAAGCCTTTTCATGACACTCAGCTTGGCTGATACTAGCCAGAGCCAATATCAATTCTTGTCAAGTCTGGATTTTACACCCTTTCACAAAATTGGCTTTCACCCACTTAAGCGTAGAATATTGTTAGATATGCTGTTGTCATTTGATAAATGAGACGTGAAGTTTAATATACACAGATATGAAAATTTCCTCAAAATATTTTCAAACATTTATTTGGGGAGACTTTTTCCAACTGTTAACTTTTTTTTTCTGGGACGCGCAGTATAAACAACTACATAATTATACTTTAAAGCTCATGTACAGTACCCGGGGGTCACTCACCACATTATGTGCTACCAACGCTCGTCCACAAAAAACGTCGAAAAGGGTCTGTTTTCAGGCTTAAGGCGTCGTCGACGTCTTCCTTAAAAAAGGGGGTGTTTTTCAACTTCAATCGCAGTTTAGAGTACCATTTCACAAATTTCAAATTCGACATTTAGGGTACAAAATCAAGATCAAGGAAACAGGTCTCCTACTTATTTGAGTAAACGATAATCAAAGAAATCATATTCTTTCTGTGACAAAAGAAATGTGAGTATCATGTTTATCTGTTAAAACTGTAGAAGTCTTATTTTATTGCTTGCATGTTTAATTGGGGTTATTTATTTCATTCAGGGTATGTTTTTCTGATGTGACGCCGTATAGAGGTGCAAATTAGACCTCGCGCGATACGCCATCAAGGGTCCAATTTTGAAGTGTGTGGACGCGCGTGGGTAGCACATAATGTGGTGAGTGACCCCCCTGGGGTACAGTATAGGTAGCAAAAAGAAAATTGGAAAGAAATTTCTCACGTTGTTCTCCTTGTATCAAAATGTGTTTGTAAGAGATCATTTGGTATTCCATCTATGATTTCCGGTGAATTTTAGTGTAAATATCTGATAGGAACGCTACATCACTGCCATACTATGCTAGGATCTTTCCAACACGACGGCTCCCCGCACAACAATACATTTGGGCTTGGCTTAGAGACAACATGTGTGTCACTGTGTGTAGGTACTCCTCGGTTGTGAGGGTGTGTGGGGGGGGGGGGGGGTTACGGTCAGAATGGTCATATAGATAGTACAATCGAAAATACAGGCTAACTTGTGAGCTTTCTAGTCGGAGGAAAGGTCAAATCGGCTCCAATTTGTAGTGACGTCAGAGTGGTCCTACGATTGTCTACGATTTTAAACTCATTTGGCCCTTATTCAGGCTATAAGGCTGACAGCACACCAAAACTCAGTGTTTAGTATCCATATTATTTTTCTGAACCTGAATCAGGTAGATTGTGTTTGTTGAAATGCCCAGACTTAAAGCTGTTGCGATTTATTTCTTAAATCGGATCGCAGTCGATCGTATAGTGTGCGGTGAGCTATAGTACTGCTAGTATCTTGATATTTATTTTAAAAAATCAGAGAAATCTGACGAATAGTCACGAGCCATTATTTCCGTTAAATGAATTAGACTGGCAATATTGAATGATTACAAAGAAGATCATACTTCCACAAGCTGCAGCAGTTATATTATAATTGACAAACATTCAATTAAAAAAACACGTTCAGCTGAGGTTTGATACGATTTGATTTTGAAATAATAATCATTTTCATAAAAGTTTCAGCCCAACTTTAGTATTCAAACGGTGAATCGGAAAAATGATGAAACACCGCGTATAATTCTGAGAGGGTATTTTTTTCTTCGTTCAAATCAAATCCCAAAATAAAATTGTTAATAATTACTTTTCCATTCTCTCTGCCGAAGTTGTGTGCCATGGCCTTGAGTGCATCGAATATGTTCTTCACTGGGTTAGATCTCGATGAGAACCCCACTCCTAGAAATAAGATATTTTTGACTGTGATAACATGTGAAGAAGTGTGAAATGTGGGCGGATCAAAAAAATATATATATACCGACGGAGATAACGTATTGGAGAGGAAATAAGAGTTTTAGAATATGAATTGGAAGGAGGGGCAGAGAAACAGCAAAACATGAACTAGAGAAAAATCTTCCTCTTTTCTTCTTCGTCCTCCTTTAGCATCTCCTTCATTTTATTGTTAATGTTCGTTTAATATTGATAGGGGTTAATATTCCACTTCATCTTCATCTCTTTATTTTGCCCCCCCCCCCCCCCGTTTTCACAGTGTTCTCAGCCAACCCACTCTCATCCCACTCGAATAAAGTTTACTTGCCAGTGCTTCTGGTCGCAGCAGTTTCCCCATTCAGGTGTTGGATGTCCCCATCGGCGTGAACAACGAGTCCTGTGGAAGAAATAAAACAAACTAGGACAAATTTTATGAGGGCAATAACATCAGTCATCATACACTCAGAGTTAGGTATATTCATACTTTTGCATTATCTGTAGTTATACCACACGGGAAAGCTTTAAAAGTATTAGTAATAGTAGTAATAGTAGTAGTAGTAGTAGTAGTACATGTAGTAATAGTAGTGGTAACAGTAGTACTAGTAATAGTAGACATGGTAGTAGTAGTAATAGTAGTTAAAATTACTCGTCGTAGTCGTAATAGTAGAAGTAGTCGTAGGAGTAGTAGTACTAGTAGTAATAGTAGTATAAATAGTAGTAGTAGTAGTAATAGTAAAAGTAGTAGAGGTAGTAGTAGAAGTAACAGTAGGAGTAGAAGTAGTAGTAGTAGTAGTAGTAGTAGTAATAATAATAATAGTTATAGTAGAGGTAGTATAGTCAGTGGCGGATTCAAGATTTCTTGAGGGAGGGGGCTCAATATTCCCAAAGTTTTCTAACAAGCAAAAAAAAAAAGGTCCTCACCATTTTTGGGGCACCTTTTGGGTGCCAGGGGAGCGCCCTCCTTGATCTGCCACTGGTAGTAGTAGTAGTAGTAGTAGTAGTAGTAGTAATAGTAGTAGTAGTAGTAGTATAAGTAGTAGGAGTAGGAGTAGTAGTAGTAGTAGTAGTAGTAGTAGTAGTAGTGGTAGTAGAAGTAGTAGTAGTAGTAGTAGGAGTAGTAGGAGTAGGAGTAGTAGTAGTAGTAATAGTAGTAGTAGTAGTAGTAGTAGTAGTAGTGGTGGTAGTAGTAGTATATAGTAGTAGTAGTAGTAGTAGTGGTGGTGGTAGTAGTAGTATATAGTAGTAGGACTAGTAGTAGTACTAGTAGTAGTGGTAGTAGAAGTAGTAGTAGTAGTAGTATGAGCAGTAGGAGTAGGAGTAGTAGGAGTAGTAGTAGTAGTAGTAGTAGTAGTAGTTGTTGTTGATATCATTTCTTTATTCAAGAAAGGTAGAATACAATACACCAGGTAAACATAACGTTATCAATCCAACATGGTTTGAAAAGAAAAAGAGATCATTTGACAGAGTATTAGCATAAAGGTACATCGCAAATAAAGGTGGATGGTAGGTTTGCATGTTTTGTACCACAAGAATATTATATACATAAATTATATACATCAAAATATGAAACAGATTTGTAACTTATAGATGTTATCTTACATGATAGGCTTTCTAGAATATTTCATGGATAATGATAATGGGTAAAGCAAAGAAATATAATTTTCCAGTTGTAAGTAAAATTGATGTATACATGTATACATTCATCTTTAGATTTTGATTAAATGATTTATGCTAAATTAACATAATTCGTTTGTTTAACAAGAACAAGAAAAGAATGCGCAAATACAAAAGACTTCAATCATATATCATTACTTTGTTTTGTCTTTATGGTTTAATTAACTGACATTACAGATATACTGGTGACATTCCCATATTTGTTCTTTCCTACTTTAGTATATAATGAAAGAAACAAGTACTGCTTGTCTGCTTAACTGCTTTATGGGTTCATTGGACTTGATATTGCAGTTCATTCGTCAAGAATATGTTTTAATCATTGTTTGTTAGTTTTGTCGATTTGCTCCCTTTGCCCTATTTCTACTGCCTCAAATATCGCAGTATAATTGATTTCTTGTAGAACTTCTATCAGTGTTTCATATCTGTCTAGCTTATAGATTTACTGATAGCTGGTCAATGTCCACGGGTAATATTTCAGTATTTCTCAGCCTCAACGTGTGGAAAACATCCATAAAATTGATGATGAATCATACAGCACAACACATAAAATAACGAATGAAATTATTTGGCGGGCAGCCGAGGGCCTAAAATTTGCAGCGGTGACGAAACCTCGACCAACTCGGCGCCATTACCATTACCATAGTATTGGTAGTAGTAGCATTGGTATGATCATCATCATATCTGCTTTTATTATCATTATTATCATTATTATTATTTTATTATTATCAATATTATTATTATTATCATCATCATCATGATAATCATTATTGTTGTTTTTGTTATAATAGTTGTTGTCACCATTATCAGTAGTAGTAGTAGTCGTCGTCGTAGTAGTAGTAGTAGTAGTATTTAAACAAATTTTATCTTGAGTTTGACCATTGTGGTATTAATAAGACTGTATACGGTGTATAAATCTGCAATTATTGATAATTTATCAACATTCATCCAATAAATTCGATTCCAAGTTTCTCTTATGATAAATAAACCAAAGAATAAGACATCTTACCTGCATATAGCAAGATGAAAACATAAATCCTAAGACCTGACCATTCCATGTTTTATCTTCAAATGCTTTCTTCGTATGAAAAGCGGGTACTTATAGAAAATGACATGACATTTTTTTTTTTTTTTTTTTTTTTTTGAGAATGACTTTATTAAGTCCATGAACGTAGTAGGATCGCGTGAAACCCCTGTAAATATAAAAGCAGCGTCATTTCCTGATCTGTAAACTAGTTAGCATCAGTGGTAAATTTTAGAAATTTAAATACAAAAGTTGTTATTCTCAAGCTGTTAATTCCCGGGTAAACAAAGAAGCAATGTCGTTTCCGTTTGTATAAACTAATCAGTTTCATGAAATAATAAAACTATCGAAACTACACTAATAAACTAATAAGTTCTAAAAGTTTATGATACTAATTTGTCTTTGGATTTCACATACAATGTGTAAATGTAAATACAAAAGCAACGTCATTTCCTGATCTGTAAACTAGTCAGCATCATGTGGTAAATTTTAGAAATTTAAATACAAAAAGTTATTTTCAAGCTGTTAAATTCCCCAGTATTAAAACAGATGAGCAATGTCGTTTCCGTTTGTATAAACTAATCAATTTTATGAAATAATAAAACTATCGAATCTACACTAATTGATTTGATTTGATTTATTTCTGCATTGTTCCAAATATGCAAAGCATAGTTAATATACAATAAATGAACGGAACATAGTAACACAATGCATGATAATAATTATAATCATCAATAAAAAGAAAATATACTTTGACATAAATTATAGAAAGCAAACTAAAGGAAAACAAAGGTTTGATGAGGAAACAATGCAGGAGGTTTCCATCATAACCATATAACTTGACTGGGATGGAAGCCTCGAGAAAATTTCATACGATTTTTGGACATTGTAATGGTTTAGTAATTTCTAAAAAAGCACAGAAAAAAAGAAGAAAAGAAAAGAAATGAAAAAGAAAAAAAATACATCTGCAGTTTCGGGCGTATGGAAGTAAAAGTAAAAGTGTGTGCATAAGTGTAGAGGTGTGTGCACGTGCATCTTGGTTGATCGATTGTTTTATTATGTAGGGTGTGTATTGAAGAAGTAGTTCAACCCTTTTTTTATAATGAATGTATCAATATCTAACTCAAACCCTGACTAATTGTTATTATATAAAAAAAGAAAAAAAGTTGGGGTTGACCAGGAGTTAATTCTTTTTTCCAGTGGCATTTTTGGGATGAGTAGCATATGCATGTATATTTGAATTCAAGTTGAATAAAAAAATTAATATGTTACAAAATAACGAAGGGAGTTGCTTAAATGTGAATTTACATAAACATACATAAACATTCCTGTTTGTAAAGCATGTATATCCTGTATCATTAATGTTTTCAGACGCTTAAATAAAGGATCAGTGTAAGAAAAATAAGTTCAATTAGTTATAATGCGCAATGCCTTTTTTTTTTGTTTTTTTGTTTTTTGAAGTAGCAATATAGAATTTAATTTAGTTACACGTCAATTACCCCAAACAATGTTGCAGTACATTATGTGAGATAGAATTAAGGAATTATATAATATCGTTCCGATTTTCTGGATATTGATGTATGAATGTTACGTGTGTGTTCTGCCCAGGTTAAATTTGAGTCAATTGTAACTCCTAAAAATTTTGTAGAGTGTTTTTCTACCAGAGGTAATCCATCAATTAGTATATTACCATTTAAATTCTGTGCGTTTGCCTGTCTAAACTCAATAAAATTACTTTTATTAATATTAAGAGCCAATTTATTACATTTAAACCATAAAGATATGTTTTTTAACTCAGAATTAAGCCTATTTATTAGTAGTATAATTTGAATCATGGCGAGAATAAAGTATACTTGTGTCGTCAGCGAACATAACGAAATTCAAGGATAAAGAAGAATTATATCGTTTACATAAATAATAAATAATAATGGACCCAAGATTGATCCCTGTGGTACGCCATATATTTTCTTTGGGAATTATAAGATTGTAAATTAACATATTGTTGTCGGTTATGTAGATAATCTTTGAACTAAGATAAACCTTGTCCTCTTACACCATATTTATTTAGTTTATATAATAATATTCCATTATTAATTGTGTCAAATGCTTTCGATAAATCCATGAATATGCCTATAGTATGTTCATTTTTTGCAAATAATTCTATAAATTTTGTCACACATGTGTAAAACAGCATAATCAGTAGAGTGTCCTGATCTAAAACCAAATTGATTAGGGATCAATAAATTATTTATATTCATAAAATTATATAATCGTTTATGAATTATTTTTTCTAGGATTTTACAGATAATTGGTAACAGAGATGTTGGCCTGTAATTACTCATTAATGATGAATCATCCTTTTTAAACACATGGATTACTTTTGCAACTTTGAGAGAGTTAGGGCATTTACCGTTTAATAGTGACAAATTAAAAATATGAGTTAAAGGGGTAGCAACGTAGTTAATAATTTGTTTTAATAAATAAGCACTTATACCATCATGTCCCGTAGATTTACTCGACTTAAGTTGTCCAACAATATTTAATATTTCCTGATTATAAGTTGGATTAAGAAATAAAGAATTTTCACAAGGGGGAAATAAAAGCTTGGAAAATTGTGTGTTACCAGCATTAATATTAGAGGCTAAGTTCTGACCTATATTAATAAAATAATTATTAAACGCATCCGATATTTTACCAAGATCGCTAATTTTGTTCACCATCAATATTAAAACTACCACTAAGACCTACCTTTTTCTTACCCATGAGATTGTTTATAGTTTTCCATACCGAATTAATGTTATTTTTATTTTCTTCTAATATTCGAGAATAATGTAATTTACGTGATAATCTTAATAAGGATGTGAGTTTATTTCTATATTGTTTATATTTTTTTCAATTTAGAGTCACATTTACTTTTGAGAGCCTGCTTATATAATTTATTGCGTGTAGATATTGATTGCAAAATGCCCTTAGTGATCCAAGGTTGTTTCGATTTCTTGTATTTCTTAGTTTTTACAATGGGTACATTCTTATTATAATAGTATATTAATTTACAAAAAAAAAATTAATACGATACATCAACATTTGTCTAATTTAACACTTCATACCATTCCTCTTGAGCTAAATCAAAATTTAATAATTCTATATTATGTTTAGTTCCTTTTCTAAGTGTTTGATATATAGTCTTATTATTTTGCATACAATTTTTTTTTTTAAATGCTTTCGCTACAAATTTTACCTATTTGAATGATAATGTTGGGACAATTAATCCTACCCTTTTCTACCTCAAGCCATTTAAATCTGATTTTCCACAATTTGTGCATTTTGCTTCCAGACTGGTATTTTCTTGCCACTACTCTGTAGGATAACAAAACAAACCTTGATATACAAAGACAATATTTTGAGATACCCTGGATAATTTTTCAGGAATTGCTTTTGTTAAGTAAACAGCCCATTAATAGTAAAAATACCTATACAAATGTTAGATCTAGATCTAGTTGCACTAACTACTTCACCTGACTGTGTGGAGGGCAATTGCTGCTGGCTCGGTTGTAGCTGTGGTGTAGGACTTATTTCTAGCTGTGCCGGTGTAGCGGCACATACGGTTCTCCGGCAGATACTGTATCCGCCGGCAGATATCGTTCTACCTCGGAACCATATCTGCTGGGGTTTGACGTTTGCAGATTTGGTTCCCCGGCGGATTTGGTTCCACGGCGCTGCAGATAAGGTGTATTGTATATTGGCAGATTTGTACGAGACACTCTCGTGCCTAATAGACCTGTTTACTAAGTGATTCAAATTTATGGATGTTTCTTTCCTGGGGACCTAGTCAGTGGTGTATCCAGGGGGTGGCGCAAAAAACTAGCAAAAAAAAATTAAATACACCTGTAGCGGCATATACGGGGATCGGCAGATACCGTTCTAAAAACGACCAAGAACACTATCTGCCGGCGGATCATGTTCCAACCCCGGCAGATACCGTACCTAGACATAGCAACAAATAATGTATGCAAACTGGATTCCAAGTATTGTAGTTCATTCATTAATAACAGGTTAATGGAATACCTCGTTACTAGGTCCCCAGGATAGAAACATCCATAAATTTGAATCACTTAGACAGGTCTATTACTTAGGCGCAAAAATGTCTGGTACAAATCTGCCAATATACAATACACCTTATATCCGGCAGATATGGTTCCTAGGTAGAACGATATCTGCCGGAGAACCGTATTTGCCGCTACACCGGCCTACCGCGTCCACGGACTGCTTTCCGCTTGCCCATCACTTGGGGCACTAGTTACCCACGCCGATAAAATCGGCAGGGTTATGTAAAGGGCTCCGTATCTTTGTTTGTTTGTGTACAAGATAACTAGAGAACGGGTGAACGGGTGAACGGATTTGCACCAAATTTTGATGTATAGTCTTATTATTTTGCATATAAATAGGTTGATCGGAGATGGTAAAGATTGGAAAATGATCTAATATGTAATAATAAAGTATGCCATTAGCGCTTTTTTTTATTAATTGTATTAGAGAAAATATTATCAATAAGTGTTTGTGATGTACTTGATATCCGCGTTGGCTGAGAGATGTGTGAATGAAATGTATAAGTTAATAATGAGCTTATAAATTTCAAAGTGTAATTATCATCTGTGTGGAGTAAATTAATATTGTAATTCCCCATTATATAAACTTCATTATTTTCCTTTGAAAAATATTAAGGCATTGGTCAAATCTATATCTAAAAATAAATCAATATTAGAATTAGGGGGTCTATTTATCAAGCCTATTATTATGTTTTTAGCGTTACTATTTAAAATTTCAGTGAAAAGGTCTTCACTGCCTTCGATGTGTAAGTCGGTTCTTAATTTTAGTTTAAAATTTAATATCACGAATATATACTGCTACCCCAACCCCTTTACTATGACCCCGTTTACACAGAGACTGAAGTCGACTTTAGTCGAATTTGAACTCGAGTTCATTTGTGTGTAAACAGGGTAGTCGCAATTAGAACTCGAGTTCAAAACTCGAATTCGAATGACGACCCAGAGCAACATTTATCGAATTCAAACTCGACTTTTATCGAATTTAAATTCGCTATTTGCTGTGTGAACGGACACGTAATTGAAAGTCGACTAGCAAATATCCAGCCAGTGACCCCGTCATACGTCACTTCCGGTATTGCTAAGCAACGCGTCAGTAAATATTAAAGCGTCATCCAACAAGTGAACCACAACGCACGAACGATCCTACAAAACCCGCCGAAGTCACCAGGACAATTCAGACAAAGTGACATCCAAATAAATAGAAAAAGCTGGCTATTTGAGCAATTTAGCTACAAGCAAATCTTGTAAATTCTACCTTTTGCAGTCTTTCGCCCCCCTCCCCCCCCCCCCCCCCCCCAAAAAAAAGAAGCGGCTGGATTGAAGAAAAAAATCTTCCCGCCATCTTCTTAAACGGTCTGCTCGACGAGCAGATCTGACACGTTGCTGTCGCATATAATTATTGATCAGGATATTCCTATTCCGACGTAAAATCATACGAAACCAGATCAAAATGACTGCGCTTACAATACTCGCTACCGCCATTTTGAACTCACTCGCGGGGTTTTCACAAATTTAACCCGGAAGTTGATAATCACGATATTCCCACCAAGCGAGGCCGTAATCAAGTCGAATTCACTTTCCTTCTGAATTCGAGTTCGTCCAACGCTTGGTGTAAACAGCCCACCGAAAAATAATTTATGCTAATCCAAGGTCGCAATTGAATTCGCTGTCGAATTTGAACTCGAGTTCACTCTGTGTAAACGTGGTCTATGTTTGCAGTCCGAACGATACATCTGATAATTGTCAAGATTAAATAAAGGTGGGGAATTGTTGAGAAGCCAAGTTTCCGATATGCCTATTACAGAAAATGGAAAAAATTTCAGATTGGATAGGAGTAATTTGATTGAATCAAAGTTCTTAAATAAACTCCTGGCGTTTATATGTAATAAACTTAAAGATTGTGTATATAAATCGACTCCATTGTACTCTCGTTTAGTATTAATTGACTCTATTTTATTTTTAGGGGGTTTATTTTTAAGAAATGTGTTAAATTTATGATGAAAGTTTTCTACTGTAAAATACTTTGATTGTAGTAAAGCGGAATCTATTAAATCTTGGTCATAACGAATCGAACGAAATCAAAAGGAAAATGAAATCACCGTGGTGATGCTCCATATAGAGGTAAACAAAAGAAGGAGGCTCTCTCATGTATGCATCGTGAACCCTATAATAAACGGGAATGTATGTTGAGAGTGCTCCGTACGACCAATTAAACCAACATTACATAGCGAAAAGCGCAATCTAGCATGTATTTCTAGAGCCATTGGAGCTCGGTTTCGAACCAACTATGAGAGAGAGAGAGAGAGAGAGCGTCCATTATACACTGAAAAGGTAGATTGTAGCAAACAAATATAAGGGTATAAGAATCCAAATAGAATTAACAGAAGAAATATATGGGGGGGAAAAGAAATTGTATATGTTAGCAATGCAATTGGATAAACTTAAAATTCATAACGACGAGAAAAACAATAACAATAACAATACATAAAATACAAATAATTAAAAGTTGCTAGGACGGGTGTGAAAAAGCAAAATTTTAGAACTTATTAGAGAGAAAAAATATTAGTATAAGTGGTAGGATTTTAGAAAAGGCAAGCATAATGTGAATATATGTATTAAAATCCTAAATTAACAATAGAGCATAACTATAAAGGCAGCATGCTACAATTCGTATTGACATAAGTACAATGCAATAATTATGGGCTGTGGAAGTAGACATGACCGTCAGCATGCATGTACCATAAACTGATAAGTTCTAAAAACTTATGATATTAATTTGTTTTTGCATTTCAAAAATCAAAATTTCTCGGCTCCAAGCAAGGAAATACCTCTTTTCAGTGTGGTTCACTCTTACTTTGGTACCGTTATTCTATTTTTGTAATGAAACCATTAACACATAAAAGTTCCCTTTACGACTTTACGGGGAAGTCCAGGATTAAGTGTAACTGGCATTTTAGATTCTGTATCGAGATAAACAGGAAACACGACTAATACAAGTGTTTCACATTAACAGTAATTAATTCGCCATCAAAATTTCTATGTTACTAGTAATATTAACATTGGCTTGACTTCATGTTTTATGTAATAGATATTACACTGATTCATAACTTTGTTATTCTTTGTCGGATTTCTTTCAAACGTTCACTGCCCTGTTTCTCTTATTTTTCTCCTTTCACACAAATGAGCTTTTTACAAAGGTTGGACTGTCCTTCAATTCGCCATCAAAAGAACTTAATCCTATGTTACTAGTAACATTAACATTTGCTTTACTTCGTGCTATATGACATAGATATTGCACTGATGATTTTTTTTTCTCGGATACTCTAACTTCACACTAATTATGAAAACGAAGGAAGCAAGACGAGTCGTGGGATATGTATTCAATATCTTTCCTTTTACCTTTAGATATCAGTATGTCTTACATATAAACCTACATATTTTTACTATCAACCCCCCCCCCCCCCCCCCCGTTACACACACTCACAAACAAAACACACCCAACACCCACACACAGGTATACTTGTGTGTCTTTCCCTTTGTTCTCTCTATTGTTCAAATAGCCACACAAGCAGCAAAAAAGCCACACAAGCCTGACGGAATAAAGGCATCTATTGTGTTTGACTGTCCATTTAGTCACACAAGTATACCTCTGTTAGTACACACGAACACACACATACCATGGGCGTTAATCGTTACGTAACTCTATTCATCATGGGGGGACGGCTATTGTGTCGTCCCCCTCCCCCCATGATGAATAGAGTTACGTAACGATTAACGCCCATGACACATACACATACACCCACATACAATAACTATGAGACAGATCTTGGAGACGTGCTTCTCTGGTAAGAAAACGGAGATTTTTGTCAGAATCATTTTTTTAGCTTCCCGCCATAAATGGCCGATCGCCGACCCACGTCAATCAGTGTGAACATAATTATGAGGATTTATGGTAGCATTCCTTTCCCATTGAGCTGCTGATTCTTGTTTTCTACAAGGCTGTCTCGTAAGGGTTTTAACATGGTTGACGAAAGATCTTCGATGCAACATCGACAACGTCTAGCCGACCAAACTGGTCGGCAGAAGGTTTTTTTAATCTTCAAGCTGCGACCGATTAGCGACCCTGTGTACAACTGATAGCCGACAAGTTGCAGAGTAAAAAATATTTAAAATTTCTTTGTTTCAGTCGAAGAGTTTCTTTATGCATTTTTTTCCAGTTGTGCTTGTCGGCAACTGGTTGTCACTCTAGTGTGACTTAAAGGGAAATCCAACCTTAATAGCAAGTTGCTTTGAAAGAAAGAGGAAAAATCAGAGAAGCAGTTCGATGAAAGTTTAAATAAAATCGGACAAGCAATAAGAAAGTTATGATTTTTTGAAAGTTTTAATCACTATACATATGGGAATTTCAAATTGGCCGAATAGGTAATGTCACTGTGATGTAGCTGTGGACAACTCCTCCATTCGCTCCAACACATAAAATGACTAAAATGTCACTTTTTTCAAAATGTTTTAACTAGTAGGATCTTTTTCTTTCATGAGGACCTATAACAATATGCTATCTCCAATATATTTTGAGTACTGCCCAGAGGGTAAAGGTGCTTCGGAGAAAACCGCAAATTAATGATAAATTTGTGTACGACAAATGGGAGAGTTGTCCACAAGTATGTCACAATCGACTCACCAAATTGCCAATTTGAGATTCGCATAGATGTAGTGATCTCATTTTTCAAACATCCATAACTTTCTTATTCCTTGTCCGATTTCTTTCAAAATTTCACCATCCTGTTTTTATTATTTTTCTGCTTTCACACAAATCAACTTATTCCCAAGGTTGGATTGCCCTTTAAGCTTTAATATACATACATTATGAACATGACGGACAGATAGAGCGGACAAAATAAACAACTCAATTTTAATTTAATTCAATATCAATTGAATTATTGTAATCTTCACAATGGTTATAGTAGACAAAAGAGCATTCATTCACTGCTATTATGTAAAGTAAGTTGGACATGCGTGTAACATTTTAAATTAAGAATGATATATTTGGAAAGTATTTGGAAAGAAACAACGGAAATGGGTGATAATATTTACCTCCACTTCCCGTCAAATGGGAATCCTATTCGGAATATTGATTTATGCTTAAGAGTCTGAACAGTTTAGCTTTTAACTATAGTTATCAAAAGTCATATGAATGACATATTAGTGCCAGGGACGTCGCTAGAACATTTTGAATTGGGGGGGGGGCGGTGTGACACCCAAATTTGCCGACAAAAATGATGCACCTAATCCCCTTCACACACACACACACACACACACACACACACACACACACAAATAATGATAAAGGAAAATCACAGATGTAGAGATCTTGATCATACATGCCCATTTTCACAAGGACGGGGCTGACGCCATTTGCCCAAATATAAACTTTTAAATTTCTAAACCTTTGCGAGCGAGCGAAGCAAGCGAGCAAATTTTTCAACTTTTCGTAGTGAAAATGTACAGAAGTTAAATACAGAAGTTAAATAATTTTTATTCGGACCTAGCTGCCCAAGTATGTGGATATTCTTTCTCCTCGCTGCCCGAATATGAAGTGGTGGTTGCCCAAATATCGGAACTTTGAAAAACCTGGGGGAGGGGTCCTTTTGCCCGAGTATTAACTTTTTAGTGTTTTAGTAAAAAAAAAATCCTTCTTTTTCTTTCCTTCTTTCTGTCTGTTTTCCTTCCCCTTTCCTCTTCTTTTTTTTTCTTCCCTTTTCTCTTTTTCCCTTTCTTCCTTTTCACTTTCCTCTTCCCTCTCCCTTTCCCCCTCTTTTTTTGTTTTTTGCCGACAGAGGTTGCACAATTTTGTGTGGGAATGTGACAACCTCAACCACCCCCCCCCCCCCCCCGGTACACCCCTGGTTAGTGCCTGAATGAACCTGGGCGGAATTCCAATTTCGCTACAATGCAGAGGAAGATCTGTGCCATGATCTGTTGAGGTTCTACTTTAATAATACCTGAATACTGTATTCATAATGATGATAATAATAATAATAACTAGAATTTAATTCGTCATGAGGACGAATTAGGTGGTCTGTCTTTCAATTTGTACGATCATGATTGTAATCAGGATGATCATAATAATGGGGAAATGCTAAACTGAAGATAGGATGTCAAGAAATGCCATGAATGGAGATGCTTCTTGAGGACAGGAATGTAGCAAAATGTGTAACGGTCATTGTAAAACGATTATGGTGAAGATGATAATGGTGATTATGATGATTATAATGATATAATGATGATGGCGATGGATATAATAATAGCGATGATGATCATGACGGTGACGATAATAATGATGATGATACAGGATACTTGGGAGATTAACCCCATAGCTCTAATACAGGACAGGAAATCATAATTTCCATAGGGTTGTACACAAACTACTGCACACTACTTTCTAATAGACATAATACGGAAAATAAGGCAGTTTATTACATGATTTGTGATTTTTTATGTTACAATAGTCGAGGAGGATGGTAAAATGACAGGCAAAAAGAAGCAAAAAAAAAAAAAAAAAAAAATCGGCCCCGGGGATCGAACCAGGTACCTTGACCATGGTAGTCATGTGCTTTACCGATAGACTAAAATATTTCCCATAGAGATAACACGTAAACGAAAAACAGGATTCTCGAATCCCATTTGGTAGTTCAAAATAGGGCATGATCCCGACATCTGATCAAAATTTGGAGACCATCCTTATGAAAGCTTATAGTCTCAGCTACAACATATTAAAATCTGGAAGGAAATAGACCAAAAATAACTGAGATACAGCTCAGAGAACGATGTCATGTAGATTCATGATTCGAAAAAAAATCATCTTCCATAGACATAACACGCAAATAGGGACAATTCTGACATGTCGTCTTTAATTGAAAATTTCAGTGTGATGACGTCATCCAAATGAATAATAATGAGCACTTATGTTGTAGAGAATTGTCTCAGCTATAACATATCGAAATCTGGGCGAAAAACTACCAATAATTAAGAATCTAGAGCCAAATTTGCATGAATGTGATGACGTCAAAACATGAAAAATGGAAATTTTGAATTCTGGCGCCATTTTGATGACGTCATAATGTATATAAGGGTCAAATGATACATGAAATGAAATCTATGATTTATACCCTACCTGATGATGAAAAAAAATTGGGAGGTTTCTGGACTATTTAAAGAGCTAGAGTTAATTTTGTAGAGGCATGTTTTTCACGTTTTTACGTTATTTTTGCCATAGACGCGCGCGCAAAATTTCAAAATCCGTGCGCGCGTGTGGCATTATGGAAGGTCGATATTGACTGTAAATAGTTGGAAATTGTCAAGAATAGTGTCAGGAAGACGTAACATGCGAAAAAACAGCGTTTTTACGTTCTCTACGCGCTGCGTGCGCGCGTAACGCGCACACGGGCGCGCACGGACGGAAAATTTTAAAATGCTTAAAATGTCCTGAACAATACTCTAATTTGATTAAAAAGTGATTTTGACCATTTTTAAATTTTGACGCGCGCGTACGTGCGCGTCATGATGTGCGCGCGGATTTTGATGACATTTTATGTCGACCCTTGACCTGAATTTAATGTATGTCAAATATGGTTCATTTTTGATGACTCGTTATGAAGATATGATTGATAATGTGATTTCACAAAATGGCGCCTGGATGACGTCACGATGACCTGATGACCTTGAAATAGATACCCGACCTTGATCTGATATGTCCTCATGACTGTAGAGATTTTGATAAAAATTGACTCAGCCGATATTGAGGAATCATGGTAACAAGAAAGTGGTGGAAAAATAAAAATAAACTAGAGTTTAATTCGTCATGACGAATTAGGTGATCTGTCTTTCACTTTGTACGATCATGATTGTAATCAGGATGATCATAATAATGGGGAAATGCTAAACTGAAGATAGGAAGTCAAGAATGCCATGAATGGAGATGCTTCTTGAGGACAGGAATGTAGCAAAATGTGTGAAACGGTCATTGTAAAAAGATTACGGTGATGATGATAATGGTGATGATGATGAAGATGATAATATAATGATAGTGATGATAATGATATTCATGATGATTATGGTGTTGGTGATTTTGAAGATGATTGATGATATAATGATGATAATGATAATGATGATAATGATGGGGATAATGGTAATGATCATGACTGCAATGACAGTGACCTTAACCATGCCAAATATGAACGAGAAATCACATTTCGTTATGAAGATACGACCATAAGTTGATTTGTAGAAAATGGCGTCTAGATGACGTCACAATAAGATAATTAAGATAATTGACTAAGCCAATTTTGAGAAATTGTGATATCTAATAGGACTAATGATATTGTAGGATAGCTTTAATACACGTCAGTGAAACAGATTTTCCAGAGGGATATACATAAACCACTGCACAGCACTTTGCAATAGACATAACATGCAAAATAAGGCATTTTATTACTTGGTTTGTGATTGTTTATGTTATAATAGTCGTAGAGGATGGTAAAATGACAAGTAAAAAGAAGCAAAAAAAAAAAAAAAAAAAAATCGGCCCCGGGATCGAACCAGGTACCTTGACCATGGTAGTCATGTGCTTTACCGATAGACCAAAATATTTCCCATAGAGATAACACGTAAACGAAAAACGTGATTCTCAAATCCCATTTGGTACTGAAAAATTGGGCATGATCCCGACATCTGATCAAAAATTGAAGGGCTTACTAATAAAAGCTTATAGTCTCAGCTACAACATATTAAAATCTGGAAGGAAATAGACCAAAAATAACTGAGATACTGCTCAGAGAACGATGTCATGTAGATTCATGATTCGAAAAAAAATCATCTTCCATAGACATAACACGCAAATAGGGAAAAATTTGACATGTCGTCTTTAATTGAAGATTTCAGTGTGATGACGTCATCAAAATGAATAATGGTGGCAGGATGTCTCGTAGAGAATTGTTGCAGCTATAACATATCAAAATTTGGGAGAAAAACGACCAATAATTACGAATCTAGAGCCAAATTTGCATAAATGTGATGACGTCAAAACATGAAAAATGGAAATTTTGACTTCAGGCGCCATTTTGATGACGTCATAATGTATATAAGGATGAAATGATACATGAAATGAAATCTATGATTGATACCCTACCTGATGATGACAAAAAATTTGGGGGTCAACGGACTATCTAACGAGCTACAATGAATTTTGTAGAGGCATGTTTTTGCACGTTTTTACGTTATTTTCGCCATAGACGCGCGCACGGATTTCGAACTTTAACGCGCCCGTACGATCTTATTATTGATTGAAATTGATTCCAAATTGATGGAAATGATGAAGAAAGGTGTCAGGATTGCAAATCAATAAAAAAACAGCGTTCTAACGTTATTTACGATTTGTGCGCGCGTAAAACGCGCGCGCGGACGCTTACGCACGGACATTTTTGAAATGCTCAAAATGACCTGAAACGTGTGCAGACTTGATCCTACGTGATTTTGAGCATTTTAAAATTTTGACGCGCGCGTACGCGTACGTCCTGACCTCTAGATGACCTGTGAGGACATGACCTGATGACCCGTCATGTGAAGTTTATGTGATGTAAATATAGTTGATTTTTGATGATCGATTATGAAGATATAATCGATCTTGTAAATTTACAAAATGGCGTCTTGATGACGTCATGATAAACTGATGACCTTGAATGAGATGCCACATCTTAACATTAACATGTCTGATCAGTGACGAAAATTTGAAGAAAATTGAGAATGAACTTTTTGAGAAATCATGGTAACAAGAAAATGGGCGAAAAATAAAAATAAATAAATAATAATAATAATAATAACTAGAATTTAATTCGTCATGAGGACGAATTAGGTGGTCTGTCTTTCAATTTGTACGATCATGATTGTAATCAGGATGATCATAATAATGGGGAAATACTAAACTGAAGATAGGATGTCAAGAACGCCATGAAGGGAGATGCTTCTTGAGGACAGGAATGTAGCAAAATGTGTAACGGTCATTGTAAAATGATTATGGTGATGATGATTATGATGATTATAATGATATAATGATGATGGCGAAGATATAATAATAGCGATGGTGATCATGACGGTGATGATAATAATGATGATGATACAGGATCCTTGGGAGATTAGCCCCATAGCTCTAATACAGGACAGGAAATCACAATTTCCATAGGGTTGTACACAAACTACTGCACACTACTTTCTAATAGACATAATACGGAAAATAAGGCAGTTTATTACATGATTTGTGATTTTTTATGTTATACTAGTCGAAGAGGATGGTAAAATGACAGGTAAAAAGAAGCAAAAAAAAAAAAAAAAAAATCGGCCCCGGGGATCGAACCAGGTACCTTGACCATGGTAGTCATGTGCTTTACCGATAGACCAGAATATTTCCCATAGAGATAACACGTAAACGAAAACGGGATTCTCAAATCACATTTTGTACTGAAAAATTGGGCATGATCCCGACATCTGATCAAAAATTGGAGACCACACTTGTAAAAGCTTATAGTCTCAGCTACAACATATTAAAATCTGGAAGAAAATAGACCAAAAATAACTGAGATACTGCTCAGAGAACGATGTCATGTAGATTCATGATTCGAAAAAAAATCATCTTCCATAGACATAACACGCAAACAGGGAAAATTCTGACATGGCATCTTGCATTGAAAATTTCAGTATGATGACGTCATCAAAATGAAAAATGGTGGCGACTAGTTTCGTAGAAAATTGCCTCAGCTACAACATATTAAATCTGGGCGAAGAACGACCAATATTTACGAATCTAGAGCCAAATTTGCATAAATGTGATGACGTCAAAACATGAAAAATAGAAATTTAGACTTCTGGCGCCATTTTGATGACGTCATAATGTTTATAAGGGTCAAATGATACATGAAATGAAATCTATGATTCATACCCTACCTGATGATGACAAAAAATTTTGGGGTCAATGGACTATCTAACGAGATATAGTGAATTTTGTATAGGCATGTTTTTGCACGTTTTTACGTTATTTTCACCATAGACGCGCGCACGGATTTTGAAGTTTGACGCGCCCGTACGACCTTATTATTGATTGAAAATGATTCCAAATTGATGGAAATGATGAAGAAAAGTGTTAGGATTGCAAATCAATCGAAAAAACAGCGTTTTAACGTTATTTACGACTTGTGCGCGCGTTAAACGCGCGCACGGACGCTTACGCACGGACATTTTTGAAATGCTCAAAATGACCTGAAACGTGTGCAGACTTGATCCTACGTGATTTTGAGCATTTTTAAATTTTGACGCGCGCGTACGCGCACGTTTTGACCTCTAGATGACCTGTGAGGACACGACTTGATGACCCGTCAAGTGAAGTTTATGTGATGTGAATATAGTTGATTTTTGATGATCGATTATGAAGATATAATAGATCTTGAAAATTTACAAAATGGCGTCTTGATGACGTCACGATGACCTGATGACCTCCAAAAGCTAAATGGATCGTGTTCATGATTGACCTCATACATGACATGAAACTCAATGATATTGACCTGGCCGATTTTGAGATTTGGTGGCCACAAAATTTTGTAATAAAAATAAATAAAGAAATAAAGAAGAAAATTCTGACAAAATTAAAAGGTGATCTGTCGATACCGACAGACCACCTAAAAATGTGTGAAACGGTCATTGGAAGATGTGATGATGTTGATAATCATCATCATGAATATCATGACAGTGATGATAATGATGTTGATGATAATCATCATGATGATCATTATATCATGACAGTGATGATGATAATGAGGAGGAGGATGATGGTGATAATTGTGATGATCATGACTGGAATGACATTGACCTTAACCATGCCAAATATGAAACAGAAATAATATTTCGTTATGAAGATACGACCATAAGTTGATTTGTAGAAAATGGCGCCTAGATGCCGTCACAATAATCTGATGACCTTGAAAAAGATGCGGGAACTTGACCTTATTAGGACTGATGACTAATGAAAATTTTATGATAATTGTCTGGGCCAATTTTGAGAAATTGTGATATCAAATAGGACTAATGATATTGCAGGATAGCTTTAATACACGTCAGGGAATCAGATCTTCCATAGGGTTATACATAAACCACTGCACAGTACTTTCCAATAGACAAAACACGCAAAATAAGGCAGTATATTACTTGGTTTGCGATTGTTTATGTTATAATAGTCGAAGAGGATGGTAAAATGAAAGGCAAAAAGAAGCAAAAAAAAACACAAAAAATTTTAATGGACCCACCGGGGATCGAACCTGGGTCACCAGAGTGAGAGGCAAGTGCTTTGACCAATATACCAAAATATTTCCCATAGAGATAACACGTAAACGAAAAACGGGATTCTCAAATCCTATATTGTAGTTCAAAATGGGGCATGATCCCGACATCTGATCAAAAATTGGAGACAACACTTATGAAAGCTTATAGTCTCAGCTATAACATACTAAAATCTGGAAGAAAATAGACCCAAAACAACTGAGATACAGCTCAGAGAATAATGCCATGTAGATTCATGATTCGAAAAAAATCATCTTCCATAGACATAACACGCAAATAGGGAAAATTCTGACATGGCATCTTTAATTGAAAATTTCACTGTGATGACGTCATCAAAATGGAAATTGATGGTTACTGATTTTGTAGGAAATTGTCTCAGCTACAACATATTAAAATCTGGGCGAAAAACGACCAATAATTACGAATCTAGAGCCAAATTTGCATAAATGTGATGACGTCAAAACATGAAAAATGGAAATTTTGAATTCTGGCGCCATTTTGATGACGTTATAATGTTTATAAGGGTCAAATGATACATGAAATGAAATTTATCATTCATACCCTACCTGATGATAACAAAAAATTGGGGGGTCAACGGACTATCTAACGAGCTATAGTGAATTTTGTATAGGCATGTTTTTGCACGTTTTTACGTTATTTTCGACATAGACGCGCGCACGGATTTTGAAGTTTGACGCGCCCGTACGACCTTATTATTGATTGAAAATGATTCCAAGTTGATGGAAATGATGAAGAAACGTGTCAGGAATGCAAATCAATCGAAAAAACAGCGTTTTAACGTTATTTACGACTTGCGCACGCGTTAAACGCGCGCACGGACGCTTACGCACGGAAATTTTTGAAATGCTTAAAATGACCTGAAACGTGTGCAGACTTGATCCTACGTGATTTTGAGCATTTTTAAATTTTGACGCGCGCGTACGCGCACGTCCTGACCTCTAGATGACCTATGAGGACATGACTTGATGACCCGTCAGGTGAAGTTTATGTGATGTGAATATAGTTGATTTATGATGATCGATTATGAAGCTATAATCGATCTTGTAAATTTACAAAATGGCGTCTTGATGACGTCACGATGACCTGATGACCTCCAAAAGCTTAGATGACCATGTCCATGATTGACCTCATACATGACATGAAATTCGATGATATTGACCTGGCTGATTTTTAGATTTGGTGGCCACAACATTTTGTAATAAAAAGAATAAAGAAGAAAATTCTGACAAAATTAAAAGGAGGTCTGTCATAAATGACAGACCACCTAACTAGAGTTTAATTCGTCATGACGAATTAGGTGATCTGTCTTTCACTTTGTACGATCATGATTGTAATCAGGATGATCATAATAATGGGGAAATGCTAAACTGAAGATAGGAAGTCAAGAATGCCATGAATGGAGATGCTTCTTGAGGACAGGAATGTAGCAAAATGTGTGAAACGGTCATTGTAAAAAGATTACGGTGATGATGATAATGGTGATGATGATGAAGATGATAATATAATGATGGTGATGATAATGATATTCATGATGATTATGGTGTTGGTGATTTTGAAGATGATTGATGATATAATGATGATAATGATAATGATGATAATGATGGGGATAATGGTAAGGATCATGACTGCAATGACAGTGACGTTAACCATGCCAAATATGAACGAGAAATCACATTTCGTTATGAAGATACGACCATAAGTTGATTTGTAGAAAATGGCGTCTAGATGACGTCACAATAAGATAATTAAGATAATTGACTAAGCCAATTTTGAGAAATTGTGATATCTAATAGGACTAATGATATTGTAGGATAGCTTTAATACACGTCAGTGAAACAGATTTTCCATAGGGATATACATAAACCACTGCACAGCACTTTGCAATAGACATAACATGCAAAATAAGGCATTTTATTACTTGGTTTGTGATTGTTTATGTTATAATAGTCGTAGAGGATGGTAAAATGACAAGTAAAAAGAAGCAAAAAAAAAAAAAAAAAAATCGGCCCCGGGGATCGAACCAGGTACCTTGACCATGGTAGTCATGTGCTTTACCGATAGACCAAAATATTTCCCATAGAGATAACACGTAAACGAAAAACGTGATTCTCAAATCCCATTTGGTACTGAAAAAATTGGGCATGATCCCGACATCTGATCAAAAATTGGAGGGCTTACTAATAAAAGCTTATAGTCTCAGCTACAACATATTAAAATCTGGAAGGAAATAGACCAAAAATAACTGAGATACTGCTCAGAGAACGATGTCATGTAGATTCATGATTCGAAAAAAAATCATCTTCCATAGACATAACACGCAAATAGGGAAAAATTTGACATGTCGTCTTTAATTGAAGATTTCAGTGTGATGACGTCATCAAAATGAATAATGGTGGCAAGATGTCTCGTAGAGAATTGTTGCAGCTATAACATATCAAAATTTGGGAGAAAAACGACCAATAATTACGAATCTAGAGCCAAATTTGCATAAATGTGATGACGTCAAAACATGAAAAATGGAAATTTTGACTTCTGGTGCCATTTTGATGACGTCATAATGTTTATATGGATGAAATGATACATGAAATGAAATCTATGATTCATACCCTACCTGATGATGACAAAAAATTTGGGGGTCAACGGACTATCTGACGAGCTACAATGAATTTTGTAGAGGCATGTTTTTGCACGTTTTTACGTTATTTTCGCCATAGACGCGCGCACGGATTTCGAACTTTGACGCGCCCGTACGACCTTATTATTGATTGAAATTGATTCAAATTGATGGAAATGATGAAGAAAAGTGTCAGGATTGCAAATCAATAAAAAAAACAGCGTTCTAACGTTATTTACGATTTGTGCGCGCGTAAAACGCGCGCGCGGACGCTTACGCACGGACATTTTTGAAATGCTCAAACTGACCTGAAACGTGTGCAGACTTGATCCTACGTGATTTTGAGCATTTTAAAATTTTGACGCGCGCGTACGCGTACGTCCTGACCTCTAGATGACCTGTGAGGACATGACCTGATGACCCGTCATGTGAAGTTTATGTGATGTAAATATAGTTGATTTTTGATGATCGATTATTAAGATATAATCGATCTTGTAAATTTACAAAATGGCGTCTTGATGACGTCATGATAACCTGATGACCTTGAATGAGATGCCACATCTTGACATTGACCAGTCTGATAAGTGACGAAAATTTGAAGAAAATTGAGAATGAAATTTTTGAGGAATCATGGTAACAAGAAAATGGGCGAAAAATAAAAATAAACTAGAGTTTAATTCGTCATGACGAATTAGGTGATCTGTCTTTCACTTTGTACGATCATGATTGTAATCAGGATGATCATAATAATGGGGAAATGCTAAACTGAAGATAGGAAGTCAAGAATGCCATGAATGGAGATGCTTCTTGAGGACAGGAATGTAGCAAAATGTGTGAAACGGTCATTGTAAAAAGATTACGGTGATGATGATAATGGTGATGATGATGAAGATGATAATATAATGATGGTGATGATAATGATATTCATGATGATTATGGTGTTGGTGATTTTGAAGATGATTGATGATATAATGATGATAATGATAATGATGATAATGATGGGGATAATGGTAAGGATCATGACTGCAATGACAGTGACGTTAACCATGCCAAATATGAACGAGAAATCACATTTCGTTATGAAGATACGACCATAAGTTGATTTGTAGAAAATGGCGTCTAGATGACGTCACAATAAGATAATTAAGATAATTGACTAAGCCAATTTTGAGAAATTGTGATATCTAATAGGACTAATGATATTGTAGGATAGCTTTAATACACGTCAGTGAAACAGATTTTCCATAGGGATATACATAAACCACTGCACAGCACTTTGCAATAGACATAACATGCAAAATAAGGCATTTTATTACTTGGTTTGTGATTGTTTATGTTATAATAGTCGTAGAGGATGGTAAAATGACAAGTAAAAAGAAGCAAAAAAAAAAAAAAAAAAAAATCGGCCCCGGGGATCGAACCAGGTACCTTGACCATGGTAGTCATGTGCTTTACCGATAGACCAAAATATTTCCCATAGAGATAACACGTAAACGAAAAACGTGATTCTCAAATCCCATTTGGTACTGAAAAATTGGGCATGATCCCGACATCTGATCAAAAATTGGAGGGCTTACTAATAAAAGCTTATAGTCTCAGCTACAACATATTAAAATCTGGAAGGAAATAGACCAAAAATAACTGAGATACTGCTCAGAGAACGATGTCATGTAGATTCATGATTCGAAAAAAAAATCATCTTCCATAGACATAACACGCAAATAGGGAAAAATTTGACATGTCGTCTTTAATTGAAGATTTCAGTGTGATGACATCATCAAAATGAATAATGGTGGCAGGATGTCTCGTAGAGAATTGTTGCAGCTATAACATATCAAAATTTGGGAGAAAAACGACCAATAATTACGAATCTAGAGCCAAATTTGCATAAATGTGATGACGTCAAAACATGAAAAATGGAATTTTGACTTCAGGCGCCATTTTGATGACGTCATAATGTATATAAGGATGAAATGATACATGAAATGAAATCTATGATTCATACCCTACCTGATGATGACAAAAAATTTGGGGGTCAACGGACTATCTAACGAGCTACAATGAATTTTGTAGAGGCATGTTTTTGCACGTTTTTACGTTATTTTCGCCATAGACGCGCGCACGGATTTCGAACTTTAACGCGCCCGTACGATCTTATTATTGATTGAAATTGATTCCAAATTGATGGAAATGATGAAGAAAGGTGTCAGGATTGCAAATCAATAAAAAAAACAGCGTTCTAACGTTATTTACGATTTGTGCGCGCGTAAAACGCGCGCGCGGACGCTTACGCACGGACATTTTTGAAATGCTCAAAATGACCTGAAACGTGTGCAGACTTGATCCTACGTGATTTTGAGCATTTTAAAATTTTGACGCGCGCGTACGCGTACGTCCTGACCTCTAGATGACCTGTGAGGACATGACCTGATGACCCGTCATGTGAAGTTTATGTGATGTAAATATAGTTGATTTTTGATGATCGATTATGAAGATATAATCGATCTTGTAAATTTACAAAATGGCGTCTTGATGACGTCATGATAAACTGATGACCTTGAATGAGATGCCACATCTTAACATTAACATGTCTGATCAGTGACGAAAATTTGAAGAAAATTGAGAATGAACTTTTTGAGAAATCATGGTAACAAGAAAATGGGGCGAAAAATAAAAATAAACTAGAGTTTAATTCGTCATGAGGACGAATTAGGTGATCTGTCTTTCAATTTGTACGATCATGATTGTGATCAGGATGATCATAATAATGGGGAAATGCTAAACTGAAGATAGGAAGTCCAGAATGCCATAAATGGAGATGCTTCTTGAGGAGAGGAATGTAGCAAAATGTGTAACGGTCATTGTAAAATGATTATGGTGATGATGATAATGGTGATTATGATGATTATAATGATGATGATAATTTAAGATAATTGACTTAGCCAATTTTGAGAAATTGTGATATCAAACAGGACTATTTGATATTGCAGGATACTTGGGAGATAAACCCCGTAGCTCTAATACACGACAGGGAATCACAATTTCCATAGGGTTGTACACAAACTACTGCACACTACTTTCTAATAGACATAACATGGAAAATAAGGCAGTTTATTAGATGATTTGTGATTGTTTATGTTATAATAGTCGTAGAGGATGGTAAAATGACAAGCAAAAAGAAGCAAAAAAAAAAAAAAAAAAAAAATCGGCCCCGGGGATCGAACCAGGTACCTTGACCATGGTAGTCATGTGCTTTGCCGATAGACCAAAATATTTCCCATAGAGATAACACGTAAACGAAAAACGGGATACTCAAATCACATTTTGTACTGAAAAATTGGGCATGATGCGGACATCTGATCAAAAATTGGAGGCAACACTTATAAAAGCTTATAGTCTCAGCTACAACATATTAAAATCTGGATGAAAATAGACAAGAAATAACTGAGATACTGCTCAGAGAACGATGTCATGTAGATTCATGATTCGAAAACAAATCATCTTCCATAGACATAACACGCAAATAGGGAAAATTCTGACATGGTGTCTTCAATTGAAAATTTCACTGTGATGACCTCACCAAAATGAAAAACCGTGGTGACTGCATTTGTAGAGAATTGTCTCAGCTACAACATATCGAAATCCCGGCGAAAATCGTCCAACAATTACGGAGAAAATCTTGCTTAAAGTTAAAATTTATGATGTCATTTTTGAAAAAATGAAATTTTAAGAACCGACGCCATTTTGATGTCGTTGTAATATATTTGAGCGTCAAATGAACCATGAAATCATATCTATGATTCATTCCCTACCCAAAGATGAAAAAAAAATTGGGGTTTCAGGACTATTTAAAGAGCTACAGTTAATTCTGTAGAGGCATGTTTTTGCACGTTTTTACGTTATTTCCGCCATAGACGCGCGCACAGATTTTGGTCTTTGACGCGCCCGTACGACCTTATTATTGATCGAAATTGATTCCAAGTTGATGGGAATGATCAAGAAAAATGTCAGGAAGTCAAACCATGCGAAAAAACGGCGTTTTTACGTTCTGTACGTGCTGCACGCGCGCATAACGCGCGCGCGGACGCGCACGGACGGAAAATTTTAAAATGCTTAAAATGTCCTGAACAATACTCTAATTTGATTAAAAAGTGATTTTGAGCATTTTAAAATTTTGACGCGCGCGTACGTGCGCGTCATGATGTGCGCGCGGATTTTGATGACATTTTATGTTGACCCTTGACCTGAAGTTTAAGTGTACCAAATATGGTTGACTTTGGATGACTTGTAATGAAGATATCAACGATAATGTCATTTTACAAAATGGCGTCTGGATGACGTCACGATGACCTGATGACTTTGAAAAAGATTTTGGAGCTTGACCTGTTATGACCTGATGACTGACGGAAATGTCATGAAACTTGACTGGAAAGTTTTTGAGATTTCGTTGCAACAAGAAAGTGGGAGAAAAATAAAAATAAATAAATAATAAATAAAGAAAGAAAATTCTGACGAAATTAAGAGGTGATCTGTCGATACCGACAGATCACCTAATAATTAATAATAAAGAAAGAAAATTCTGACGAAATTAAGAGGTGGTCTGTCGACTACGACAGACCACCTAATAATAATAATAATCATAATGATATTTAAAAAAAAACATATGTAGATTTGAATTCCCTGTAATGATGAATGTGAAGATTTATGAATGTGGTAGTTTTTCATGTCGGATATTTGCTTTCAAAACATTTGCATACCTCTTAATATTTCAAAATTGAACAACGAGAAAATGCGAATCACAAGATTATATT
The DNA here is from genome assembly GCA_025617745.1 of Heliocidaris erythrogramma. Lineage (NCBI taxonomy): Eukaryota > Metazoa > Echinodermata > Echinoidea > Camarodonta > Echinometridae > Heliocidaris > Heliocidaris erythrogramma. Next base: position 21,378,898 of record CM046856.1, read on the forward strand.
GTAATAATTTGGTATAGACATGCTTTGTTATGCAACTTGAATTATCTTATGTTCCTACATACTTTCTTATTTTGTTTGTTTTGCGAAGATCTGAAGTTAAATAATTTTCAGTTTTTATTCGACTGAATAATGAAATGATAGCATAAAATACTTGCTATTTCCTGCACCTTAACATATGAGTGAACCGAACAGCAGGAAGACCCATACACACATCCCCTAGTAACTTATAATATGTTGTGCACTATCCTCCTCCGCCCCCCCCCCCCCCCCCAGATTTCCTGTTGGAAGATAAGTAAGTACTCTTGACACGGTATATGATGATCGCGACAATAGACTGACAATAGTCGTTTCCTCATTCCCTCACGTAAAGTTAAGAGGCGCTTCTCATATTGAAATTTATCGGTGGAAAAATGTCCATGCTTTCTATTTTAATAAGGTACATTTTTTCATCAATTTGATTCTTATTTCTTGAGAACAATTTGCATGGAAATGTGAGTTTCCATATTAAAACCATATTTTCATCAGATTTTGCAGTATATCAGAAGGAAATTTATTCTTTTGCTACAGACATGACGGATAAGGAAATTGGTGTGACATCAAGGAAATATGGACTATTCAACACTTTCGTAGACATGGTTCTCTGGGGGCGTTTCATCACGTGTCTTGTCAGTGATTTTTACCGACAAATTTGCTCTCAGCCAATCAGATACACGGATTTCAGTAGCTTATAACGGTTCTTGTCAGTGAAAACAAGTTTCATGAAACGGGGCCCTGAGGTCACCAGTCATTCTCGTACATCTGATCACTTGGATAATTTGGGGTTTTTTTTCATTATACTAATTCTTCAACAGTTTTATTATGCAGACCATCGCGCAAGGATGAAACGTCGCCTTCAGCAATCATTATGAGGAACATTTCTCCACTTCATTATCGTATTTCATTTCTTGTCGTCTTCTTGGCATTTCAGCTACATGCAATAGGTATGGATCACCGGAATTATGAAAAAAAAAATCAGTTTTGAATTTCTAATATTTGTTGCGGAATGGAGAGAGGGATGGCATGAAAGAGTATCGAAGAGGTATTGTAGAGACATTTGAACGTGTTCTCAAAAGACAAATATACATGTACTATGTAATTTTACAATGACTTTGAACAATGTAGATCATACGATAAGCTAAATAAAAATGAATTCATTAAAGGAGGGTATGTGGATGTTTTGGAGGAAATGCGTAGGGGCACAATATTAGTTAATTCAAATCGTTTTCACTTGTTTCATGAATATTTTATTCTTCAGGAAATTCAACGCATGTGGATGAAGACAACTCTGAATTGGGATGGACTCCATATATGACGAGAGGAGAGGTAAGCTGTATTTCTCAAACCCCTACCCCACTAGTAGCGGAACGGGGGAGGGCCGGACAAAGGTTTATTCCAAACCCCATCCCCCCCCCCCCCCCCATTGTCAAACTATCACTTCAGACAGGTTTTTGCTATTCACAACTGTATGACTGAGCCAAGGGCAGAGAGGCACAATGCCACCACTTTTACAAGCGTACACAACTTACCCCCTTTCAGTTTTTGAGTAAAACTTTAACCGTTTGTTGAATGTGAAAAAAGAAGATGTGTCCCGTTAAATTGTCCTACTTATCGGCTGAAAGGGGCACCTCCAAAACCTATGAAAGGTTATTCACCATCCCCCTCCCCCCTCCTCACACCCATGTTTATATTGCCAGTGAAGCCTACTAGAACTCTCTCTACTGAGCAACAAGCATATTCATTGATTCACTCAGAATTTCATGTGTGTGAGAAACATTTCATTCAGATTAACCTACTATACTGTGGATTTTATATCACTATGAACATGGCAAACAAAGAAGCGGACAAAATATACAGCTCCTCATTGTACCTTCCACACTTGCTCTGGTAGACAAAAGAACATCCCTTCATTGCTACAAATATGTAGAACAGGTGTCACATGCATATTCACCTGTTCTAGTTATTTTACATAATAGCAATGAAGGGATGTTTTTTGTCTACCAGAACAATTGCGGAGGGTACAATATGGAGCTGTATATTTTGTCCGCTCTCTTTTCTCATCGTGTTCATAGTGTATTGCTGTTTTGGACTTCTGTTTCCATTATTACGAAACATATCTATTCAAGTGTGATGAGCAGGTGTGTCGTTTTGAATATAAAGAATACAAACGTTATTGGCTTGTATTCTGAACTACGGTTTAACTTAAACCATGGTCTAAATGTTTGGTTTAACTACGGGTAGCCAAAAATGTCAAAACTTTGTTTATATTGTATGTTCCTTATGTTTACTGGATTCTGGTCTCATGCTTTAATGGTCAAGAAAAATATTGTACTCATCATTTCCAGACAGTTTTTAACAGTTTGAGTACCAAAATGTTGATACATTGAATATCTACTGTTAGAGATTTGTGTCACATTTAGCTGTCCATAGTTAAACCACACATTTAGACCATGGTTTAAGTTAAACCGGAGTTCAGAATAAGGGCCATTGTGTTTCCATGTGGGTAACTCTTTCTAAAAAGGGACTCTGCAAGAAGCTGATGAGAAAAGCAACGAATTTACATTTTAGTTCTCAAATTTTGTGAACCCTATAAAATCAATACTTATAAACTATATTCTATATCAAGGCGCCCTCCTCTCCTCCACCCCCCCCCCCCCCCCCAAAAAAAAAAAAAATTATATTTAATTTTTGAAGCACTTTGCCCTGCGGGTTGGAAAGCATATAATCCGTAAAGATCGTTTCTTTTCTTTCTGTTTCTCCCTTTCTCTTTCTCTCTTTTGCGTTTTGTGAAGCGCCGCCCGGGCACGTGCCCCCTGCTCACCCACCCCTCCCCGAAGATATGACCCTTCCAAGCAGATACTAGTATTTTATTTTGTTTGTGAATGACAGATCTTGAGGAGGAATCGATGGTTAGATTACCAGATACGCGGTCGCATTCACAGCCTCACAGATCTGTGGGTATACGATTGCCGTGTCGTGGACATAGACACAGGTATTGCTGTCGTTGTACGTCATTTCTACACAAAGAGTATCGCTATCAACATGACCGTGGGCCTTCTTTTTAAGAAGCTCGAGTCAATGGGTGTGATTCCAAAGGGTATGTTTACGATAAAGCTGTACGATGGCTATTGTTCTTATTAAGGGAAACAAACATATTGATATCTCTTAAGCCTGCCGCACACTGTAACGATCCGATTTTGGAGGGGGGATGCAGCAGCAGTTTATATAAATATTCAAAACTATGAAATCTTCTTGAGCCAAGTGCGGAATTATTATGATTGAATATTAAAATAGCAATTTGGGGGATTACAAGCTTCAAAAAGCCAAAAAATTGCGAATCGACATCAGACCAGGTATACGGTTGTCTTCGATATGAAGCCTATTTCGGCCTTCAATATAATAGAAAGCTTACAACGAAAATTTCAATCCACTATTGAGTTCTGCAGTCAGCAGATCAGGAAGATCATGTTCCTCAACTTCCTTCACATTTTCATAATCATGATAATAATGTCATTGTGAATCCTTCGAAAATATGATTGCATTCGGATCAGTGAGCGATAGTGAGCGGTTGGCCTAATAGTTAAATTGAAAACAAAATGTTAGATTTACGCTGCGTAATAATAAGTAATTTAATCTCAGTAGGAGAAAGATGACGGCAGATGATTATAAAGGTAGTAATGTTTGTGAATACAATGTCGATTGTGACGATGATGATGGGGACGATGCAGATGACAATGGTTATGACGGTGGTGATGACAACGATAATAAGGAGAAGGCGGAATAAAAGAAACTAACATTAAGGTATGGAAGACAATGTGAATTTAAACAGGAAGAGAAATAACAAGAGAAAAAGATATTTTCGAAAATAAATTAACGTCTTGTAGAGATATATATTATTAACAAAGGAGGGGACATGAGATGTGAAAGAAAAAGAAACAAAATGATACCAACACGGTATTCAAACATTACTTTAAACAAAAATCAAAACATCATCATTCATCATTCACTAATTTCATTAAATATATGGAGGAGAACCTGCACCCCATTCTCATTTTTAAATCGAGTAAGATACGAGTGCACAGAAAGATGAAAGACCAGTCGACTACCCACCCGAGCAGGAACCTACTGAAGAGCCTATCAAGGAGGTTGACGTGAAGCTTATCGACGAGGCTGTCACGGACCAGGGGAATGCTGGGGAGGCGGCGATGAAGGGAACCCTCGCTATTACAGTGGAATCAGTGGGTGAGTAATCTTTTATAATAAGCGATGCAGATGGATATCTTCTGATTGATTGATTAAACTTATAAACAACACATCACATAAATGACGATATGGATACGAACAATCATACCGTGTATAGAGCAATAATGTCACATGAATACAGATAGATAAAAAAAGAGAAAGTAATACATCATGTATATAGTGTGCATGATGAACAGAAGTGGATTTACAATGATATGTAGCCATTTATCTACATAGAGTCGTATGTACATGATATAGATGTGCTAATAAGTTGTTAATTGCAACTAGAAAAATAGCAAAAGCAAAAATCCACTGCAAGCCGTCGGGTGGGAAATATCGTACGGGGCCCGGTGGATATGTGACCTAGTATGAAATACACCGTCTGAATACAGAAGTTCGAACTCGAATCATGCTGACCATTTGCTTCGTATTTTCACTAACGCTCTCGTGCATGTCATGCCTTTAGGTTTGCTTAGTTTGTCCATTCAATGTTTTTGCAGTTCAAGTGCATGGTGCTACGTTAGCATTTGATGCCCAGGCCGACATCGGGTCTTATCGTAGTCTTCATACAGAAGGTAGAAGTGCATAATTTTTAGGCATTTTTCAATGTAATGGCCCTCTCACAATTTTAATTTTCCCAACCAGATTATTTAATTGCGATGTTTTTAAATACGATTTCAAAAATCCAAGAGATGATGGCAAGCAAATTTATTTTGGTGGTGACCATTTCATGAAATTTCCTTGAGATTGATATTCTTTGATGTGCATACCGTGGTACATGCTTACTATTCTTATTGGAAATGATAAGTAGGATTTAGCTTTATAAAATGTTCAGGGGTGTTATTTTTTTCTTGCATCCTTATCAAACTTAATACAGTTCAGCTACTGGTATGATCATGGTACCATTTTTTTCACGTAATTGAATAGTGTTCCTTCATTTTGCATTAACTGCAATTATGCTGTCTTTCGTATACAAATAATTACGAACATTACTCTTTTACAAAATAGTGTTCAAAAGTAGACATTTGGACCCCCTTCTCTCTTTCTCTCTCTCTCTCTCTGTCTCTGTCTGTCTGTCTCTGGCCCTCTGTCTGACTCTCTTCTTATCTCTCCTCCAACTATTATGTGTCTGTTTCTGTTTATCTCCTCTACTTTCTAGCCTTTACGTCTTTGAATGTCTTCAGTTTCATTCGCTGCGCTTTTTTTTTCAATTTCTTTCATAATTCAGCGGTAATTTTTTTCCATTCCTGTTATTATGTATGTATTTATTATGTCAATGGAGGCTAATTTCTGTATATTTTATATATGATCAATAAATAAAATCTGAATTTGAATTCTTTTTTATAGTTATTTTTTTTATTTATTAATTTTTTGCGGCCAAGGATTTCATAGGCTAATAATAAATCGCTGGCATTTGATCTATATTCCTTTTCTAAACAGACGATGTAAATCCTGTCTTAATCATCGTGATGACAAGCGCTTCAGTTGTGCTGACATCAGTTGTCTTCAGTGTATTCTGCAAATTGTACTTTAACAGTAAGGTATGTGACAAGAGAAGTAAACCGATTTTTGTGTCGTTGTTGTTGCTTTTAATCAACCTGCTTTTTTTTTCTCTCTCTCTAGCCTGTGTGAAAGAGTATTGATCCAGGGGTGAAATCCTGGATTTCGAAGTAGAAGGGTGTGCCAATGCGGCGCTTGATGCGCAAGTATTGTAGGAGTTGGTTGAGGGGTGTGCACCTCCTTGCCAAACCCCCACCCCACTCCCCATTCGCCAGTACGGCCTGGATTTTTCACTACCATCTCCTTACTCTCACCACAGACTTACTAGCAGCTTTATCAGTATCCTGTACGAATCTTTATACCGTGTGAGTCAGAAAAATGCAACATTTTTTTAGGTTAGGAATTGATGAAATTGACTCAAGTTTCCTTACCCCTACTTTAAGGCAAGAGCTTGGTTAATTTTGCCCCCCCCCCCCCACAAAAATTACAACATTCGAAAGAAATCGTAACTTTCGATTGCCTTGCTCAATTCCTGGAATATAATATTCCGTACGGTTTTCATTCATTTAATTGTGCCGCCAAAATAGGAATGTTCAGAACTTCATCAGAAACTCGATTGCTAGGTCGCTATATCCCTTCGCATTTTTTTTTCTAAGGGTAAAAATAAAATACATAAGAAATTTCATTTTTTAGGGGTGAAAAAGAAGGGGGAAAAATCTTCCGGTCGGTCGTGTTGATTCCTCGCTTATACAGTAATTTATCATTGCGGTACCAAGGGGAAGTTCACAAATTAATCTAAATAGAGCCAAGAAAAAAATCACCCACACACACACACGCACACAGGGGGCAGCGACTCGATCCTGGGGGCAAAGGGCAGTTGTACCCCCCCCCCCCAAAAAAAAATAATAATACTGATTTAAAAAATAAAGAAAGAAAAAAATAATCAAAATAACAAAATAACAAAATTTAAAAGTCGGGGGGGGGGGGGCAAACATATCATTCCCCCCCCCCCCCAATAAATTCGGAGGTGTAAAACAAATTAAACAAAAATGATGCAAATCTCGGCAAATGGGAAATGAAACCTTCCAAATAATGAAATATAAAAGCTATTACACGTTCTGCCATCAATTTTGCTGTGCGCTCCGAGCGAAAATTGCCTAATATTTATTCCCTTTGCTTCATGTAACCGTTGAGAAGCTGGTAATTGAAAGGCGTTCAAAAATACCATGAAGGCGGCGCTCGGGGAGGGAGGGGAGGGGGAAGCAAGGGAGCACAGTGCGCCCACCCCCCCCCCCCCCCGTGCCCTTTTAATTTCTAGAATGCCTCTTTCTCTCTCATTATAATTATCCTACATCGAAACAATTAGCCAGATTTTGTCAGTTTATGCTTCAAAAGATTAACAACTACAACAAATAGTCAATGAGGAGAAAATATCGTTGGGTTATATGTAAATTATGCAGGGTCAGTTCAGTAGATATTGTTTATTTTTACAAGGATCATCGAATAATAAGTTTATTCGATCTACAATAGAAAACAGTGAGCCTTAATTGTGGGACACATTTTTTGTTGTTGTAATCATAATGACCAATATTCAGATTATTTGGAGCAAAAGGGTACCGAGAAAATGTGTTAACCCTTTTGTAATATCAATGATTTTTTTTTATTATTATTGATTTTTTTTGGTTTTTTGGGGGGGGGGGGGAAGAGAGAGCATCCTGGATCCGCCATTGAGATTGAAGGGATCAAAAGTAATTAAATGTTTCCTGCCCTACTCTTCAGTACTTTTAATGACGTTTAGGTCCTTGACAGTCTTCCGTTATTGTGATAGTCTACTCTTTGTCAAAATATATAATTTTAATGATTGACTTTTGAGCGATAACTGATTATTTCTGCAGAATCGTCCTTTTAAATGTTTATAAATAATTTTCTTGTATATACAATGCCTTGCAAATGTATTCTTTTTTCGATTTTATTGGATTTCGGAAATATAGGCGTACTTAGAGGAGACGAAATAGTGAACGCAATAATGGATCACCCATATCTTTAATGGATACATTAGTGCTAATTTCGTCATGAGCAAAAAAAATAAGAAACTAAATGTAAATCGTAGATATCTATGGAACCATCATAATATTAGTGCAGAATATCTTTTCGAAAATAATTAAGATTGTTTTTGTATTAATTTCCTTTATTGTTGTTTCAGACATTTTATAACATTTTCTTTTCAATTTTAAGATGTACAGTACACGTTTATCTGCAGGATAAAGCTAGCACTTTAATGGTTGAATGCTATGCTGTACCCTTCACATATACATTAAATATTTTATGGGTCTATCCACATACCAAAGCAGTTTACTCGGTATGTTTTGTTACATGCACTGATTTTCCTTATCTTTTTTTTTAATTTCTTAATTTCTATTCCACAAGAAATTACCATCCCCAGGACAAGAATCTACAGGTAAGATATTGATCAATTTTCTCTCCTCACTATCTAAGAGAGAAAAAATATACATATATATTTTGCGTATCCCAGCAGCGGATATAGGGGGTGACGGGGGATCCCCCCCCCCCCCCCCCCCTCAACAGACAGTCACTGTTAGTTTGCTTACTTGTCTCAAATGTTTGGATATAAGTCAATACCCACAAAAATCTGATGACTGTAAAGCATCTCACATCTTAAAAGGGACAGTTATGTTAGATCCACTCCTTCTAAACCAGATTTATGATTTTGAAAGTTCATTCTCAGCAAAGCTGTCCTTAGAAATTTTACTGTCCTTAAAGTGTGGGGTGTCTCCTTGCCTCTCACATCCCGGTAAAACCGATTGAAAAAAAAGAAAAAAACTTTAAAAAGTCCTATATTCTAGATGCAATGGTTAGAAATAGTGGTTAGAATACCTAAACTGCACATTAGGACAGGCATAAGAGGCCACGTAATGAACTTCGTTTGTACATTCTGATACAGACATCCCATTGGAAGAAAACGTGGTACCAGATTCAGATGGTTCTTACAAGCATCTTTCAGTCAAAGAGGCCAAGCCCGCTGAATCACAGCTCGATCCAAGTGAGGTAAAATATATGCATACATTTCGTTTGTACATATAGTAGTAGGAGCAGCAACATTTACAACGTTAACAGTTTGATTAATACCTGTGGTGAGGTGGTTCGCGATTTTACAAGACATGGGCCATGGAGATATACGACAATTGATAATTATCTGGATCCTTCTCGAGGCCGATATCAAGACCTAGGGTAATCAATCTGGGCAGCCTCCTCATAGGTAGACCAACGCTGTTGTTTTAATGTTGTTGTTTATTTTCAGCGAACCTTCAAACAGGGAGGGGGGTGGTCCACCTGCTAACTTTGTTTTTTTCCCGATTTTTTTTTAATGAAATATCAAACCCTGTACCTATAAAAGGCACAGTTATTGTTGTATTGGTGATGGCTGTTCTTGTTTTCTAATGACAAATGACACTTTCGGTCCTACTGAGATAGACAAAGAAGGAAGTAGGTCGAGGTTTTGCCCTATATTTGCAAACAATTTCCGCACTGACATTTAGGCAAATAATTTCCTTACAAAAGTTTAATCATCTTAAGAAATATCAGCCTACAGCCCTACTTGCAATTATAGTCATTCGATGTGACTCTTTTTTTCCCAACATGACATTATCGTAATTATGTAAACAGAAACTATCCTTGTTTCTAATCAGTTCCTTAACTTGAAAAACCCAAAGACAAACTCTTTCGCAATATGTGATTCACACATAAAAACTGATAAAAAAACATTCTAGTTATTAAGTATCTGATTTGAAAAATTATGTATTTGATACTGACTTTCATCCATTTATATTTGTATTATAGTTTTGTTTTTAATCCTCTTCATTCTGTTTTAAATCCTATTACGAAACAATGTTTTCCAATATTTAAAGGTACCAGACTCGATAAGCATTTTGTCTGTGTTTTTATCCTTATAACTCTGTTGTATCTAAATTTGTTATGTGTTTGTTTTTGTTATTGGATAAAGGAAGTTCAAGTTCAAGTTCAATTATGTTAATGCTTGTTTAGCTATTGTATTATTGATAAAAAAAAATGAGTAAGCGTTAATGACTCTCGGTGTCAATTATGAGTACAATAGTTTTGGATTTTAATTTTCTCTTTCACTCGGACTTTCACCGACTAAAATAACGTTAGTGTGTTAGAAATCTAACTGTTAAGTTGTAGCGTTCACTGCACTAAGTTAGTGTTAGATCTAACGTTAGACCCAACATTAAATTGCCATACCTATCAAAGTTATATCCAGATCTATGGTATTTAGTTTTTGGTGAGGGATATAACACAAAATGAATATACGTCTACGCTCCTACAGGGCCTTTATTCTCAGTGACTATCAATCGTCAATCTAAGTTGTGGCGTTCACTGTGCTACTAAACTGTTAGGTCTAATGTTAGACTAACGGCAAAGGTACATTTAGACCATCTATAATTAACTTGTCATACTTAAATTAAAGTTAGATCCAGATCTATATAGTTTTCATGAAGGATAAAAAACGAATATGTATGTATGTGTATGTACATGTATATATACACTGCGTATAAAAGAAAACAGTTACACTTTTGAAAAATCTGTCAAAATTACATTTCAAAATATTTGGAAGATTTTTTATGTCGATAGATGCCCAATAGTCTCATCTATCAAGTGCCACTAACAAAAAGAAAATTCCTTCACGCTTAGGCGAACACTGATGGTTTTTGTCCAGTGTGAAAAATGATTTGCGCCAAATTGAAAGAAGAGGGAAAATTAAACCAGCAGCCCAAATAAGTACTCCCATTCAAACAAATTTGCTCTTTGCTATAAATTAATGATTACGTTATGACAGTCTAGAAAATTTGTGGCAAAAATCTATAATTTTAATTATTTCATTGCTTTATGCATGAGTGAGAATTAACAATGTGTAATTAGTTCAAGATCTTTTTTAAGCACAGTATTCACAATACACAGACACATCAAGAAGTATCAAATTAATTTTCTTCAAATCACTCAACCAATTAATCAGTCAATAAATCAACCAATCAATCAACCAATCAATCACTCAGTCAATCATCAATCAATCCATCAATACATCGGTTAATCAATCAATCAACCCACCAGTCAGTAAATAAATCGGTCAATCAATCATTAAGTCAGTCAGATGTCAATCAATCACTCAAGCAATAGATCAGTCAGTCATTCAACCATTCAGTCAGTCACGCAACCAAGCAAGCAAACAATCAGTTAATCAACAATCAATCATTCGATCGATCAATCAATTGACCAATCAATTATTCAGTTTTCAAATCAACAATCGCTTGAACAATCGATAATTCAAGTGATCAGTAAGTCATTTAGTCCGCCAATCAATCAATCTTTCAGTCAAGCAAATAATCGATCGATTGATTGATTGATTGTTGATTAACTGATTACCTTATTGATTGACTGGTTGGTTGAGTGACTGGCAGAATGGTTGAATGACTGACTGATCCATTGATTGATTGATTGATTAATTGGTTGACTGATTGATCTATCGGTTGATGTACAGTATTGATGGGTTAATTGTTGATTATTTTTTTTATTATTGATTGATTGAATAATCTGAAGATGTATTAATTTGGGACTTTTCCTCTTGACTGAATGACTGGCATGTGGATTTGATGTGTCTGTGTATTGTGAATACTGTGCTTAAAAAGCCTTGAAGTAATTACACATTATCAGGATTATTAATTCTCACCCATCCATAAAGCAATGAAACTAGAAATCTTGTGATTTAAAAAAAAATGACACAAGATTCCTAGACTATTATAATATAATCATAACTTTATGCAAAAGAGCAATTTGTTTGAATGGAATGGGAGTATTTATTGCTGGTTTAATTTTTCCTCTTCTGTCAAATTTGGCGCAAGTCATTTTTCACACTCTGGACACAAAAAGGTCAGTGCTCGCCCAAGGGTGAACAAAAATTTGTTTTGTTAGTGGCACTTGATAGGAGGGACTATTGGGCATCTATCGACATGAAAAAATATTCTAAACATTTTGAAATGTAATTTGGACAGATTTTTCAAAAGTGTAACTTTTTTAATATGCACATTATATATATATACTCTTAAGGCAAAGCGTGTACGTCGGTTCGCGAAACCAGTGACGAATATGAAATAAGTTTGAAATGGCAAAAAAAATATCCATTATTTTTCAAGAAATATATATCAGTAGCGAGTCGACATTGCAGGATTATTCCTATGCGTTTTGTACACACCAGTGTGTTTTAGAAGTATATAATTGTGCTCGGTTTTCCGAAGTTGTGTCTGACTGTAGGGGTAGAAGACATATTACTATGATATTGAAGCACGATAACAAAATTTACCTTATATAACCACCATTATTTCTGCACAAACGATTTTATTAAAGCATGTACAACTATTTCTAGTCATCTATTTTTATCAATGTTTAGAACTACGTCCTGTTTGAGACACGTGAGAAAGGTTTGGTCTACATATTAAACAACAACTCCTTCATCCTAAGATCACCGAGAAAGAGATGGCGTCGTGGTTCCGAAATTGATGTTAACAATGTCCGTCACGTTTTCACTGAGATAGGTTATGCACCTGTTGTGCATCAGAATCTTTCTGCAGAGGTTAGTTGCTGGTCACAAAGCAAGTATTCTTGCTTCATTAACGTGTTGTTGTTTTCTGTCTGTCCGTCTTTTTATCTGTTAGAGAAGGTTTTCAATTTTTAGAAAGAATTTCCAATGGAAAACTTTTCAATTTGTCTCAGGATTAGACATTCTCATGAATAATTGTAATTGTGATGGTCGCAATCACTTTATTTCGGTAGGCTACTCACCATTAATTTTATATTTGCTCCTTTTTAACAATATCAATAATATAGAAAGGTCTTTTCTGTTGGCGTGACTATCAATTACCAAAAGACTTTTTTCTGTTCATAATTTACATAAGAAAGAGTAGCAAATATGCTTGTTTTGTCTTGAAAAGCAGAAGTTTTACAGTAACACTTCGTATAGCATCCTTGTTTTCCCCTCTTCAGGCTATACTTTCATCACTCGATAAACTTGTTCTGCGAATCAACGCGGAGGGCGTTAGGCACAGTTCTGTAGTTCTTATATTTATGAGTCACGGTGATAGACGGGGAATCTTGGGAAATGATGAGAATGTCGTTTCAGTACGAGAAATCACGGATAAACTTTCAGGGAGACGATGTCCCGTTCTCATTGGAAAACCCAAGATCCTTTTCTTCCAGGCTTGTCGCGGGCGTAAGTTAAAACACTCCAATAATATAATTTCATATCACACATTCAGCGACCGACCATACAGTTTTGAAGTGGTTCACTAAGGCTTGGCATCCAGGCAGTAAGAGAAGTATGAATCCATAGACGATCTGCATTCGCGATTGTGAGAGTGATGATGCTTGTCAGAATTGGAGTAATGGACCATAAACCTCTTTAAGCGATAAAGTTTGCGAATTCGTCAGAGCGACTTTTCGAGAAGCTACAAACTAATGTGAAAATCCTGGATGATAAGGGATGAATAGCGATTGGTGACAAAAGTAGGTATTTTCCAGAGGGGAAATATGAGAAATTAATGGAATTTTTGTGTTGAAGAAATAGCGTGTGACCTCTGAAAAAATATTCTATAAAGGAACGGTTTCAAGATTGTCAGAAAGGGTACGCCGAATCGGTTGTTTTCTCCGAAAATGATTTTTACCCGGAATATTCTTTTGAAGAATTTAATAAGTAAACCCTCGAGAAATGGGGAAGAGTGGTCTTAAAAATATTGCCCTATAAATATTATTTTCATAAAAGAGGGTGACCCACTCGGCCCAATCCAGCCTGGATGTTTTGAACCACGCAGAGATGAATTGTGCTGTGTATACGTTATCATGTTGACGTATAAACAGCACAATGTAATCTGTCGGAAGTAGATTTATGTTTTCCCTAACAGTCGTAAACAAAAAGAAGGAAGAATAAGGAAAGCATGGTACATATCATTTTCCTTTCATTATTCTACAGAAAATGTAACTGAGAGTGCTACAGACATGGCCTCTGACCCTGTAGATGAGGAGCTTTCAGACAGAGAGGCCGAGACAGAATCTCTTTTACCAGCACGATCAGAAAGGGTGGCTGCGTTGTGTCCTCACGTAGACGTGGATGGAGATGTCCCGAACAATGCGGACATGTTTGTTGCTTTCGCCACATCTGAAGGTTGTCAAAATGTTACTGATTATTGAACTTTGGTTTAAAAAATTTTCAAGTGGTTTCTTTTATTGATAATAATAATAATACTAATCTGCATTTAAATGGCGCCTTTCCAGTTAGTAACTGCTCAAAGCGCTTTACAATGTATTACAAAAATTCACCAGACCTCCAACATCACTTAGTGGGGGAGGGGGAAGTGGAGGAGATCCCCTCCCCTGGAGCCGCCAATGACTGTACTACAGGTTTTCCACTTCTTATGATAATGTAATAGAGAATTCACTCCTCAAAGCTACTTTAGCATGAGCTGGAAGAGGTTCGTTTATGGCGTATCTAACATACCCTGCGGGATGGAGCTGACATACACCCCCTGGTTTGAAGGTCTTACAAGAAATCTATTAAAAACTTGTAGCCAGGTGGTGGGTATATGGCAGTGGGGCTAGCTTCTCCCTGTACTCTGCCTCTCTGTCAGGAGGATGCTGTCCCAATGTCAATGGCGTAACTACATGGGGCCTGGGGGACACGTCCCCCCTCCCCTCTCGAATGAAGATGAAAGAAAAAAAGGCAAAGCAGGAAAAGATGAAAAATGGGAAGGAGAAATGGAAAAGGACGAGAAAGGAAGACAATAGGACACCCTCCAGCACCCTCCCCCTAATCATCCCTGATAGCAGAAAGTGGTAAAAATTACGTGATATTTACGTCGTGGTTTTCGTCTTTTTTACGTCCTGTAATTACGTCAATAAGACGACAACTTGCACCGACGCAAGACGTCAAGAGGACGTCTTATTTTGACGTCATCTGTACACTATAAAAACTGAAGTGCTGTATATAGCACTTTTTGAGGGCATGCATAGGGACTGCACTCAGAGTGCTATTGCATGCACACAGCGTGCTATTTCAGCACTTTCACGGGAGCTGGACCGGCTCCTTAAACTGCTCAACATTCATTAAAAAAATGATTTGGGCGAGCTTCGAACCAGGGTCCGCTGATCGAGAATTGCTGGCATTACCGCTAGACTAACTCATATTGTACGATTTAGAACAGATCATATTGTTACATAGTGAATTTACGACACCACATAGTTCATGTTATCTACTTGACTCCCATGACTAAACTGGATTGCAAGAAGCATTCGTTAGTCCATCGGTAACGTCAGCGCCTCTCAATCAGCGGAACCTGGTTCGAGGCTCGCCACGGTCAATTTTTTTTTTGGTGGTAAATTAGCACACTACAAGTGCTATAAACAGCATATCAGGTGCAGTCACTATATATCCCCCTAAAAGTAGCACTTTAGTACAGTGTACAAGACGTAGAGATGACGTCAAAATAAGACGTCCTCTTGACGTCTTGCGTTGGTGCAAGTTGTCGTCTTATTGACGTAATTACAGGACGTAAAAAAGACGAAAACCGCGACGTAAATATCACGTCATTTTTAACACTTTCTGCTATCAGGGAAGAGGAATGAAGACGTAGAGATGACGTCAAAATAAGACGTACTCTTGACGTCTTGCGTTGGTGCAAGTTGTCGTCTTATTGACGTAATTACAGGACGTAAAAAAGACGAAAGCCAAGACGTATTATATCACGTCATTTTTTAACCCTTTCTGCTACCAGGGATACAAACGAATTGTCCTGGGAAATTTGTGTTCTCAGATAATCAGTCGATTGAATAAGACATGTCTCGGTTGAATAGTCGTGTCGAAAACCAGATTGAAATTCATAAATTATATCATTTTCTTTAAAATATTTTTCAAAATAACCAGTGTTGTTCTCTGTGTATCCTGACACATCCATCAATATCGTATACGCGTGAGCAACTAACTACTTTGTTGAGGGTTTCAAAATGTTCCTCTTTGTATTTTAATTTCACCTGGCTTGCTCACTCAACCTTAAATCTTTGATGGGATATTTCAGGACATACAGTGAACACAGTCAGTTTTTTTTTTCTTAAAGATCACATTGCAAGAAAATTCCATCAAAATAAATATTGGCTTAATACTTATTATTGCATAGATGGCATCAGTCTTAATGTTAGTCTGTTGCCTCACTCTTAACTTCGTGTATGGTATTATTTTGATGAAAAATGCAGCGTTAAAAAAATAAAGGAATCAGTCACTTGTAAACAAAATAAGACGCCATTGTATTTTCAGCTGCTTGCACCGGGGCATGTTCGGCGTTTCAAGAGGGAACGAATACAATCTGTGATATTATTCGGAGGGCTTTTCAATTTGAAAGTGGGGTTTATTTCATTGATCATTGACCCTTCTCCTGTGTATTTACTATCAAACGGTTTTAGTTATCAGAATCAGTTCACTTTCCCTTTTAGAATGGTGTGAAATAAGGTCATGTTTAAATGTACCAAACTCTTTATAATTCATTATAGGACGTCGTCTGCTTAAGCAGGATTGGTCCCTAGTGTGACGATATCAAAACTTCGCTATATTTCTGGCGAATCCTCGGATATTCCAGATGCTGAGAAGAGCTTTTGTTTGTGTTGTTTTTATAATCATCATATACGCAGTTGACATAAAACTTATACGATTGCCATCTGTAAGCTTCCCAGTTTCTAGTGATACATTAATTGCCATATTTGTGATTTTCTTTGGATAGCTACTTTAAATTGTCTTTTAATGATCAGAATATAAGATTTCTAAGCCTTTTCATGACTCTCGACGTTGCTGATATCAGCCAGAATATAAACAAACACTTTAGCAAATATGGATTTAAACCCCTTTCACAACAGTGGATTCTGTTCACTCAAGCGTAAAGTATTGTGTACTTTGATAGAAGAGACCCTAAGCTATCCACAGGTATGAACATTTCCTGAAAATATTTTTGAAATATTTAGTTTTAGACTTTTTTCATCTGTCAGTTTTAACCGGTCCTCAACTTTGTGAATACCAGCCACAACAAATAGCAATTCTTGTCAAGTCTGAATTTTGCACCCTGTCACAAAAATGATTTTGATCACTCAAGCATAATAATTTGACAGATTTTTTGGTGTCATTTGATGGAAGAGACCCTAAGCTATCTACAAGAATTAAAATGTATTGAAAATATTCTGAAATATTTATTTCGGGAGACCTTTCCAAGTGTTAACTTTTGTGGAATTCACTGTGTTTGTTTGTATATATATATTGTAACGAAATCGACGCTGCTTCCTCCAGCTGCGGTTTCGGTCAGGATAGCCCGAGCTGAGGACGTGGTACGTTTGGCGGAAATATACCACCTTGTCGAACCTGCTTTCTCTCCAAACCTTGCTTTCTCTGCAATCCGTCACTACTGCGCTATTTCTGCTAGTTTACTCTTCAGAAATACGCAGTACCGCACGACCATGTCCAGACCTCGTTTTCAGTAGATTGCCATCCACCAGCTTCCCTGCGATGAGGTGCTAAGAAGGCCCGGGCAAAAACCAAGAAATCAATCACTGGCGTAGCAACTGAACAAGTTATTTCTCGAAATCTTCCAAATTAATATTTGGAAAGACTGTGCAAAACCATCATTTGAATGGCCTGCACACGAAGCCAGCCTGAAGTATCAGCCACCGTACTATCAGGCTCGGTGAGCGCTGACTTGGCATACAGTGAATGACTCAGCCGTAGACCAATTTTATTCAGCAAATACACCATAACATATGCAATCACATGTACAAGAAAAAGTGGTTAATTAAACATGCAATAATCAACTCATATTTTCCTAACTTTCCTTGCTTTGACCTAGGCAAATGACCTTCCAGATTAATTAGCATAAAATGCTAAATAGCTTGGTAACAATCATATAAAGCAAATATAACAACAACAAAAGTTACAGGCTAAAGTGTAACTAAAACATGATTTCACATTTTGATAAAATGTTATTTCAATGCGGTAATCGGCCAAAACAGTCATTTCTATACTAAAGCTTAAGCTTTTCTACGAAATTAAAAACCAATTTCGTTACACAGCCTCCCTCCTTCGGCTAGCGCGGACCCCGAGCGAAAACTACCCAAAGTCCCAAAACAAAACTAAATAACAAGTTACTTTGGAAACTATGACAGGAAAACCACCTACAGTTAACAGAATGATATTCCTCTGGCATGGTCCTCCTGGGACTAATATAAAATATTCATCACTATAAATCCAAAGTTCCTCAAACTTATCAGAACTACTCCTAGAAAACCGTTCTTGCTTATCTTCTAAAACTAACAAAACCTGAATGAATGTTACTTACTTGTACATTTTACTGGTACAATTTCTACACCTTTTCTGTTAAAGAGCAATAACAACAAACCTAAATTTTGTAATACAACACAAAAATGTTAAACTAAGTTATCTGTACAATGAAATATCAAACTTAGTACTACAGTTCATGAGCATAGTCCATCATTTCTTTCCTTCAGTCTCTTGCGTCGCCGTGCCAACCCAGACCATGCATGTCTCTCACGGTGCGATACGTCGAACTCCGAATTCTGATACTGCTCTGAGAAACGAGGAGTTGAAGTGAACCTGCACTGTTGTTCCAGATGCACGCTGCGTCGTTTCTTCCTTCTGCCCGTTCTGCGTCTTGACTTCTGCGTACCAAGTTCGGGTCTGGTATCACTCTCTGGTTGCGACCTGGCTCTCTCAACTGGGTGTTGTTCTTGTGCTTCTATGTGTAGCACCTGTCCTGGCTCTGATGCGGGAGTTTCTTTGCATGGAACCGTGCCCCATGGAGTACGCAGCTCCAACTTTCGGCAGTCAAGAACGGCGTTCGTTTGGACTAAGAAATCCAAGCCTAGAATGCCATGATTCTTCACCTTTGCTACCGTGATGGGGGCGTTGAAAAGCCAGTTGCCTATCTGCACTTCCAGCATCGCCTTCCCTCTGACTTGTACTGGTGTGCCAGCTGCTTGCTTCACAATTGTCGAAACTGGCTGCAAAAAAGGCTTCCTGTCTTCGGCGATCTGGTCGAAAACAGCTTCTGATATGAAGGTGGTTGTGGATCCAGTATCTATCAGCATGGTGAGAGGCTGACCATTCACCTTCCCATCTAGAAACAGCCCCTTTCTGCTTCCTCCACCTGATGCACCAAGTGGCCTGACCTGCTCACTGTCATCTGTATTTCTGCTCTGTTCGGCATTCTGTCGGGTACTCCCATTCAACCCATCTGGTACTGGTGGCGGTTGCGGTGGACCCGGACTACCATGTTGTGCAGTATACATGTCCTGTGGATTGCCACCATTTAACACCTCTGGAACCAGTTCTCCCTGTGGAACTTCGTTTCCTCTCTGGTAGTTGTAGTCTCTCTGGTAGTTGTAGTCCAGGTGACTAATTTTTGCTTCAGCTTTGGCGATTGCAGCTTCCAAGGCCTTCTCTAATCGCTGTAAGTTGCTGACCTGTGTCATTGGTTCTACCTCCTCCAGAACTCGACTGTAATAAGGTGTTCGCCTTCTATCATGCCTCCTAACCTCCATCTTGAGAAATGCTTCCGTGTTTAGTGCTGCTTCTACTGCAGCATCCAGCGTGCGTGGTTGTGCACGAAACAATCCTTCCCGGATATCTGGATTCTCAATGGCATCAAGGAAATGACCACGAGCCAGCCTATCTTGTCCATTCTCGTCAAATTCTGGATATGCCAGCACTGACAGGTCTCGTATGTTCTGACCTAGCTCTTGCAAAGATTCATTTGGTCCTCGACGATACTGGCGGAGTTCGGCCAGGTACACTTCAGCTTTCCCTGCAGGACCAAATCGTTTCTGCAATCTAGCAACCAAAGTCTCGTACGTTAAACGTACACCAGGTTGTTGAGAAAGCAGTTTAACAGCTGGCCCTCTCGTGCAGGCTGAAAGATACCGCACTGCTTCATCCTTCGTCCAGCCATTCACTCTGCCGCAAGCTTCGAAGTGAGTCAAATAGTCCAGAACTGATCCATGACCGTCAAACTTGTCTGGAAGTACATTTGGTTTTCTATTAACCAAATCTGCTCTGTAACTGCCATCTTCTGGATGCAATGATGTAGGCACTTTTGTTTGCCCCCTGAAAGTGGAAGCAAACTGCCCACTTCTTGGTTCTGCATATCCAGTAGCTCCGACGTCTGGTTGTGCGTAAATTGGGGAATATGCAAATTGAGACGTGGTACTTGAGGACGGTACTGTTTGTTCCCTGGAACCAAAGTCTGTCCTTGAAGCGGATTTTACAGTTGGCGTGTTTGCCAACGATGCCCGAAGTTCTCTCATCATTTGGTCTACCTCGACCATACTTCTCTCTAAGTATGCCATGACAGCAGCTGGTGACGGTGGTTGTTCCATATTGGTGGATTTGTACTGGTCGGCAAATCCCACTCCTGACACCACGTGTAACGAAATCGACGCTGCTTCCTCCAGCTGCGGTTTCGGTCAGGATAGCCCGAGCTGAGGACGTGGTACGTTTGGCGGAAATATACCACCTTGTCGAACCTGCTTTCTCTCTCCAAACCGTCACTACTGCGCCAAAGAGTTTAAATACGAAGAGTGCTCAGTGCCGAAATAAAGCACGCGTATATATTGTGGTACATGTCGATCGGCCCAGAGGGAAAGGTTATAGTCTTAATCAAGATGTTTTTATTTTTTTACTTTCTTTATTTTTTTCCTTCTTTTTCTGGACAGCGCTTTTGCCGTTTGGTAACGCCCTAACTGAAGGGCATAATCTTGATATTGTCCCTTGAAATACAAACTTATGTCCCAAAACAGATAGGAATCAACTCTAACTGCACCAGGGAGGAGACTGAGAGGGAGAGAGTTGGGAGGGGGGGGGGGTCCAAACATGTTCCCTGATATTAAGCTCTATATGAGCAAACACTGCGATATTTGACGGGAATGTCGAGAGAAGTTATTTAAAAATAATAATGTGCTATCTTTATTTTTCTATTAAATCAGAATATTTCATTTGATATGATTTATGGAACTTATAGGGATTATAGACCTGCAATGTAATTTTATTAGCCTTATTCTTTTTAAATTCAAGACAGAAAAAGGCTTTAATTAAATGAGATTGTGTGCGAGCAATTCCTTATATAAATGTAAAGATTACATTAAGAGTGGCGTATCCAAGATTATCCAGGAATGTACATGCCCCTATGTGCCAGCCAAAACAAAATATGACATAATATGAAAGGAAATGTGTACCCCCCCCCCCCCCCCCCCCCCCGCACAGAAACAATATAACCAACCAATATAACCAACTTATGGTAAGTTATTTGTAATATTCCGCTGTAGAAAATATGAGACGACGGGCGAAGAAAACAGTAAAGGGGCTTGCTCCGAAGCCATCACCAACGCAATAGGGCCTTTACCGATTGTACGAAAAGGGGGATGGCCTCCGTGTTTTGAATTGAATTAACTAGTAACCAACAATATAGCAGCTGATGATATAATTTATTTATTACCAGTCCTATTTTGTCTTTGTAGGAATATCCCATTACTTTTGCCCCATCTCTCTTTGTCTCCCCCCCCCCCCTCATTTTTCTCATATTCTCTTTTCTCTCTTACAACAGATCTGTAAAAAATGACTCCAATAGAATTGAGGAAAAAATAATGATCTCTTATTTTTTTAATTTGTGTTTTTATTTATAGGAAATCAACAAAAATCACAACAATTACAAGTGATTTACATGATTAAAAACAAAATCACTGAGCAAAAAAAAAAAAAAAAAAAAAAAAAAACCCAACAAAAACAAAATAAAGCAACTGGAACAAAAAAAAAAAACTGGACTAATAATATCTGATACCCTAGACCCCTCCTTTGACAGCCCTGCATCAATTTTGTGCCCCCCACCCTACTACATCCCGCATTCGCCCTTGTCATAGAATGTCAGTGTCAGACTCATATCCATAACAGGGTTCAGAAGCCCCCCCCCCCCCCCCCCCCCCCACACACACACACTACATTGTCGGTCTCTCGGTACCAAGGACAACCAAACAACGAACAGCAAGCAAAAAACCTGAATGAGCCAAGTTTTGGCAAACTGACATATCATCGGCAAAGCCAACGGCAACGCCACCACCTTTATCGGGGTCGCAGAGGGGTAGACCAAGCCTAGATAGTGCTAGACACCTATCACGTCCATGCACCTATTCCGCTCGGCTATTCCATGCTGCTTGCATGAACATCAGCCATTAGGCTAGGCGTAATGCGGTGATAGAACATTGATTATACGAATTTATGAATTTAACACATTGAATTTTGCCTCTGGTACATTAGAAATATAGTAGTGAACTGGAATTTAGTTAGATTTTCTTCTAACCGGCTAGGCTGGGTTTGCTTTCGGGCGGACGTACGTCTGCTACATGGTCGTCTGCTAGTGCACGATCTAATTGGATGTCGTCACTCACGTGATCGGTACACGCCCATTTACATTAGGTCATCGATAACAAATTTGAAGGCACGTGTAGTATGGCAAATTATTTTTTTTGGTCGAAAGCATGCATATTCCCGGGGATTTGTGCGGGGTTTATTGGACTCACCGAGCCTCAATTATACCCTTCCATAGCTTTAAATTTCATGTAAATCACATTTTTCCTAATTTCAAATAAATACTAGGGGAATTAAAATCATTTCAAAACCCCCGTTTTTATGTGTTAACCAATGGGAGCTGGAAGCCAAAAGCATGCATATTCCCGGGGATTTATGGGGGGTTTATTGGACTCATCGATCCTCAATTATACCCTTTCAGGGCTTTAAATTTCATGCAAATCACATTTTTTACATTTTCAAAGAAAAACTATGGGAATTATAATCACCCTAAAATTCCTTGTTTTTGCGTGTTAACCTATGACAGGCGAGACGTTTTTGGTCAAAAGCATGCATATTCCCGGGGATTTATGGGCGGTTTACTGAACTCATCAAGCCTTAATTATACCTTTTCAGAGCTTTAAATTTTATGTAAATCACGTTTTTTATATTTTCAAATAAAAATTATGGGAATTATAATCATCCTAAAAATCCTTGTTTTCGCGTGTAAACCTATGGCAGGAGAGACTTTTTGGGGGTAAAAAGCATGCATATTCCCGGGGATTTATGCGGGGTCTATTCAACTAGTTGAGTCTTAATTATACATTTTCAGAGCTTTAAATTTTATTCAAGGCACATTTTTCAAAATTTTAATTTAATTCTGCGGGAATTATAATCATTCAAAAATTCCCCTTTTTGCGTGCTAACCTATGGGAGATGGAAGGCCAAAAGCATGCATATTCCCGGGGATTTATCCGGGGTCCCTTGCACCTTTTGAGCCTTCATTAAGCCTTTTCAGATTCTCAAATTACATGTAAGCCACATTTACACTAAATTCAAGGTAATACTAGAGGAACTATAATCATTTTTAAAATCCATGTTTTCACGTGTTAACCCTATGGCAGATGACTCTGTCAAAAAGCAGGCATGATCCAAGGGATTCATATCGGCATTTATTGACAAAAAAGGTTCAAGAAATGTTTTTTCAACTATCCATCCTTTTTCTCGTGCAAAAATCAGACTTGAAAAAGATAGAGTAAGATATGAAATATCAAGAAAAAGTGAGACATATTTTCACGTGTTATACCTATGGAGAACGTATTTTTCCGAGTCTGTTTTTAACACAGCAAAGTATGCCTCCAAAATGTACTACGGAAGTAGGTCAGAGTAATCTGTCTTGATACTATTTAAAGTCATTGACTGCGCTATTTCTGCTAGTTTACTCTTCAGAAATACGCAGTACCGCACGACCATGTCTAGAAGTACGCAGCACCGCACGACCATGTCCAGACCTCGTTTTCAGTAGACTGCCATCCACCAGCTTCCCTGCGATGAGGTGCTAAGAAGGACCGGGCAAAAACCAAGAAATCAATCACTGGCGTAGCAATTGAACAAGTTATTTCTCAAAATCTTCCAAATTAATATTTGGAAAGACTGTGCAACACCATCATTTGAATGGCCTGCACACCAAGCCAGCCTGAAGTATCAGCCAACGTACAGTGAATGACTCAGCCGTAGACCAATTTTATTCAGCAAATACACCATAACATATGCAATCACATGTACAAGAAAAAGTGGTTAATTAAATACACATGCAATAATCAACTCATATTTTCCTAACTTTCCTTGCTTTGACCTAGGCAAATGACCTTCCAGATTAATTAGCATAAAATGCTAAATAGCTTGGTAACAATCATATAAAGCAAATATAACAACAACAAAAGTTACAGGCTAAAGTGTAACTAAAACATCATCTTTTCTCAGAAACGTAACATGATCGATCTCACATTTTGATAAAATGTTATTTTAACAAACTTCCCTATGTTTGTTAATTCTGGATACTCTATTGCCCGTCAAAAAACTCCGGAAGTTAAGATAATTTTCACTTGCACTATCATCTCATATAGAAACTTTCCTAATCTCATTTCCACCCATGACTTCGCTACAAAAACAAAAACGGGTAGTTACCCCCCCCCCCCCCCCCCCCCCTTCTTCTTCCCACTCTTTCCTACCACTCAGAAACTTTGTTCTTATCGAAGGTACCATATCTTGTCTTTTTTGTCTTCAGGTTATTTTTCGTTTCGGGACTGCAAGCATGGATCCTGGTTTATTCAGGCCCTCTGTGAAGAACTACTTTTGAACGCCCACCTGGATGATCTGGACACCATCATGAATAAGGTAAGGTCAATTGCTTTTATTTAGAAATTTCTATATACATAACATTTTATTATCAATCAGATTTAATTCTTTTATTGAAGGAAAATTCAGGCTTTGGTATTTTCAAAGAATGTATAAATAATAATGATTGACAAACAGTATTTTCTTATATTCTGTGCAAAGCGCTTATCATTTTCCGATTTATTTTACTGTATTTTTTAACATTAATATGAAATATTTTAATCAAAAAACTTATATCTAAAGCTCACTTTTTCATTCAGTAACCATTTCAAGAAAAGAATTTGCAAACCGAATAATCATTAGCAGAACTCATCCTTATTTGTAATCACTTTATCTCTCATCTAGGTAACGGGGCGTGTCATCAAGTACATCGCTTTCGTGAAGGGTTCTTTTGGACGAAAGCAAAAATCACTTCAAACACCAGAGATTTCCAAGAAGGGAATAACCAAAAAGATATTCTTCATGCCAAAGTTCCCACCTAATGAACCAGACAATGACTAAGCAGGCATACTTATAAATATTCTGTTTAGATTTGTTTCGTCCTCTACTTAGCCAGTCCGATTTCTCTTGAACAGAAAACTGTTGGAAAAAATATTGAATTAAAATACAGTGCAAATAATTTTGTTTTTGTTTTGCTGTGATGTACACGAGTTAAAGCCGATTTAGGAATATCAAATAAAAATTAATACAATGTGCAATTTGTATATAGCTCATCGGGCTGCCAAGATACATTAAAGATATCCTCCCCCCCCCCCCCCCCCCCCCCCCCCCCCGTTCCCGTATAGAGTAGATTCCGATCCTCTCTTTAATATTTTCTGGATACGCCACCGTTTGTACAACATACATTGCAAAAAATATCCTCTATAACATCAGTTCCAAAGCCAGAAATTTTCCAAATAGGTTAAGGTTTGATGGTATATTTTACCTGACTGCTAAGAAAGCATGTGTATGCTTGTAAGTAAGCAACCAGGGGACTGATGGCTTTAAGTCCTCTCCAAGGGACTTCGTAATGAGGATTAATGCCTTACCAAAGGGCACGAGCGCATCCACTTGGTTTGATAATGCTAAACGTTGTCTGATCAGAAGGTGGAGTTGTCGTACAATCTAATATAACTGCTTGAAAAAAACGATGTAACTAGGAGTGCATTTATTTAAACCATTGCTATGACGTCAATCTATTCAATAAAGTGTAGATTCTTTTTTAAGAATGCACGCAATGGTTTAAATCAGAGAATAGCCTTGGAAGTGTAGATTCGCCACTCCCAATCTACTCGGCTACGCCTCGTAGATTCGGAACTACGAATCTACACTTTCTCGGCTATTCTCCTTTATAGAATTAATGTCGTTTGGCATGGGTGAAACGTATGATACATTATGTGAATTTTGTGTGCAGTTTATATCAATCTGGCAGTGGCCTTGAGATGCATTCTTCGTGCATGAAAAAGATGCTTTGTATAGACACTAATAAGGGGGTAACTCGCTAGTCACAAGGACCGCTATTCATGAGGACCACTTATCCATTAGGACCGCTATCCGTAACACGTGACTAGATGAATAGCGGATTTGTATGAATCAGGGGCGATCCCGCCTTTTGTAAAAGAGGGGGCACAGAGCCAGAAAAGTACACAATTAATGGGGTAGTTTTTTGTTCGTTGTGTACTTAAGGTATGCCAGTTGGGTTTCAAAAGAGGGGGGCACGGGCCGGTTTACCCCTTATGTAGATCCGCCACTGGTATGAACAGCGGTCTTTACGAATAGCGAGTGGAACCCCTAATAATATGGCAGATACATTTTGCTATACTATGTGAAAGCAATATTTCCCGATGAATTATTGATGTCACTTCATGACAGAAGTTTTTGATTTATGTTGTAACCACTGTGATCACACGTGAGGAAAATCATTCAAAATAAAATAATTATTGTAGGTCTATAGTAGTATTCTAAAGAAAAAAAATTAAGGAATTTAAATTTCTAAACTATCACTGGCATACGAAGCTTCTCATTATTTACAAAACGGTCTTCAAATCACCCCATATCTTAAGTGTATGTGAAGAAGACTTATGATTCTCCTACATCGTTCCCGGTCAAACCTTGGATGAAAATGATTTATTTTTCAGCATACCTATCATGCCTGTAAAGATAATTTGAATTACAAATATCAAGATTTGTTTAGTTTTAACTTCAATTTTATGCAAGTAATCTGTCTCAATGTTTTTATTATCAAGTAATTCTCTCTCTCTCTCTCTCTAACGCTCGAGATATATCAATTTCTTTTTGTGTTATGTCTAAGAAGGTTCCATGTCGTTTTTGAAGGCACATAATTCGGAATGTTCGTTACTCCGAAGTGCATAATTCCAAAGGTTCGTAATTTCGTGCTGTAGGGTTCTATTACATTTTTCCGATTATGAACTCTATTTAATTTTCGGAATTGTGAACCTTCAGGGTAATGCAACATGCATGTATATTTCGGAATTATGAACTTTTGGAATTAGGAACCCTCGGAGAGCTAAGTACCCTCTTTAGGAACATGTGTACATCATAAAGACTCCTTAATGGACGTAGAATATTGCAGTAACATATGTAGGGCTAATAGGTGTTGCATATTTTTTTCAAATGTACATATCTATATATTTCATGTTCATCGAGGAGAATTCAGGCTCGCGTGTTTTCCATTCCGAAATCAAGCTTTAATCAAGATTATTTGAATCATTAACAACCCCCCCCCCCCCCCCCCCCTAAATCCCCAATATATTCAAACGACCAACATAATGAACGTCATGTCATACTAGACATGTAGTCAACCTACTCTTTTTTAATTTTAATTTCTTTTTATCCCTCTCTCTTCCATGAATCCCCCCTCTCTCTCTCTCAATCCCCACCCCCCTCTCTCTCTCTCTCTCACTCTCTCTCTCTCTCTCTCTCTCTCTATCTCTCTCTTTCTCTCTGTTCTATTATTTTGCGATGTGCGATTTTTTTCTCCCGCTATAGCCGAAAGCATGAGGGGCGGGAGCAGCTGCAGTAGACACTTATTTCGACACCTGGGCCTATTGCCCTTCGTGGGCTCCAATATGTCGTGCATGCTTTTGTATAGTCCATTTTTTAAATTATTATTTGAAAAGTCTCAACAAAATATACATGTCTATTATGTAAACAGTTCAGATAAGTTTGTAATTTGGAATTCACTTCATCACGAGCGAATAATTGAAAAAAAGTTGATTATATCAAAATGCTTTGTGTCTGATTATGTGTTTCGTTTAATCAAACAAAAATTAAACTGAAAGTATTTCATTGACCGCCAATGATAAACATTCACACTTTTTTGTGTAAGTTATCATAGAATTATCTTTCTTAAAAATTCAATCATGCTAGCACACAGATGATAAAATATGCCCATTTGGCAGTGGTGGATTAATTTTAAGAGTGGCACGATCTGATTATATTAAAGAATGTGCCCCCGATTGTGTTCTCCCCTCAAGTATATTACAAATATTTCGGGCTTGTACCCCCCCCCCCCCTTTTCCATTATCATGGAACCTCCCATGCATATGTATCATTACTTTTATCTATCAACAACTGTCAACCCCCCCCCCCCCCCCCCCAAAAAAAAAAAAAAAAAAAAAAAAAAAGGTTAACATTTAAAAGGATTAATATGGCTGATTTCTTCACAGAATTACGAACACGCTCGTGAAAGCAAATTTTAAACTTGGCAGCGAACACCTCTCTTAATATGAATCGGCTTTCACCGTCTCGCCTTGAATTAAATGCAGTAATTCAGCACAATAACATTTGTTCGTAGCGCCATAGAGATAAGTTTATGAAGCAGTATTCCACCTGCCAATGCTGCCTTCTATACACAAATATCCTGTCAAATATTTGAGCTGCCTCTTCTTCAGCTGTCCATTAAGGTTATTGTAATGCCACGCGCCGCCAATTTAAAGGTAATCTTTGTAGTATTCACCACGACCATGATCTTTGCTTCTAGATATCACATTAGACATGAGTGACATTATAGACTTTCTAAAATGGCAGTAACATATTCAAAGGAACTCGCAATGAATATTTATCTCATACATGGAGAACATTGCTATAAATACGGTACTGCTTGAAAACGGTGCTAATATTTTTTTTTTAAATTATAGTCTTGGGGGCTTGCTATAGATTTGATCATTATTAATTCATATTTAAGGTGAATTTAAGATTAGCAATAAGGAAGACCACGAAATTCCCCCGCCCTCATTTTACATTGTATTTGCAAATTGTTTTTTTTTTTAAAGAATTAGCCATTCATAATCACAGAGATATCATATAAATAATCTTCGGGTTTCAGCTTCCTTTCGCATAAGCCTGGATCTTTTTGCTGTATCATTTGTATTATTCCCTCCCGTTGCATACCATTTGATTTTGGTATAGCACGCATTTCCCATATGATAGACTCCAGGGCCCTGTAACATAAAGCTTGAAATTGATCTTACGATTGATTTTTACGACTGATTGTATATTGTAGTCAATGGGATTGATCGTAAAAATCAAAAATATCAATCTAAAGCTTTATGTCATAGGACCCAGGTCGAGTTACCTCAGGCAACGGGTTATAATAAAAGCGAACATGAATAATTTTGTACAAAAAACATGTCAGCCAATGTATTTTCATCTACGTAGTATCAGTAAAATCAGAAAGATATTGTCAGATAAAACAGTTGCCACTATAATTCATGCATTTGTAATGTCTCGTCTTGACTATTGCAATTCTCTTTTGTACAATGTGTCATCTTCTCAAATAGCTAAGCTACAAAGAGCACAAAACTCTGCTGCCAGAATATTGTCTAGGGCACGTAAATGCACAGGCGTAACCAGGATTTTTCAATAGGGGGGAGGGCAGACATGAAGGATCCAACCGCATAGCCAGGATTTCATTTTAGGGGGGCGGTTGTGGGGCACGTGCAGAGTGCGAAATTGGTGATGAGCACGCAAAGCGTGCTCCCGAGGGGTAGGGTGCAGGGAGGGGGAGTTTCCTCCCTCCCGCGAGTAGCGCGAAAGCTCTTACCTTTTACAGCAAATCTGAAAGATAATGGCTCGTAGTAATTTTTTTTTTAAGGCGGAAAGTTTTAAAAAAAACGCATTTTCTTGTGCATTTACCCAGGAAATTTTGCATTTGACCACCGCATTAGAGCGGTAGAGAAGCTAGAATTGTATACATTGATAAACGGTTTTCTATTCACTCACTAACAAAAACCCTATAGGCTTGAGAAAGAGTCGAGAAATTCAGCAAGGCGACCTAAAGTTGACATTTTTTTCAAAAGTTGAACTTTTAGTTTGCAAATGCTGTTTTATACACTTTATCCTATATTGGGAGCGCAATATTTAGCACATGAAACTTACATGATATAGCGAGCAAAGCAATTACATCTTTATTTTTTCAAACTTTTTGAACCCTTTAAACTATTTAAGAACTATAGACTGGGGGAGCGAAATTACGAGATTCTGAATGAAAATAATTATGCGAGTGAGCAAAGCGACCGAGCTTTAGAAAATTTTCGCATTTTAAACCTTCAAACACTAGATTTCCAGTGCATTTACCTTGCGGATTTGGGTCGGTGATCCGTAAAGTTTATGATTTTTATTCATTTCCCCCTATTTTTCTTTCTCTTCTTTGCGTTTTTTGCGCCCCCTCCAAGTGCTGCACGGGGCACGTGCCCCTCTGCCCCCTAGATACACCACTGAGCGAAGAGACCGAGCGGGTGTGGGAGGGGGTATCCCCCTCCTACATCAGGGAATTTTTCAAAACTCTGTCGATAAAACTTGCATTTTAGAGCATCCCAAAATGGTTTTTAATGAAAAGAAAAAATACACGCCAGTGGACGGAACCCCTTAACCCTTAATTGAGAATAACAATGCGAGCGAACAAATGTTACCAGGAACCACCAAAAAGTCGCCAGATATGAATTTTTAGTTAAGGTCTGATTCTGAAAGAGCAGATTCTCAGCTTTAAAATGATATGTAACTCATTAACATTGGATGCTCCTAACTCACTGTAGAATGCGCAGTCCTTTATAACGTTACTTCTGAGAAATAAGAGTTTAAAATTTGCAGTTTATTGAGCACTCTGACTTGCAAGGTGTTGTGCTAAGGTGACAAAAGGAGGATTAGAACTCAATTAAAATTTCTATGAAGGGATTATCAGATTGTCCTAAAACTTGGCATACTAATTAGTCATATCCTGTTCATCATTGTGCACAAGTATCAATGCAAGAACTTACCCTGTTTAAAATTAATGGGAGATCAAAATGAGGCAAGTATTCATGGTTGTAAAAAAGAAAAGTAATACCACAAAATCCAGAGAAGACACGCATAAGTCTAATAAAAGTTTTTTTAGATTACTTTAGAAAAAAGTATACCCTTTCAGGAAATACCAAAAACTAAAATATGACCATGCCAACCAAAAACACATTGATTGAGCTGTAACTGAAAATCACACAGTGCGACTTTTTGGTGGCTTTGTGGTGTCTTCGATATTTTCGCATTGAAATTATGGCATTTGTTATTTCCTTACTTCTAATCATTAAAGAATGTGATGGTATTTCAAGATCAAACATCATAAGTTTGGATAATTATTAGTTTTAAGTTAATGTATCATAATCCAAAAATATCGGGGGGAATAATACAGGCCACCCCCACCTCAATTTTATTTTGGATGTATACCCCCATCCCCCGGGATTGACACCCATGGTAAAAGGTGTGGGTGCAGGAGAGGAGAGTTATTTCCCCCCCCCCCCCCCCCCCTTCCCCGCGCGAAGCTCGAAAACTTTGACGTTTTAGCAAATTCTGAGAGCCAGATAACGGCTTGTAGCCCCTTTTAGGCCCTTTTTCTCTCACTTCCCCCGCTTTTTCGCTTTCGCTCTCGCCTTGTCTTTTTTTTAGTGACTGAATAGGGGGGGCCATGCCCCCCGGTGCCCCCCTGTCTACGCCAGTGCGTAAAAGGGATCATATTTCACCAATTTTGAAGGGTTACATTGGCTACCAGTCAGAGAGCGTATCGAGTATAAAATTCTGCTTATTACTTGGAAAGCATTATGGTTTTGCCCCCTCATATATTGAAAATATAATTTCTGAATATGTACCAACTCGTCTGCGTTCTTCTGGCAAAAATCTTATTGTGGCACAAAGAACGAAATCGTTTCTTAGTGACCGTGCCTTCTTAGCTGCGGCGCCTAGTTTATGGAACAAATAAACCACTTACATTCTAAAATCCGTTCCATAGACATTTTGGATTCTAAAAAGTTAAAATTGAAAACAGTCCTTTTTTCTAAAGCATACAGTGAAATGAAATTCAACACAGATTTGTAGTATTCTTCAGTCCATTTCTACCTTCTTGCTTCTCTCATTTTCATCATGCGCCTCGGAATAGTTAACTAGATAGATGTATTTGGCGCAATATAAGTGCGTTGTAATATTGTTATTTATTATCAAATGTATTAAAAAAGAATCCGACATGGTACATTGACACTGAACACAATACATGTACATATTATCAGTAAAATATTAATGCCAATGAAGCAAACACACATTTCTATTTTTCTATCTCATCTGAGATACTTTTAATGCCACAACCGTCTATCAGATTATTTAAAGAATAATCTTTTTGAAAGTGGATTTTTTTTTTTTTAATTTATAACTCACAACTTAACTTTCGTGTTAATGTCGATTTCAATATTTAGGATTGGGATAGTAGATGTATATACAGTGCGTCCCCCCCCCCCCCCAAAAAAAAAAAAAAAAAAAAAAAAAAGTTAACAGTTGGAAAAAGTCTCCTAAAATAAATATTTCAAAATATTTTTAGGAAATGTTCATACCTGTGAATAGCTTATGGTCTTCTCTATTAATGATACAAAAAATCTGGCAGTGTTGTACGCTCAAGACAAGTTAGCAAAAGCCAGCTATGTGCAAGGGTGCAGATCCACCTGGATAAGAACTGGTACTAGTATTCTGGCTTGTACTGGACGTTTAAAAACAAAGGAAACCCAACTTTGAAAAATTCCCGTAAATGAGCTATATGTTTACGGACAATGAAATGCATACCATATAGAAGAGTAATTTATAGTCTTTCAAATGGTAAATCGTTTAGGTTTCCAGGATTATGCATCACTAAACACCATCGTTTTCAAAATTTTGTGCAAAAATCTGGTCGGTTCACTTTCTTGTAAAACACAATAGGCATGATGTTCAGATGATGGCTTTTGTGAAACGGTCTGAGTGCTCCAATTCTCATTGTGGATGATTTTCTTTTTCAAATTAGTGTAAAGGAGATGTTATTCACCCATGATTCAGAATTTTTGCTATGTAAAACATTTTTCAGATGGGAATCGTTTTGCCAAGATGACAGTCTGGGTTAATTTTAACGAGGTTGCGTGCCTAAGAACAAGTGCGAACCAGAAAGATTGCAATATCACAACGAATTGGAAATCGAAGACAAAGTGTATAAAGAAAAGGCAATTTGAAACTCGTACATGTGTTTGAAGATTTGACTTTGCTGATTTTCAGAAATGTCAGTTTTTTGTTGAAAATCAGCAGAATACACCTGCAACACTGAATATATACGAACATGTTCTCTGTGCTCTCTGAACAACCCGTTCCATGCTTTGTGAGGTTCGTAAGACTCTTTGTTAAAGGCCAAGTCCACCCTAATATCAAGTTGATTTGAATAAATAGAGTAAAATTAAACAAGCGTAACAGTGAAAATTTCACTGAAATCTGATGTAAAATAAGAAAGTTACGGCATTTTGAAGTTTTGCATTATTTCATGAAACAGTGATATGCATAGCATGGGCGGTATGCAAATGAGTGAACCGATGATGTCATGCACTCACTTTTCCTTATGTATTTTATTATATGAAATATCATATATTTCATTTTTTTTTTGCTTCAATAATGTAAAACATGGTTTGACTCCATATGGAACATGTAAAATCATCATTAGTGTAACTTATTTTCATACAAGGAAGGGATTCTTTATTATCACATCTATAAAAATTGAAATATTTGAAATTTCATATAATAAAATACATAAGGAAAAGTGAGTGTGTGACATCATCGGTTCACTCATTTGCATACCGCCCATGCTATGCATATCACTGTTTCATGAAATAATGCAAAACTTCAAAATGCCGTAACTTTCTTATTTTACATCCGATTTCAGTGACATTTTCACTGTTACACTTGTTTAATTTTACTCTATTTATTCAAATTAACTTGATATGAGGGTGGACTTGGCCTTTAAGGCGTAAAGTTAGAGATTTGCTTACTAACGAATGGCC
The DNA here is from genome assembly GCA_025617745.1 of Heliocidaris erythrogramma. NCBI lineage: Eukaryota > Metazoa > Echinodermata > Echinoidea > Camarodonta > Echinometridae > Heliocidaris > Heliocidaris erythrogramma. Next base: position 21,412,846 of record CM046856.1, read on the forward strand.
ATGAAGAGCAACCAAGCTAGTGAACAAAGCCATTCAACCCAAACCATGCCTATTGTGATTTTTAAAAAGTGAACAAACTAGAATTTTGCACAAAATTTGGAAGACAATGGTGTCCATTGATGCGTGACCCTGGAAACCTGAACAAGTTACCACTGGAAAGCTAATGAATTACTCTTTTATATGATATGAAATTAAACGCCGTTTGTCCAGTTGGGTTTCCTTTTTTAACGTCCAGTATTAACGATGTTGAGTCATGAAAAGGCTTCATATTCTGATCATTAAAATCAATTTATTGAAGAACAAGTTTGTTTTTGACGTATCCTTACAAATTATATCACATTAACATTTCATGTTTATAGCATGTTATTAAAATTACCGTTATGTGAGGCTTTTGTTTTAAGTTAAGCTGGCTTGCTCACCCAGGCATAAAGTTTTGATGTGATATTCCAGGACATGGGATAGCAAGCCTCTTCTTTCATAAATACTGATCACAATATGGCAATAATTATCTAAGCCTTTTTACAACTCTGAACTCCTTCTGATACCAGCCAGAACATACAATGTTTTGTTAAGTGCGGACTTTAAACCTTTCAAAAAAGTGTTTTTGCTCACTCAAGCATAAAATATCGTTAAAAGTTTCGGTGTCATTTGATAGAAGCATAACTCCTTGGTAGAAGAGACCCTAAACTATACAGAGGTGTGAAATTTCCCTGAAAAATATTTTGAATATATGTTTGGGGAGACCGGTTCTCAAATTTGCTGATACAAATTCAAATTCTTGTCTGAAATTTGCACCCTTTCACAAAAGTGGCTTTTGTTCAGTAAAGCGTAACATATCGTCTGATTTTGGGGTGTCATTTCATAAGAGAGACTCAAGCTATCCACCAGGATGAAGATGTTTTGATTTTTTTTGGAAATATTTACGTGGGAAGACTTTTTTTAACTTAACTTTTTTATTGACTCATACTGTATACGTTTTGTAATTAAAGAATTATCCAGAATACTGACAAACACACTGTATTCAAGGAATTCATAAAACCGGCATAAAAGAAAACATGGGGTAATTAGCTTCACATTTCAAATTAGTCACACAAAAAAAATCAGTATAAATGTAGTGGTATATAGTGTAATGACAACATAATATATCATAACACTTAATCCCAAGCACTGTACAGTTGAACATTTCTTTATAAGTGTGGAAAGTCGGTTTTTTGGTTGTTATTTGTTGTTTCGTGTAAATGGGTGTGTGTGTGCGTGTGTGTGTGTGTGTGTGTGGTTGGTCGTTTATGACCGAATGTAAAAAGAAAAATCCATCTTATGTAATTTCAATGCTCAGTTGATGGGTTTTTTTTGCCCACCTATAACAATATTCTCTAAACGAACAAACAAAGATGATGCTCACATTTCATGCACAAAATATTATACCGTAAATCTTAATATTCTTAAAGTTTGTGTTGGTGACTAAACCAATGATAATAACGAATCAGGGCTATAAAATTTGAAATGATAAGAGAGAAAAAGGGGGTGATCACTGTATTTCTAATCTTAGTAAAAGTGGTAAGTTGTAAACTTTTTAGAATGTATTTACGTGCAAGTGAGATATCTGGTGCAGTTTTCACAACATTAACCGAGGGGCATACACAGTCTCTCCTTTTCGAGGTGACAAAGCACGATCAAATCACAAACCTGGCCCCTCAATTTCAAACTTTCCAGCGTATCACTTCCTCTTTTATTTCAGAGCAGTCATTCTTATCCCAAGACTTGGTCAAGATCAAGCATTCATCCATGTCAATTTGTTGAAGCATTGACGACATGCCATCAGGCACAATCGTCTCGCTTCAGAGTTTGTCATCAGATAAATGATGGGCTGTACCCAGGTGTTGCTCACAGACATCTTGTCCAAGGTAGCCAAGACAGATGGCCTTTCTATCGGTATGATAAACATCATCACATAAGGTACCCACACAGCACAAAATGAGCCTGTCAGAAGGAAAATCGTGAGGAACCCTTTCAACCTCCTCTCACGTGGTCGGGAAGGGTTTGGGTGATCACGCACGGCATCAATGTAGAAATCGTCTGGAGGTTGACTACGATTTTCAGAAGTGCACTGGCCGTTCTCAGTATTGGCATGGCTGGCGATGTTGTGGCGATTGGTCACGGGAAAAGCTGCAGTAGCTCTTAATTTTCGCGCAATGATGAGTAACTTGATGTATAGTGTTGTTGTAAAGACAACCATTGCGCACACTGGGGCGACTGAAAACACCGTGTGCGCCATGGATGTCCACTGAGCTTGTACACTAAGATCTGTGGACAGGCAACGGTTTGTCAGGAGCTTCACGAAGGGTGAATCTGGGATTGGTAGGTAAACCCCACATATCAGGACAATCACCAGGAAGGCTATTCCAAGTGTGAAGTAAAACCTCGTTCTGGTTACAATGGTGTAATAGCGCAGTGGTCTGGTGACGAGGAGATAAAGATTGAAACTGATGCCACAGAGACAACCCATAACAGAATAGAAGGTGATATAATAAACAAAGGGAAACACCATACTCAGGATGTAGCAAGTTTCTTTATGTAAAAACCAAAAGATGAGCCAAATGCACCAATTGCAGCCTAATATCATATCTGATACTGCAAGAATCTGGTAAAGAACGCTCATGTATTCTTGAAGCTCTTTTTGGTGTCTTACAGCGACCAGGACGATGGTATTCAAAATCACGCAGGGAAGAATTAAACAAATGTACAATACAGTCACTGGTTCATCAGGCTTTAGATTCCCACTGGCTATCGTATTGTTAACGGCGTCTGAGACTGGTGTAGTTGCCATTTTCACTTTGCGGGCATACAGCCAAAATATAATTATCTTCTCTTTTCTTCGTGAGACAGTGAACTGCGAAAGCTGGATGTTATGAAATTCCTGTAGACTCACCTCATTAATAACAAAATGATCCGTGGCTTCGCCAAAAACCTTGGATGTGACATACCATAGCCCAAGTATTAAAAGTATTAAAGTAAGAATAGAGATGCATTTATAGCAACGGTCGTTTATTCAAGCGCCTCGTCTATTTTTATTAGAATCTCCAGAAAAAATACTCTATCTGTCCTTGCTCTCATCATTGCATATGTTAATTGGAATATAATGTTTTACTAGTCAGATACGACATATTGCATAAATAATTATCGAAGATCAATCACATGATGTCAACAAGGACAAAGTCATGGAAGGTAATTGTAATTCGTATCAGTACTGCGAGCGTTCCTGTCAGATCGTTTCAGACTTTCACATTTTGATGGTGTACATAGCTGCGGTGGTTGAAGAAGGCCTTTCCATCACCATGGATATGACGGAGAATGCTTTACTTGCAAACTTAACGTCAATCATTTTGCAGGCAGATTGTTGGTACTTTTGAAAAGAATGAAAGGCGTATTCCTTGCGCATGGGTCAATATATCGTATCATATCATGACTTCCAACTATCAGCTTTCTGATGCTTGTGCCTGCCCTAAAAACTTGCCAAGGATTGCTTTGAACGAGGCCTAGTTATTCCCTCCATTCCTTTGATCAAAAGGGCCATTAAATAAATCGATATTCCTCATAGTCTAGAATATTCAGAATTAAATAGAATATTATTTCAAATATGCCTTTACATATCATGGCTAAGTAAGCTGACTTGAAATGATTGATAGATTGAAGCCTCTTCTATGTCTTTAGATATTTATCACCCTTGGGTTTTTCTCCCCCACCCCCCCCCCCCCCCTCTCTCTCTCTCTCTCTCTCTCTCACACACACACACACACACACACACACCCACACACCTTTCAGTCTTCTTTTCCATTCATACTGAGTAAATTGCAGAGTGAAGTATCATTAAATTTTCCTCCTTGCTCAGTGGATTTTTATACCTAAGGTACATCTAATATTTCACGCAATCCCTTCCTTTTTATCAACTTTGTCTTTCAAAATAGTTTCGTTTCACTTACACATTACCATTTTCATCCATTTCTTCTATATTCATTTCCACGTTTTGCCCTCAATTCTCCTACTTCTAAATAGATTATGTGACATTTAATGCAGAAATAGTGCCATGTATAAATCCATCTTAAATTGCATGCAAAACATGACTTAATGTGACAAATTCGACTCTATATTTCCATTTTCATTAATAAAATGGCTTTCTTTCATTTTGTGAGATAAATATTTGTACTCTATTTTGGTTTCCTTGGTTATCATGCTTTCACGAACACTTTAAATGGATTTGGTATTTATTGTTGGAAAATGCTAAATATTGAACCTGTAAAGAGAAGGTCAAGTTCTGGTAATAGTGAATTATACTTTTTGAACTTTCTCATTCTTTTTATGTTAGTTTGGAAGAAGGTCATAGTAGAAATGTCTCCTGAAAAATATTGCTTTTCAAATGCCCACATATTGGAAATATGAAGAGAACAAAAAAAAAAAAAGGGCTGAAGTTTTTGGGCAGAATATTCATGCCACATGTTTTTGTTTTTTTCTGTGTGCAGTGCATGTGCTTTCCAGCGAGTCAATTTCTTATCATTTTGACGATTCCAAAACCTAACAGCAGGGGCGGATCCAGGATTTTGTATGGGGGGCACACAAATGTAGGTTTGTCCATTTTGCTTGGAGGGAGACCCGTATTTTTTTGGTCTCGCCAGCTCTGGAATAGTCGCTCATTGGGGGTGGGCGCGACTAAATATTTTCCCCAGCCATTCTTTGTAAAGTGAAACTATCGGTCACACACGTGACCATCTAATTTGCCTCACTGCCGGGAAATCAAATTACATTTTATTGATTCTTTTTGGGGGTCTAATTTCCCTCCATAAAATCTCTGACAAGCAAAAAAAACCCCCAAAAAATCCCGTATTTATTTTTGGTCTTGCAACTCTCAAAAAGTCGCTCGGGGGGGGGGGGGGGGGGGGGGGGGGGGGGGGGGGGGCAAATAAAAATTTCCCCCACCCCCCAAACAAAAAGAATTTCGTTCTAAAGGGGGGGCACAGGCCGGATGTGCCCCCCCCCCCCTAAATCCGCCACTGCCTCACAGTCCATAGACATGTTCAACTTTTCCCCAATTGCTTCAAGGGGCCATTCTTTGTAAAGTGAAACTATTGGTCAAAAAATAATTACCCTCCATCTGTTGGGGGTAAGATTGTTATTCTAATATTATCCAAAATTAGAGACTTCTATTACAAGACTAATACTGGAAAATTTGGTTTGAATAAACTATTTTTTCAGGATTTTAGTCACGCATGTGACTGAGAATGGCCCCAAAACAGTTTCTTTCATAATGTATATGTAATTGCATGACCAGGACTCATCCTTAGCTCATAAAAAAAATCTACCTTTCAGTAATCCAAATAGAAGACATGCTTCACAAAGAAAAAGCTATTCTGGCAAACAGCTCATTTAATCATTATTACATCCCAAATTGGGATTTCAAGTTGACATCATCATTATCAGACAATATCATAATACATGTATTTAGAAGAAGGCAACTCTTTGATTATTGTATAACTCACAAGCAACCCTATGTAACATCAAGAAATGGAAGAGAATTACATTATTTTCTCAAGAGTAACAAAAAATAGCTATTGCAGCAATACCATTTTCTCTCTTTAACAAACAAACAACAACAAAAAAAGGAAGGAGGAAAAAAAGATAACACACAATATTTGATAGTAAATTCTTTGATCACAACTTAAGACACAAGACAAATTGTCTATACTGATAATGTATACTTACTGTAAAATCTTTTAGGTAACTATCTGAGAAGAGTGGCATTAGAGTAAGTACGAAATATATTGCAGGATGGATACATGTTAAATGAACTTTCTCTGAGTAACATACCTCTGTAATGTCATAGAATATTAACGTTCAGGTTAACTATGTTCCGTACTTAACACGGCAGACAAAAACAGGAACGTGAAAATGGAATGAGTGAGTTTAGCTTCTGGCTGTGTATGTACAGTAAATATTGTTACACTTCACTTCCTCATTACAAGCGAGGTGTACGTATATGTCTGATATGGGGCTTAGTAAAATGAATAGAACATAAATACAACGTACAGTGTATATTCAAAGTTTCCTCATGATCCCCTTTCAAACACAAACTACACCTCAGAAAATTCATTTCATAACCTTGATAATCTCACGAAGTCAAATTGAGTCTGCCTTTTTTCAAGTTCAAATACAATGGAGAGCAAAATCATATTTGCCCGTGACAAAAAGTACTCTCTAAAAATAAAATTGCAGCAATAACACACACGGTTTGACCTTTGCTACATCAGTTTTCACCTTTTTTCGTCAGTAATTCTTATAACCCTCGTCAAAAAAAAATAATAAGACATAATGCAATTCATTCCACAAGATTCAACTTCTCTTACACTGAAATTTACAGTGGCGCGATGGCTCAGTTGGTAGAGCAGTGGTCTCGTACTTAAAGCCATCGGTCCCCTGGTTGCTTACTTGCAAGCATACACATGCTTTCTTAGCAGTCGGGTAAAATAAACCATCAAACTTTTACAGTAGGTGACATGCAACATGGAAGGCAAATACATATAGTTGACAAGGAAAAAAAATATATAAGAACATTAGAGAACTCAATAGTTATTCAAGTAAGGACAGGGTATCCAGTTTAACATCTCAGGAAGTCATTGTCACTTTTGACGATCCTTACAGTCTCCAGGTTTTGCTTAACAATGGTCGAATCCTTTTTTCTAAACCCTAGAAGAAACTCTTGTAAGACTAATATTTCTTTGCATCTAACAATTGTTATCAACTGCATGCAACAGTACATAAAAAGAAGGATTTTTTTTTTTTTTTTAATCAACCGCTAATTCTATCATCGCCCATGCAGAATTTTTCTTGTGCACATATTCTGAGGTGCCTTCATTAGGAATTTAAACATCTACTTTTAAGGAATAACTGGAAAGCCTTAGTTTTGAATGACAGGTGAATGAAGGGGTTAATGCGAGCATATACGTAAAAAGAGCAATAGGATATAGGGATGTCAAAAAAAAGAGAAAAAGGGAGTGATTTCATCAACAGTAGGCAGCAAAAGATATAGAAAACAGAAGAAGATTATACTCGGTGAGAAAGAGAGTTAACATAAAATACGTGAACAAACATGTTAATTTCACTCTTGCTATGGTGATAACTAGCTCTTATATCTGGTAGGCTTTCTTTAGCTTCTTCAGATCCTCCTCCTTGCATATGTCTGGCTTAGATGAGATCATGTTGATGCATCGCTGCATGTCTGGGGTGGTGAAAGAAACAAGAAATATAAAGGTATAGATTACCTCTAAATCTTTTTGAAGTTAGTTTTGGTTTAACATACATAAAATCTACATCCATATGCAATTTGAAATTTGTTGCAAGGATCCTAGCTCATGCAATTCTCCGTTCCGGGCATCCGGAAACTTTCGTCTTGATGGCAGCCGCTGGGTGAAAACAAAAGCTTGGCAACGCATAGCAACACATTGACTTTGCGCACATTTTGGTTTTATGGCAAGAATGTTTTTTTCTTTTCTTCATCAAAATGCCGAAAATTTGATGTGCCATAGGTTGTCACAACCACAGTATAATGCAGGGATAATCTCTTTCATTTTGTATTTTTCCCGAACACGTTAAATACCGTTAAAGATGGGGAAAATGGGTAAACGCGATCAAAATCGGCAGGAAAAATCCAGATAACAACGAACGCTGGGAACCGACGAATTACGTTCGGATCATTTTTTCGGATTATTTCATAATAGGTACATATCTTGCCGATATTTAGCTTCAGTCTTATATATATATATATATATATATTTAACGATAGATCTATATATTTCAAAGACAGAAAATGTGTCAAGGGAACCAAAAACAAAAACTCGCTCATGCAGCTGTTCACAGTATTGTATCGTTACGGTATGGGACTTAGTACAGTCCCACCTACTCAGTTTTGTGAAAGTTTTGTTTTTGAATTCCCTGAATACGACATCAACCACTCCTACAAGTATGAGGTCATCCTGCCAGGAGTGAATTTCCGATGATGTTCACTGTGCGAGAGTCGTTCTAAGTGCATAGAAATAAAATGCAATGGATTTACTGCACGCAAATGCTACGTGTGGGACCAAAGTCAACTAAGTACGACGCTCAAGCGGGCCGTGTTTTCACCCACTGAGGCGTTACTAGGGTCGTCATTAGGAAACTGACGTCACGCCGGAACGCAGAATACTGCATCACTATGTCAATAAGGCAATTTGTAAATACAATATGCGCATGTGCAGATAAAAGTCATTTGTACGGAGTACAATTGACCTCTATACCCTGTCATTTTGTACGCACCACGATGCACGTACCGGTATGATTTGACATGTTAAACAAGCAGCGAGTCCACCAAAACAAATGTGTGTGCGTTTACAAATAAGGGTCACTACAGGGTCATTTGTACCATGAATTAATTACGAACTGGCTTATTGTAAGCAATCTGTGATACATGACAGGGGGAGAGAGAAAGAGAGAGACCTCTTTAGAGAGGGAAAGAAAGAAATAGAAAGAGAGAGAAAGAGCAGGATTTCTTACTGTCTTTGTCCATCTTGGAGAGGAACATGGCAACTGTCTTGAAGCGGTCAACGCATCTTAGCTTGTTGAGAAGCTGGTACGTGAAGACAGGGTCTTCTTCTGCTAAGTGGTTGGCAGAAGCACTCAAGATCTTCCCCAGCATCTCCCCATCAAGTTTGTTGCTCAGAACTAGAATGCCAATGAACACAAGAGTAATTACATGGTGACAATTCATAACAGTTGGAAGTAGGAGGAGTGATGAGGACTTTAGACTTTTGGTAAAAACAATGCAAATGTATCTACATGAAATTGATTCAATAACATTCTTTACAACAAGGAAAGTGCTCTATTATGATGCTGGCTAATACCAAGAGTTCTGCATAGTCAAAAATGGGAAAGTGACTTTCCTTAATTTCTTTGTAAATCAGCGGCATTTTTTTCTAAAGTTATAATTATCATCTATTCCACTTTATTTAGATATAACCCTTCCTCCTGCACAACAATATAATCTTCAAGACCTTTCTTTATTAGATGATCAATGGAAATGTAGGTTTATGCATATAATTTGCATAACATATTGTATAAAAAGTGGAAAAAAGAATTTGGGATTTACAGATAAATCAATAACAAATTTGCATTCTATTAGTGATTCTCAAGTATGTGCAAAGTTTGACTGCCATTGATCATGTCGCAGACAAGAACAGAAGGGGGATGTATATTTCTCACCTTTTGGCATATCGTTTGGCTGCACCTGTTTCAAGAGCTTGGCATGCCCCTCTACATTCTTCTTTTTCTTGAGTGACGTCCACTCTTGCATGAATTCATAAGCACTCATCTAAAAAGTGTAGAAAAAAAATCTTGATGTTGAAATTTACATCAATTATCTACTTTGTCATTCACAATCCCGTAGAGAAACGGTAAACAGAAGTATGTCATTGGATGCAAACTTCCATAAGCTTACTACATTCTTTATCAAAATAAGATTAAGCTTGATGCGTATTGTTAATACAGAGAGTATATCATACATCAATTCATGGAGTATGGTTCTGTTGTGACAAGTCTTTTGGAAACATTCCTATTTCCCAAACAGATGGGTTACATTTTCTAAGCCTACTGGTTCTCCTTATTTTCATTAGAATGTCAAATTGAATTGAAAGAAAAAACCTCTACTCTAGTTATAAAATTTCTATTCATTCAAAGAACTGATATAACACAAATGTTCAGAATAAAAAATGGAGAGATAATAAGCTGGTGGTAAATTTACCTTTTTGGGGGCTTGCACACCATTGGCAACTTTTGATGAAGACGAAGGCTTCTTAAGCTTCTCCCTTTTTTCTCCGGCAGCAGCTGCATCCTTCTTCATGTTCTCTTTTCTTCCAGTGTCTACAACTCCCTTTTCAGTGGCTCTCCCCTCAGGTTGAGAGCTCGAGGATGCTTTGCTTTTCGTGGATACTGGCTCCTGTTGTGATAACAGAGTTAGCGATAATGTTAGAAGGTCCGGTTGGAAGCAGTTGGGTAGAGTTAACAATTGTTTGGGAATAGGCAGAAGAAGTTGAAACAGCTGTCTGCTTTACTTGTTTATATTTACTTGACACTGACAGTTTTTCATGTTCTACATTTATTATATCAAAAGTCATATCAAAAATATCAAAAGTGTTTTACATATACAATACAAACATAAGCCAACTATAAAATGCTGTTCATCATCAAAATTGCAAATGAAAATGGCACTGGTGATAACAATGATGGTAGAAGTGATGGCGTTGATGTGTCATTGCAACTGGTGATGATTACAAAAGGACAGTCCTTGTATGTGCATTGTCAAGAAAACTCTAATTGAGTTAATGCACTCACTGACAATAATGAAAGAGAAAATCTTCACTTACCCTATCTTCATCACTACTCTCATTTACTTCTTCGATCTGCACTCTCTTCCCTGATTTCTTCTTCTTTTTCCCTCCATTCTCTTCTCCCGTCTTTCCTTGGTTTTGGTTGCTTTCCTGGGCTGCCTTGCTCTGCTTATCCCTCAAGTCCTATAAAGATTAAAAACAAGCAGAAGGGCAACTCAGTTGGCATTTTTTTTTCTCAGGGATGCAAGCAGATTAGATCAACCAATGGTTGCAATCTCACCCCTTTTCCCTCTTTCCAATCCACTCAACACTTCCCTTCTTTTCAATCCTCTTCATCCCAAAGTTTTTTACCTGTTCCGTTTCCTAGGTAAATTCTAGGTAAATCTGCCTCTCCCCCGTCTGTCATATTTGGTTCCCATCACTGTCCACATATTTAAATAAATCCCTAATATATACTCGTCATTTTTGTCCTCTGTCCCGACTACTGTTTCATTTCTCCATCTGCACCCCCCCCCCAATTCCATATGTCTGTTGTTTTTCTTTCTCTCTCTCCCTCTTCTTCTTTCTCTTTCTCTTTCACCTTCCACACCTCTCTCTCTCTCTCTCTCTCTCTCTCTCTCTCTCTCTCTCATCCTGCTCTCTCTTCCCCCTCCCTTCATCCCTCTTTTTGTCCCCTTCTAAGTCCATCCCTTCACCTCCATAAACTTACTAGCACTACTCACCTTTCTCCACGCATCTTTAACCAGTTCTAGTTCCTTCTTGGCAGGGGCATTGGTAGGTTCTATTTTGAGCAGATTCATCAGATCTTTAACACTCTCTTGGAAGCTGCCCAACATCTTGACAAATAAATAGGAAGAAAATATGCAAAGCATCAGACAAATGATAACATTTATCATCACACTATCATTGATTTTGCATATATGCTTGTATCTATGAGCATTTTCAAATGCTAGAGCTCAACTAGCTATGAGATTAAACAAACATGCAATTGGCCGATATACTACTGACATGAAGAATAGGGCAAGTGGCTCACAGTCCCATCACAAATATTTAAACAATGGGCATTTGCTTGTTCTCCTCACGCTATTAAAAAACAATGAAATCAACTGAATAGATGAATTCCTTACCTTCCTTGCCTGGGCTCTACGATAGAGAGCTTTGATTCCCTTGGGATCTCTCTCCAGTGCCTCACTGCAGTCTTCAATTGCATCTTCAGGCTGGGAGGTGAAGGCAATGAGAAAATAAAATAGCCATAAAACAGAAGTTGTAATAATGTAGCTTCAGCAAAGTCAAGCCATAACATCCGTTTATCTTAGACAGCTGAATGCGCTTCATAATGTTCCATTTCATACTTAAATAGAGGCTTTGCTTCATTGAACAGTTCACTAGTGGTTCTTATCAACAGTCCAATACAAAAAAAAAAGGAAAACTTGGTATACATGTATATATTCTTGCCATCTTATTCAATCTACCCCTTTTTATATATTGGTCTTTTCAGAGTCAATCACTTATTTTAACCCTAAGTTAACTTGGGGGGGGGGGTGTCAATTCCCCCCCCCCCCCCCCCCCCCGTAGTAATTTAGCGACTACTCCGTGTTAGATAAAGTTATCCTTTCATGACCTCTTTTCGTTGAAGTCTTGCACAACTTTTGGTACTAAATTTGCGAAGATCGGTCCAAGCATTAGAAGGTCACATGACAATTAAGGGTCAAAGGTCATCCCAAAATAGTGACTTTTCTATACAGGTGTGTATAACAGAATGGACATGTTCTGAAACTTGTGAAATACAATCCATTTTTCCCATACAATTTTTTTCCTTGCCTTTAAAGTTGTCATATCTAATTTCATTGTCAAAATAATACAAAACATAAAAACTATGAATAGAATACAAAAGAAATGAAAAGCAAGGAATACATAAGCAATATATGCAAATTTCATGCATACTTTTGTATGTAAATAGAGAAAACCATAGTAAACAAAGTAAATACCTAAATCTCAAACTTATCAATGTCTGCAATTCATTTGAGTCAATATAATAGTTATGTTTTTCTTTAAAATTAGCAAAATTAGCAAAAAGTAGAGTACTTTGGTAATTAATATGCACATGATCTGCATATCGTCGCATCAGTGTAAAAAAGGGATAGCGCTCATTGACACTATACATGGGCGTTAAGCCCTTCTTACACTGATGCCACGATATTTAACATTGGATCGTTTAAACGAAAACGCGTTGCTAATACTTCAATGTACATCCATGCAAAATTTTGTGTGAACCGGACATTCGGTCTCAAATTGCCCCCCCCCCCCCCCCCCCCCCCCCCCCCCCCCCGGTAAAAACCCAGTTAAAATAGGGTTAAACCTCAGACCTCCATTTAAACAAGCACAATTTTTGTACAAATGTCACAGTGTAGTATATTAAGAGAGTTGACGTAATTTTAGTTTTCCACTAAATTTGGTAATAGCGTTCATCACAGAAATGATATTTGAAAATTCATCTTTATTTACATCTATATCTACTACAACAATTACCTACAAAGGTCAGTTTTTGGTTTCAGTTGCCAAACATTTATCAATTACCAATTTAAAGGAAGAAGATATAATATGAAGAGTACGAAAACAATTTTTGGATCATGATTGTACCTTACACAAAACACAAGGAGAAACAATTGTTTTAGAGGTTTTCTTACCAGGTTCAGCTTAAGATAGCAGAGAGCCCTGTTAGAATAGCTGGCAGCCTGGCTAGGGTCTACCTCAATACTACGTGTGTAACAGGCAATAGCTTGACTGTACTCTCCCTGCAATACGTAAAATATGAATCAAAGACAAGGTAGTACAGTTAACTCTGCATAACTCGAAGTCACATAAATTGAACTTTCCCTATAAAGTGGAATCAATTTTTTTTTTTACCAAACTAGGTGAAACATGTGTTATTTACATTTCCTAAGTCAAATTTTGCATAAGTCGAACTATATTTTGCGGTCCCAACAGATTGGACTCATGTAAAGTTAACTGTATATGACAAGGCCCAGAATGAAAAACTACAGAAGAGTTCCGTGAGCTTTCTATGTATAAAGGAGAGGTTGCATGGATTTTGTGAATTGTTGTAAAGAACAGTCATCAGTATCCATAAAATAACTAAAATGACATGGAAAGTTTAAATAAATTTGATTTCGTCACCTAATTTAGTAAAATATCATGGTAAGCAGCTTTAGCACACAACTGGTAGAAGAACTATAAAACATACCATGAAGAAACTGAATAAAGATTTGAGAAACAACAATAAGTTTAAAGAAGATAAAGAAAAGGATGATATCGATGGGGGAAAAAAAAACAATTGGAGAATATGCCAATAAGCTTTTAATAAAGGTGATTACGATAATGATGATGAATTAGAATACCTTCTTCACAAGGTCATTGCCCTGGGTCTTAAATTCCTGGTATCTCTCTTCCTTGGTCTTTGGTTTATCTGGAGTACTCCTTGTCTCTCCTGCTCCTCCCTGTGAAGGTTGTGATGGTGATGCAGGAGGAGGATTGCTGGTAGGAGTGGTCTTCCTAGGTGATGTGACACCCCCTTCCGAAATGGGTGAAGCTACCTTTTGGGCAGTGGGTGGGGCTTTTACATCAGAAGGGGTGCTAGATGATGATGGAAGAGGGACTTCTGCCACAGGGGGTGTGGCCTGCACAGTACTGGTTTTGGCAGCTAAACCCAATTTAAGAGCGCATAGAAAAAGCAAAGAGAAGGGTCAGTTCAATTGCTTCTATTCACACTGTAAATAAGTTTGTTTCCCTTTAATTTAAATACAAATCTCAAAAATTTAAAAAAAAAAAATTTTCCTGCTCAGCAAACCAGCATGATCAAAATGCACCCTATCACAGATATTTTTAAATACGTCTTCCAATGAGCGGAAGTCATATTATTGAGCCACACTTTTAACAGAATAAAACCCGCTTTCTCTCTGAAATAAGATTACACAGCCACACTTTATAATCTCCACTGTATAAAATAGTTTTCTTTTACTATTATTGGGGGGAGAAGTTCTTTCCAAAGTAAATGGAAAAGAATACCATGCCATTGCATATAGGCTAATGTAGCAGTAGGATAAATGAACAGAATATAACTCCTTGGCAAACATATCATCCTAGATCTTGAAACTCCTTTCAATCGAAAAGAAATCCTGTAGAATTATCTTTTTCAAGTACCTGGCGTGGTTGTCTGCACCTGTGCTGGGGTAGTCACGGGCCCAGTTTGACTCCTGGAGTCTGTTGTCATGGTGGTGGTAGAAGTGACAGAGGTCGTGGAGGAGTTAAGGCTAGAGGTCACATAGGATGGCCAGGGAAAGCTGGGAGATTTGGGCTGCGAGGGTAACTTCTCTCTCCACTGCTTCCCATACTTATCCTTCAAAACAGGCAGCAACCTTTATGTAAATAATAACAATAATAATAATACTCAATTCTATATATATATAGTTATTAATGTTCCTATGCGCTTCCAAAGAGATTGGGATTATTACCCCAGCTCAACCAAACTGCCCTACTGAAGGCGCTGAAACTTCAAGGGAGCAATTCCTGCCATTACCCATTTACTTCACCTGGGGAGAGTGCAGCAAATGTAGACTAATGTCTTGCAAAAATGATGTTAGTGCTGGGGCAGGGGTCTGAACCCTGTACCTTGTGATCAGCAGTCTGGTGACCTATCAGCTGGACCACAACACCTCTAAATGAGAATATAGGAAACTGAGTTATTGAATGAACAAACAGATATAAGGATGAATGTAGGAATCTGCATATGAAAGAACTCCCATGAAGGAAAAAAATAATAACTAGTGTGCCTTCGCTGATGTAATTTCCTTTTCCTTTTTGACATAGTGGCTTATCTTGAAAAGCAATTAGACACTACTGAATAAAATATTATATCCATCAAGAAAAGTAATGGTAAAATTTTGCTATGAAAAAGAGATGGGTAGTATCAACAAATGAATTAATAATTATTTAATGCTAATTTCACTTGTTTTACAGCAAACAATCAACACCTGCTTACATTTTTGAATATTTTGCACACAGCATAGAATGCCATTATGAGAGTGACGTCATCGGAATAGCTAACGGTATTTTTCAAATGTATATTAAATGATATAAAATTACTTACCTGCTGGCTCCATTCTGTGCATTGGCATTGTACGAATCATAGTTGACTGCTGTCTTGAAGTCTACATAGGCATGGTCATATCTATTCAAAGAAGAGGACACAATATATTTAAAACAACATATTTTACATGCTCATACTACAAGAATGGCTTCATAACATAGGAATCGCTACACATCACAACCTTTACCCTTCCTAATGCAAAAGACAGACATTACAAAGGAAATGTAGTGCATTGTTTTGTAAACATGAAAGGTATAAAGTCCAGTTTTACAGTGAATGAGTAAATCAGGAAATAGTCTTTAGCTGGTTTCTTGAAACTGTCAAAAGTCACAGTTTGTAGACATGCCACAGAAATGTGTGTTATAGAATTGACAGACGTTCTATGAGATGTCCAAGAATGAAACTTGTCACAGTTTCGAGAAACTGGCCCCGAATATCTCCCCATCCACAGAACTAGGTAAAGACAAAGGCTATTTACTAAATAACATATACCCTACAGACTTACATATTTTTAGCCTAAAAGGGAGGTTAAGTTATGGGAAGGGTAAAAAAATAATTTGTGAGTTTCTCATTCATTTTATGTTAGTTTGGAAAGTCATCATAGTGGAGAGGTCCCTTGAAAGGGATTGCTCTTCAAATGCCCTCATATTCGAAATATGACCAGCAAAAGTCGAACATTCATGCCATATGTGTGTACAGTCCCCATACATCCATTCCTGTGTGTAGTGCATGTGTTCTGCAGCAAGACTGTGCCAATTTCTTATCGTTTTGACGATTCCAAAACCTCTCAGTATACACCAAGTCTTATGTAGACATGCTCACCCTTTCCCCATTGCTTTGAGACAGTTTCTTTCACAATGTAATCGCATGACCAGAACTGAACTTTATATCTTTAACTGGCATGATGGTAAAAACAAGTTAATTTTTGTAATTTAGGTAGTCATACAGTTTAGATGGCAGATATATACACAGCAATTTCCAATTACAGTTTTGTGTTCATCTTTTCAATTCATACTCTCGACTCCACTTTCTCTTGGAGGCATATGGTGCACACGCCATCAATATCATTCAAGCAAGTCTCAGTTTTATGAAGTTCATGAAATAGCTTTTCAATCATTATGTAATATGTTTTGCATGGTTAATTACCACGGGTAATTTGTGGCTGCACCGAACTAAAGCATTAACCACAAAAAAGCTCCTGAAGTACAGTTACTAACCAAATAATGCAAAACCTCTTACTCACTTTTCCAGATTCTCATATGCCAGGGCCCTCTTCAAGTACGTCTTAACATTGTTGGGGTTGAGGTCCAGGGCAGAAGTGCAATCTTCGATGCAGGCTCGTGGATTGCCCGATTTGAGATAGCATGATGCCCTGTTGCTCAATAGAGTCGACAATCCCATAGGATACACATCCCTGTCTGTGGTCATGAAAATGCAAGTATAAAAATTAGCAATTTCTTTGAACACTTGCCAGTGTGTAATATTATCTTTCATCCTTCTGTAAACAGTATGACAAGTGACTGTTTACAAGTTGAAACACAGATCTATGGAATGCTTTAATGGATTTAGAAATTATAGAAGTCCTTGTATAAGGGCTCTCGATCTGGGTAATCTACAGTGTAATCTTTTTTTAAACTTTGAAAACAAAAATATCTATTTGAAAAATGTGATTGTTCACATACATGACATCAACAATTAATGACACATAATAAAAGCAACCAAAGAAAGCTGCTAAATTAATTTTTGGTCATTTCACTATTTCCATTTGTGTGGGCTCAATTTGTATTTCTAATTTGCCAGAAATGAGTCATGTTCGGACATGTTGGCTTTAAAACAGTTAACTCAAAACACCACTGTCACATGGTGATGATGATAACAATGATGATTATGATGATGACGATGTTGGTGATGATGACGACGACGATGATGATGATGATGATGACAATGAGGATGAAGAACAATATACTATTAATATATATTTTTGGTCATCCAAATGACAGAAAGCTCACCCTTTTCCAGAGTCTTGATGGCTTTGCTGTAGCGGTCATTAGCATCTGGATACTGCCCTTTCTTAAAGAAGTCATTCCCAGCATCCTTTAGTGCAACCACTGCTTTCGGGAGGGGTGGAGCCGGCTTAGGTGGGGTTGGTGATGCTACCTCTTTCTCCTCCTTCTCTTCTTTATTACCTTGGTATGCAGCATCCATTGTTTGGGGTACATCCTTGGCAGCAGGGGGATTTGCAGAAGCATTAGAGGAGGTCTGTTGCTTGGACTTGCTGGAAACACCTCCATCTGTTTCGCTGGTGTCATTACCGGCTTGACTACGAGTTCCATTCTCCACACGCTTTCCCTCACTGACCTTCTTAGAAACATTCACTTCTTTTTCCCTTGCATCCTCATCCTCATCCTCCTCGTTACCACTCTCTTCTTCCTCGACCTCCTGGATAATTAGTCTCCTGCCTCCAGACTTCGCCTTAGTTTCACCGTTTGGAAGCTGATGCCCATCAACGCCGCTCGTGGCCCCGTTTTTCTTTAGCTCAGCCTCAATTTGTGTTTTTTCTTTCTCCATCTTGGTCAAGACATCATTCACCATGTCCTAATGAAAGATGAGACATTATTCTCTTCAAACGAGTCAAAAGACAAATAGTATCACTAGTAATACATTTATAACCTACTTTACACTAAGAATCCATTCCCAATGACTAAATAATGTGAGATCTTTTATCAAAAATTTACTTTTTTACTCTTCTTTTTCCATTGCATTCTAGTTCTTGTGGACATTGCAGACTTCTATAATTTTTTTTCTATCTGAACTGATTCCTTACAAATGATTCTTTTTATTATTCCTATACACCCAATACTCATCTTATGATTAAAAATTCATTCAGGCTTGCAAATTAGAGCTATGCTTTGAATATTCCATATATGATGCACCACGCGTTACCCCGGGGTACCACGTTGTGTAGCGCCATCTCACGTCCACTCGAGCACAACCCCAGAGTTATACATGCAGTGCGTGTACGTAGTCATTCCCACTGCATGTTAATAGTGCAGTGTTACTATGCATGGTGTGCAGGCACTGCTGCTCGCGCTAGCTAGCGCTCACAAGCTTGATTTTATTGCACTTCTTCCTAAAAAAACATCACATCATCGTTACTGTAATTTAGCTGTCAAACTTTCAAACTTAGACAATGGTGGAAGGTGATGGTGGATACGGAGATTTACTGAAAGGGAAAGGACGTAAAAGACAGAAGATTTCAAGGACCGAGAAAGTTGAAAGAGCACGATGTCGTGCAATACAGAAGTTGGGGGACGAGCAGGCCGCTGATGTGGTAGCGGTTTTTAGGAAGGCGAGTGACGGAGGAAACAATGAGCAGGCTGATGGTGTTATTATGACCCTGTTGGCTCAAGCCCTCTCTCATATCGAATAAATAGAAATCAATAATAGAATATTACTCACAACAACAATGAATTTGAGAAAAATACATGACTTATAGGACTTTTTACAAGAACATGGGACACAATTGAATCACACCAAAATAATTTCCAACTTTTTGGTAACCCAGGGTACAGCCCTAAAAAAAAAATAATAATTCAACAAAATGGCCGATTTTTATTTGGTACCCGAGGGTACCATTTATGTCATATAGACAAAAACCTAAACAAGGTAATGAGATCACATGATGATTACTTACCAATGCCTGTTTGTTGTTAGGTTCTACTTCAAGTACAGCCTGAAGATCTTTGAGTGCAAGCTCATAACTCTTCAGAGATTTCCTGGCTGTTCCTCTCCGCAAAAGAGCTGCAAGATACAAGCACAATATCTTTTAAGTGATACATTAATCATTAAATGTTTTTTTTTTAAAAGTAAATTTCCAATGAAGAATACACTATTCTGATTTCTGGACACATTTGCAGAAAGGCTACATAAGCTTTATAATGTCAAGTATTCAGGCACGTAGCAGGGGGGGCAATGGGCGTGGCCCCCCCCAAAAAAAAACGCAAAAAAAAAAAGCGATAGCGAAAAAGCGGGGGGAAGTGAGAGAAAAAAGGCCTAAAAAGTTCCTACAAGCCGTTATCTTTCTCTCAAATTTGCCAGAATGTCAAAGCTTTTGAGCTTGCTTCGCGCGGGAAAGAAGAAACTCCACCTCGATCCTAGCACCCACCCCTGTTACATACAGTGCAGTGCAAATAATTGAAAAGCAGTCAAGGTGTCGAACTAACTTTCCGCCAATAAAGAAAGGTGCTACAAGCCGTTATCTTTCTCTCAAATTTGCTCAAACGTCACCCACCCCCTGGGGAGCATGCTTCACATGCTCACAACCGCCCCCCCCCCCCCAAAAAAAAAAAAAAAATGTAATCCTGGCTAGGCGGCTGCAAGTATAAAACAGATAAATTAGATATTGACCAAAATAAACATAAAAATCATTGCAAGCTTAAAGGGGAAAGTCCACCCTGATTACAAGTCGGTTTTAAAAGAATCAGAAAAATGAAAGAAACAGATCAATTTTTGAGCAAAATATGATAAGAAATAAGAAAGTTATACATTTTTGAAGTTGTAATCAATCAAAAACAAAATGGCAACTGCGTGTATCTTGCGATCTTCTCTCCCATTTGCCCTGTACCCCAGAAATCATTAATTTCCATTTTCTCTGTAAAAAATTGGACCTTGGATATAATCATTGCTAATATGTTTCAACACAAAACCTGTATGAAACAAAATAAAATTCACATTTTCTGTACTGAGCAAATGGGAGAGGAGCTCGTAAGATACGTCAAGTTGCCAATTTGTGTTTGATTCAGTACAACTTAAACAATTCATAATTTTCTTATGTATTATCAGATTTTGCTCAATCTTTCACTAATCTGTTTCTCTCATTTTTCTTCTTGTATTGCAATCAACTTAATACCAGGTTGGCCTTTCCCTTTAAATACCAAAGAGACTTTATTTAGGAGTGGTAAATAAAATCTGACAATCAATTATTAGGTTTCAAAGTTATCCTGGAAACACAAAGTGTTCCAATGGTGACTTTGTTTACGCTTCATTTTGTTTCCCCATGTTAAAAAACACCAAAACAACAACAGATACATGTGGTATACTCACCAACATGCAGCAAGTGAATGTGTAGCTATCAGTGGCTACCTGTCATATCCCAAAAATATACTTTACAAGATCCGCATACAAATGCTAAACAAGATATGTTTTTGAAAGATCCTCACAAACCCTCGGTGGTTGTGTAATTTGTATCTGTGAAACAATGTTTTGGAATGGTACTGCGCAATCCATTGTGTGCAATGGGAATTCCCATTGTGGGGAATTCCCCAATTTCTGCACTCAGTGCAGAACATATTCTATAAACATATGTTATGGGCACACATACAGTATTCACATTGTGACAAACAGAGGCAGTTACTTTACCTTTGATGTTGCTAGACATTAGTTAATAACACATTTCACAGTTAGATTATAAGAAGGGTTCATTTTAACTTTGTGAGGCTTTAGCTGATGATACTTTACACTGTCGGCTTAGAATACACGTTAACTCAACTTTGAAGTTAACCCTTTCAAGACCATTGACATTTTGTGGTTTGGCTCAATAACTTTTGATTCAGAGCTCTAAATAATATACCATATGCATGAGTGGAAAGAGCAAAATTTCTGCATATACAATGTCCATTTTTGTTGCAAGACCATATTGCGTTTGATGCCAGGATTTTTAAAAACGAGAATAAGCTTTAAAATCATTAAATTGGCAACACATTGAGAGGTTCAATATCATTGTTTTTTTTATCAAACTTGGCAATTTTGTTCAACTTGTCGACAAAATTTGTAGCCCTGTATATTGTTTTCAAAGACATTTCACCTTATTAAAACCATGTAGCACTAAAAGAAAAATATTAGTGTTGCCAATTTGAAGAACAAAGTGTGATCAATTTAGCCCTTAAATAATTCCTTGCCTGAAAGGGTGAATAGGCATTAGCAGACAAGAACACTTTTCACAGTTAGATAAAAAGGGTTATTTTACCTTCGATTAGCTGGCTCTAGTAAATACTATTTTTACAATGAGGTTAGAAGAATTGTTATTTTACCTTTGGTGTTAGGTAGCTTAGTGAAATATATTAGGATGTTTTTAAAGTAGAACTTTAATGATTTTAAATATTGGCTTAATACTTATTATTGCATAGATGGCATAAATTAAACAAGGTTATCCAAATTCAACGCTTGGAAAAATTTGAAGTAATGATTATTATCAATTATAAAACGGTAAAATACAGCCCCCGATATAGCAACTGAAGAGCTCCTCGAACGCTGCAGAGATGTGTGACGACACACCAGGGACCAGTCCTGTCTAAGCAGACGATGTCCCATAATATCTTACACATTTTTCAGTGCCTGTTTTGTCATCTCCTCTTCACTTATTTCTCTGACTAGCGCCAGTCTTAATGTTAGTCTGTTGCCTCACTCTTACCTTCGTGTATGGTATTATTTTGATGAAAAATGCAGCGTTAAAAAAATAAAGGAATCAGTCACTTGTAAACAAAATAAGACGCCATTGTATTTTCAGCTGCTTGCACCGGGGCATGTTCGGCGTTTCAAGAGGGAACGAATACCATCCATGCTATTATTCGGAGGGCTTTTCAATTTGAAAGTGGAGTTTATTTCATTGATCATTGACCCTTCTCCTGTGTATTTACAATCAAACGGTTTTAGTTATCAGAATCAGTTTCACTTTCACTTTCTTTTAGAATGGGGTGAAATAAGGTCATGTTTAAATATACCAAACTCTTTATAATTTGATAAATAATTGCATTGCAATTACGTTCATTCATTATAGGACGTCGTCTGCTTAAGCAGGATCGGTCCCTAGTGTGACAACATCAAAACATCGCTATATTTCTGGCGAATCCTCGGATATTCCAGATGCTGAGAAGAGCTTTTATTTATGTTGTTTTTATAATCATCAGATACGCAGTTGACATAAAACTTATACGATTGCCATCTGTAAGCTTCCCAGTTTCTAGTGATACATTAATTGCCATATTTGTGATTTTCTTTGAATAGCTACTTTAAGCAAAAATAAGATGAAAACTTTTATTCAGATATGTCCGATTCTAATTTTAGAAGCACAAACAAAACTAGCAAAATTTCCTCTCGGTGTCTTTCCCGCCTCTTTATGCACCACTGCGTTTCGCTAACCTTAGTTGGCTCTAGTTAATACTCTTTACTACAATTACGTTAGAAGAAGGGTCACTTTACCTTTGATGTTGTTAGGCTCTAATTGCAGCACCTTGGTACAGTCCTCTACTGCTCCTTCATACTCTCCAAGCTTGATTCCTGTGTGCAAAAGATTAAAGTAACACCAGGTTATGCAGGGATAGAGGACTATAGTAAGGTATCTGGACCCTTACCATGCCCTCAAGTTTACAAACATCTCACATATATGATTTCATGAGACATGTTTTTAATGCAAGAAGTATTCCATGATTTCAACCTAATTATGAACACATGTTGAATTTTAAAAATGGCTTGATAGTCAACAGGTTACGGTCAAAATGGTTATATATGATTTCATGAGATACGTTTTTAATGATTTTAATGATTTAAATTTTCATGCAAGGAGTGTTCCATGGTTTCAACTTTTATAAATTATGAACGTATGTTGAATTTTAAAAAGGGCTGGATAGTCAACAGGTTATGGTTAAATTGGCTATGCTTTTAAGCGCCTGGTCATACTCACTTGCTAGGGATCTATTGTTGAAAGCTGGAGCTGAAGATACTACTGATAGACTCCTGCTGTAGTAGAGAATAGCTTCTTGGTAATCACTGGCTCGGAATGCCTAGATAAGGAAAACAAGAACAAAAACAAACAAACAAAATATACTGGTAATAAACAATCAGTAATAATGAATATTCAGGAAGAGTGTCATGAGCTAGTACTGAAATGGGCTTTTGATGTCACTGGCAGAGAATGGCTATTACAAAAGAAAAGCATAACTGGAAAAGCAACCAAGAAACCAATTATAATACCCTGTAATAATACCTTCTTTTTTCCTGTGACTAACATGTCTCTACATACGGAAATACAACTATTCCAAAAAAAGGGGGGGGGGAGAGAAATACCTCATCAAATATGACCTTATTATAGTTCCAAAATAAACATAACAAAGGATGCAATTACAATGTGCACATGTATATCTACCCCAAAGAATGCTACAGAGCATTTAGTAAAGACTAGCTTAGATATCCTAGTTATCTTACACAAGAAGTATTCTAACATCTAAGACACTTTTGCTATACACCCAGTGCAGGGTGGCCATATAAATTCTAATATCCTATACTGGCCCTACAGCAAAATGTCTGAATGGATGTTTAACACTCACCTCATTTCCTTTGTCTTTCTCTTTGTTGGCCACAGTTTCTCGTTCTCGGTCTGACATACCTGATTTGACCAATCCACAAACGGAGCAATATTAGCTATCTATTCTAGCAATAGATTCACAGGTACACAAAACAATATTTCATTTATTACTTTCCTTTTTTTCCCCAATGATTCTGAATTGCAAACATGTTTTGAGATCTCACAATAAATGCTGATTTCTGCTACCCTGGATATGCACCAAAACAAGAGAATTGTGCTCGCATTTATCACTAGAACTGATTCCAATTAGGTCACAAATTGACCTTTAACCTTGACCTGATAAGGTTAACGTAACATCTATCTTCATTCTATAATGTTACCCCTGAACCTTGCTAAACTAGAATAATTCAAAATGTATTACCACTTGTGTCAATCTTAGATCTGGCCTCAGAAGCTGATCGAGCATTGGCCAGTTTATCGAAGGCGGCTTTCATGCTTACATCCTTTGCCTGCTCGTCCACTTTGGCTTCTTCTGCGTCAGCATCATACTTGTCCCACGTTTTAAAATCTGAGCCTTTGATTCGCTCGGATGAAGGCTTCCCCCAATCCTCCTTGGAAGATTCGTTCTACGGGGGGTGGGGGGGAGGGGGATGATAAAAATTAGGAAAAGTAAGTATGACATGAACTCTAGGAATAATTGTTCAGCTAATAATATTTAATGTTCTTTTACCTAAAATATTACTAGATGAAATGCTTTCAGGGAAGCAACTGGGATACCTTCAGGTTTATGTCTTTTTGGGGGGACTAGGTGCACAAAGATTTCCAAGTTCTAGTTAAAGCTTCTAATAAAAGAACCTAGTTCCTCATAGATAACTAAAAACCTTTTTTTTACCTAAACCGAGGGACTCGTGACAATGTCAAAACAATATTAATCACATATGCATTTCGTATTGTGCTTACATCAATAAAAGGAACTTGTTTACACTTATTGCACACTAATTCCAGGAACATCTGTTCAAAAAAAATTATTGATCAAATTGAGT
The DNA here is from genome assembly GCA_025617745.1 of Heliocidaris erythrogramma. NCBI lineage: Eukaryota > Metazoa > Echinodermata > Echinoidea > Camarodonta > Echinometridae > Heliocidaris > Heliocidaris erythrogramma. The sequence goes on from CM046856.1 coordinate 21,437,800, forward strand.
GAGTAGTAAACCAAGTCATTTAAACACAGCAGAACACAAAATCAGATATAAATCGTAACGGCAAGAGCTGTGTCATTATCTCTACTGCTGCATGTCTCAACTCAAAGAAGTCTGAAGGATGTGTATAAAATAAAAATACATAAAATTTGTTTTCTGCTACCAGAAATGCACTGGATGAATGAAGATCTCCACGACTATTTGAAAAGGTTGGTTTATTTTACCCGACTGCTAAGAAAGCATGTGTATGCTTGTAAGTAGGCAAACAGGGGACTGACGGCTCTAAGTCCTTGGTAATAAGGATTAATGCCTTACCAAAGGGCATTAGCAAGGGGCAATTTTCAATTCATTGTACCTTCTTGCCTGCTGTGTTTATCACACCTCTATTGCGAACAGGTGGTAATTTCTCTTCTCTGGTTACTTCTCCATCTTCGCTCCCCTGCTTGGAAATACCATCAGCCCATTCCTAAATGAAAATATACAGCAAACTATTCACTTGAATGATTATCATTCTGGCTAAAAAAAACATTTATTTTAAATGGAATAACAGTGAGCAAGGTTTATAATTTTTTTTTAGAATCAAACGGCACAAAGTCCTACCAAATTTTTCTTTATTATCTAGATCTGCATTTTCAATTTGCCCCATAATCTTAAATAGAGAATCACAACATATAAAGTTATTAAGACGTAACATTTTTCCTTACAAGAATGATGTCTTTTTTCCCAAATCAGTAAACATGTCTTTTTTCCCAAATCAGTAAACATGTCTTTTTTTTACACTAAAATATTCATGACAGGAAGGGATGAAGAAAAAGGACTAACCAATGACTATGGTGTGTGGGTCAGCCCATGGGCAGAACACCCAAGAAGAACAAAATATTCATTACCTTGACATCATTATTGACTTTTGTCCACTCATCTTTGCCTAGGTCATACTCAGTAGCTGGTCTAACCTCCTTCCTCAGTAATTTGCTGTGAGACACAAAATAAAATGACAGTTGATGATGAGATGTCATTGCAGCATTACAAACCCTCACAAGAGTGTTGCTGTTTACAAAGCAATGTACTGCCCTTGTCAAAAAGTACCATAGTACCCATGGTAATTTGACAGTAATTTGACCAAATTACCATCAAATCATGGTCATTTGATAGTACTTTGCATGATTTGATGTTAATTTGGTCAAATTACCATGGGTACTATGGTTCTTTTTTACAAGGGTGTAGCTGTTCCTGCCGTTTAAAGAAAACATTGAGAAGCTTATTTTAGTTGACTTAGGTTAAGAGTTAAGACACAGTCTATTTCGTTTTAGTTAAGTCTGTACATGCAGACCAAGTGCTAGACAGGCAATTTTTGTCTTGGAAATTTTCAATAATGGATCGCGGTAACATAACAGGTACACAAATAAAATGACAAAAAAATATTTGATGGTACCTCTTAGGAACAATGTCTGCTAGCCTCTTCTCACAGAAGTCTACTAGGTCAGGATAATAACCCTCTGTACCAGATCTGTTAGACAAACACACAAAATCATCGAATTATAAATTCACTTACATTTTAGGACTATCAATCATTCAATCTACAAATTTACACTGCACAATTAAATCATGAAATAGCTTTGTAAATATATACATGTAGACAATGATCACTTTTTGGGAATATCTTTATTTTGCTGAAATACAAAAAGGAAGATACTGATTTTAACAGCAGTAATGTAATGACACAATTATAACCCTTCTCTCAATAGCCCTTGCATTTTTTGCTTGAAAGAATCTTTATACATTATTACAAGTACATATTTCTACTGACAAAATAAACTCAAATCAGCATTAAGGATTAACAAATCAAAATGTCCTTCACTTCCGATTGGATTTTATAAAGATGCCTAACTTTAGGCCAGGCTTAAACCCCGCCAGAGTGCGGAGATTTAGTCCACTAAATTATGGAGTGCTAAATGTCACCCTCGTTTCGTCCTCAAATCACCATAGTTCTGGAACTATAAAATGCAAATATACAAAAACCTTTCTCAACGGAATGGATTTCTGATGCTCACTTCACACCAAAAAATAATTTTGTTTCTTTATTTGTTAATTTGTTACATAAATATAATAATTCATACGGGACTTAGGGTTTGACAAATGGCCTTCCATAAATCAGAGGCCTAAATGCATTGCCACAAAATGCCAAGAATCGGTCTGTTTGGTGGTGTGCCTTAGGTATAACAGGTGTTCAGTAGTGTGGAACACATGAAATTCCCCCCTCCCCTCCCCCCCCAAAAAAAAAAAAATAAATAAATAAATAAATAAATAAAAATAAAACATAAAAAATAATAAAATAATAATAATAATAATAAAATATTATAAAAAATGATATAAATTTTTTTTTTAATGAGAAAATAAAACCGGTGCAGAGAGACTCCCAGAGTTAAAAATTAAAAAAACTAAAATGGAGAGTTAGAGGCAGAAGGACGAAACACAGGAAGAAAGAATGAGAAAGGGCATGAACTGAAAAGAAAGGAAGAAAGATGAAAAAAGAAAGAGGGAAAGAGCGGCAGAGTGGGATTTACCTTAAGACTTTGTAGATCTTCTCCAATTCTTTGGCATCTTGACACTTGCCTATGTAGTCATATTCCAAATGCTCTAACGGAATGCTTCTCTCAGAAGAACTGCCCGTCCCAAACATCTGTTGTGTGGCATTTATATTTTCCATCTTTGCACTCTAGTCCACTCTTTGGATGAGGAGTCAACATGGAGAAGAAAATGCAAATGAAAAATCAGTTATGTCTTTATAAAGGTCTTTATAACATGCTGCATAGCATTTTGAAGATTAGAAGAAGAAAATGTGGGTGGGTATGTGCTGCCGGCAAGACAAAAAAAACGAGCGTATCATGAAAAGGATGGTCTTCGAAACTACTAACATTTTTGAAAAAGGGGCTCTTTGGAACTGGGTT